>CM075853.1:18177968-18655468 GCA_037975125.1 Latrodectus hesperus | reverse complement strand
AATCCTTTTGGCTAAATGATGAGACAGCTGGGTGCCTAAACTATGTCCATAAGTATGTACAACAATTTACAATATTTTTAGTTGTATCTCACTATATAAGTTGCAATAGGTGCTCCACTGTAAAAGTTCATATTATTTTTGATACAAAATACTATAAAATTTTAAGAAATTCTTTTGTATCGAAATTCATAAAACGCTACTTCGAGAAAATAAAAATACAGACTTATAAAAATACAGTATGAAAAAAAATTATTAGAAATAAAATTATTTCTCCCCATAACTTGTGCTTATTCAAATTTACGCTATTCTGCATAATTTTTATTTATATTTGATTATATTCTATATGTATATATATATATATATATATATATATATATATATATATATATATATATATATATATATATATATATATATATATATATATATATATATATATATATATATATATATATATTCTTACTTATCTTGTAAATTAGGCATGAATGTGCTTAGAAAGTACAGTTTTTATCATATTTGAGGAAAATATGTGTGTGCATACATATTTACCATAAGTCTGATAAAACTTACACATTATCACTTACATAAATATTACTTATATTATCCCTATCAGTGCATTTAACAAAGTTCAACACTTGCGAGATAAAAATATTGTTCAACAACGTGATTCTGCTAATTTAAATTTAACTTTAATAGAAGTATTTTCTACTAAGAAAAACGCTTTCTCTACTCAAATTAATTTTGATAATTGAATATTTTTAAAGCACAATATTGTCATGCATTTGTACGTTAAAATAACTTCGCGCATGTTTATATTAATTTAACAATTTTATTTACTTTTAAAAAATGCTCTCTCTCTTTCTCGCTTTTACGTCAATATAAATTTACGTTAGAATTTTGTATTGGACTCATAAGATGAGATAAAAGATTTTTTTATAATAGAAAAAGCAAATACAAACGTTTTAATAATAGCTACAATATTTTTTTATATGTTTCAGTTGCTTTACTTTAAAATAAGAAGAATTCAGCAAAGAAACAGCTTTAGAATGTGTGAGAGTGCAAGCACAGCTTCTCGTTTTATATCACTACAATACAGCTTTAACCATTTCTCACAACTACAATTTTAATAGTTACTTAATAGTCAAATTTAACTTAAGGATAATTAATTCAGTAATTATATCAAAACAGAGTCATTATAAAATGTAGAACACACATTTGCTTAAAATAAATTTATATATATTTACCGTAAAACTGCAATTATATATACATATAAATACACACACACATGTATAAATATATATATAACATACATATATATATATATATATATATATATATATATATATATATATATATATATATATATATATATATATATATATATATATATATATATATATATATATATATATATATTTATATATATATTTATATATATATATATATATATATATATATATATATATATATATATATATATATATATATATATATATAATTTTAAACTGAATGTTGGTATTACAATGTTTGATTGACATAGTTTTCATATATTATTAAAATAATGGTTACAACTATTAATAATTAATTCATACTTACAAATGATTGTTTTGTTTTAAAAAACAAAAATATCGTTGTAACAATATCAACCATAAGTGCAATTAATCCTGTCTTCAAAGAGAAAGAAGAAAGATTCGTTTTTTTTAAAAGAATCATTTAAAGTAGGCCAAAGATCCGTATATTTCATCACAAATTATGTACAGCAAATTTAAAATCAAGGCGCAGTATTTTTGAGGTAATAAAATACATTATTGCAACGCTTATAATATTGGGTCACTGATACATTCCACTGTTTATTTTCTTTCTTATTAACATTCTCATTTCATGAAAAATGATTAAAATATTATCGTTTAAATTGATCAAAATTTATAGAAAAATATGATTTTGATATCAAAATACATAATTAATATCATAAATAATAATAAACTACCTGCGGTAAAAAAAAAACATTCTTTTAATTTTATGCAGTGAATTTTCTGTATAAAATTGTCTCTAATTAAAGCCTTGTAAAGTCTTTATTCCTTAAAGTCATAATACATTTTCTCCTCTTAATATTTTAGACTTTTTCATAAAAACATATTTTTTATTCTCTATGGAAACGCTTATTATATAATAAAATAATTTCATGCATGTGTGAATATTTTCCAAGAAGAATATTATTAAAACTATATTCTAACATTGTTAGTAGCATTTACATTGCCACAACCTTAAAAATTTCAATTATTGGTTTTACATTTGAATCATTTAAAACTATTATAATCCTATTATGTAATTGTATATTTCCTAATCCGTAATTTTAAAAAAATTAAAAAAAGTATATAATGCGATTTAAATCTTTTATCACAAAACAGGGACTTTTAATAATATGAAAATAGAATTTTTAAATTGAGGGATCTTCATTGAATTAAGTTTTATATTCACAGTGTATTTTATCTTTGTTGTTTTTCCAATATTATATGCTAATGCATGTAGTATGAATAAATTTATCTTCAAATACTTTCTCCTGATGCATTTCATAAAATAGCTGATGAATACTTTCTTTGATGTACATTTTATTTGCAAATTTGCAATTGTTTATAATAATATAAATAAAAATAATTCATTTCAACTTTAAATTATTTAATGGATTAAATGAACTCAAGTGAAATAAATATGCCGGTTGATTATTTGAAAACAATTAATTTAAACTTGTATAGAAATATAATAATAATTAAGCACACTCTCATGATAAAAAACACTTTTATTGATGTTTTAGAGAAAAAATATCTTGAAATCACCCGTAATATACTAACGTATTCCAAATATCAACTACTTCATCATTTAGTTACACCAAAGTTACAGTTTATATTAAAACTGTTTCAAAACGTATTTAATTTCGAATATTGAAGTTATTGATTGGTTTTCTTGATTTAGATGAAGAATTATTGTACATTTCAATCATTTATGTATCTGAATTTATTATTTATATTTAAGTGCTATCATTTAAAATCGGATATGATCTAACATGAAAAAAATTCGGTAGATGATTATCACAAACTATTTAAGTAGAAATTTATCAACTAAAAATAGCTATTGTTTTCCATTCGCGTATCTACATTATTCTGATTTAATGATTTAGCTCAATGCAAAAATTCATGTTTCCAGAAAGATTAAAATATTTAAAACATTAAACATATGTAGTTTTCTAATTCATTACATTATTATTTAATTTCAGTAATACATTATATGATGTATAAATACATTCTTAAAAGCACATTAAAGTAAAATGCTCTTTTAAAGTGTTCTTCCTGGATTTATAAAGGTAAAGGAAATTAAGATTAATTATAACGTATGTTTCAAAAATATTTATATTTTTCCATTCTTCTAAATGTAATAATAAACTGCCAATATGATATCCATTAATTATTGTTTTTGCATTATAATAGAGATTAAATAAATATTTAGCAATCGAATGGAACTATGATTTACACATGAGAAAAAAATTACAAAAATGTAGAGCTCGCATTTTCGTCCCTTAATATGTTTAATGCAGCAAATTATTAACAGTAAATAATTTCCCGATTTATTTACCAAAAAAATATTTCCCCCTTATATCATATATTTAATTTCATAAAATAAAATTACGGCATCTCAATATTAATGAACTATGACCAACCTATTTAAGAAAACTGTTTAATTAATGTAAACAAAATCAAGTGGATTTGAGGCAATTCAGCAACAATTTGAGAAATGAAACATCTGAAGAAATAAAAAGGAAGCACATATTTTCTGAAGACATCCTTATTGACAATGTCCATGGTGGCAAACAATAGGATATCTCTTTTTTTGCCTCTTCTTCATAAGAAATAAATAGAAAAGCTCTGCTGTATAGGAAAGAATACACGAAAAATTGATTTCCCCATAGAACTGTAGCGCTTTAAGAGAATATAAATGCCAACCTCGTGGGTGCTATCAACTTGTTTTTCAACATGTTCCCCAAGAGTACAAGAACATAATTCAAAAGGAATAGCCCTCCGAGATCGATGAACATTTGCAATGTCTTTCTGAAAAACGAAACAAAACAAAGCTCGAGGATGTATAGTCAGTGGTTTTGTTGCTGCGTACCGAATGGATCGTGACGACCCTAACATTTAGAAACAGAATGCTAAGTCCCATCGCCATCCGTCGAAATTTTTTTACGGATAAAGCTTTTCCCATTTTCTAAAACACCGACTGCTGCGAAAGATATTGGAGCTAAAAGAAATACGGGTGGATTTTAAATTTATTTTTTCGTTATTGTCAACCCTTTTGTAAGAAATTTAAAACTGAGATACTTTGTTTTCAGTTAAGACAACCGAAACCAATATGATTCATTTAGGGTTAAAGCTAACTTTTCGTAAAAAAATCAGCCTTTAAGGAATATAAATTACATTTTAAGAATGTTATTATTCTAGTATATATATATATATATATATATATATATATATATATATATATATATATATATATATATATATATATATATATATATATATATATATATATAGTTAATAGTATAATTTATAAAATATGCAAAGAATATAATGAAACAAAATACAATGAAAAATGCCAAATGGAAAATAGTACATTGAAAAATTAAATCCCAAACGTAGAATATCAAAAGTAAAACAACACATTGAAATATTAAAGCTTTGAAATATAAAATGGAAAACAATATATTGAAATATCAAATGGAAAACAATATATTGAAATATCAAATGGAAAACAATATATTGAAATAAATGGAATAAAGTACCAATATGGCCAGCTTCATCAGGGGTGTTGACCACATAGGCACAATTATGGCTTTTCTGCAATGGCCCAAGACATAGTCTTAAAAAAGCCATCACACCCCAAAGCAATACCAAAAATTCAAATCAAAGCATCAAACAAGAATAAAAGAAGCAAAACCCAATCCAAAATATGCAAGTAGAATTCAATCCAAAATATACAAGTCAAAATCCAATGCCGCCAAAATACAATGTTGCCAAAATACACTCAATACATAATAATCATTAGATTTAAATCACATCCAATTACATATCCAAATCTGCAAGAACCTCACCAAACACATAAATTAGTGACTAAGTGTAAACACTATCGGCATTTCAAGCTTCTTATAAGACCTTCAAGGCTTGGGTGACCCTTCTGTAGTATAAAACTACGCCTTACTTCACTCTTATAAGCAATGCTCTACTAGCCAAATAGTGTTTAATAAATTTAGTTGGAATGTCATTATGAGTTAAAATATTTTCTAGTCTGTTTTTTTTTAATATTATTTAAATTATTACATATATTATATATTCTATTAAGTTGATTAAAAATAATATTTTTATAAATTTTAATTGAAATGTTTGAATTTCAGAAAATCATCTTATTAACTTTGAAATTAAAATTATTAGTTTTATCATAAATGTCAGTAAATTTGTAGTTTTCTTTTATAGTAATTGAAATATCTAGAAATTCAGTTTTTAAGTTATCAAAATTGGTTTTAATTAATTTTAATTCCTTAGGATTAATATTATTGTAAATTCTATCGAATTCCAGGCAATTAAAAACTATTAAATCGTCAATATTATCTATAAGCAAAAGGCATTTGTATAATAAATGATTTTTCATAATAGTTTAAAAATAAATTTGCCAATATACTTGAAAACTTGGAACCCTAAGGAATGCCGTTAACCTGTAAATAAATATTTTCTCCATAAGAAATATAATTATTGTAAATACAAAATAAACTTAAGTCTTTCCAAAAATTTATATCGATATCCAATATTGAATTAAAATCATAAAAATAAAACATAATAATATCAAAAAGTTTTTCAAGTGGAATACTGGTAAATAAATCTTTGAAATCATAAGTGGAAACATCATTAATTTTATTGTCGGAAATAAATTCAATTATAGGTTTATTATTCTTAATTATCCATGTATTATTTGAATTATTAATGTTTTCTAAGATAACATTTAAATAATAAGAGAATAGATTACCAAATTTATCTGCATATGTGTTGCTTCCACAAGTAATGAAACGAAATTTAACAGGTTTTTTATGGAATTTTGGATATATTGTAATGTATGGAATTTTAAAGTTTATGTTTTTAATTTTAAGTTTTTTTGCAAATGCAAGAATTTTTTAAAAATTGTTGTTTTTGAATTTTTTAAAAAAATTGTTTTAAAAAAATTCTTGCATTTGGATAATTGGATAATTAAGAATAATAAATATTTATATATATATATATATATATGTATATATATATATATATATATATATATATACACATACACACACACACACACATCATATATATATATATATATATATATATATATATATATATATATATATATATATATATATATATATATATATATATATATATATATATATATATATATATATATATATATATATATATATATATATATATATTTTATATTTATTAATTATGTCACACTGAACTTTTTAATAAATATCTCCCTTAAAAATTTTAAAATAATTTTTACTATGAATAAAAATATTTGAACCTATGTTTTGTGTGCTAAAGTATCCATTTGAATGTTGGGTATATTTTATAAATAATTACAACCATATTAAGCATAAGTGCACGTTGAAGAAATGAAATAATTAAACAAAGGTGTAAATGCAGAATGCAAAACTAGTAAATCAAAGATAAGATTTATACATCTTAATTCAAATTGAGTACATGTTCAACGCAATATGCATGCGATTAAGCAATATAAATAATCGTAAAAGAATTAAGAAACCTTCTTGAAGGTTTACTGCAATATTTAATTTAAAACATAATTCAAATTGTGTGAACTACATACATCTTAATAATTAGTATTTTTTGTTACTTAAAAGCTTAATGTCTATATATTATGCAAATATAAAATTTAGAATACATTTCTGAATTTAATGCTTATAAAGTTGCGTGACGTAAATCTAAACTTAAATATATTTCTTTATGAAATAAGTTATTAATTTTAATTTATATGTTATCAGATATTTAATACATGTAATGTATTTAAAATAAATATGTTAGTAAATTTAATGGGGTGCATTTACGATCTTAAACCTTACCTAAGCTTCTTTTCATTTACTTATTTTCTTAGACTGAACACACGTTTTTATAGATTTTTATTTACATTTCTATGTTAATCTAGTAAGCAGTTATGACGCATATCAACTTGTGGCGTAGTTAATATAAGTATTCATTGTTCTGCATATTTTATTTAATCAATAAACTAGTAAATACCATACTACTCTAACTAGATTTATCTTTCAAGTTTACTGATATCGAAGAAAAAAATACAAAACATAAAAATACATTATTTATATAAACAACAAAAAATTTTATTCACAAAGTTCTGAAATTTTATATATATCACAACACTTATTTTATTTTTTAATAAACTTTTCAAGGTTAGCGGCCACTGTACCTAAAATTTAGAATGATGTATTTTATTGAAAAGTGCATATGAATTTTCAAATAAAATGTCCTAATTTAATATATTTGAAAATATTAAAGAATAAAAATTTACATTTTAAACACTCATACTTCAATTAAGTTAATAATATTCAGAATTAAATACATCCATTCATTCTTTTTATAGAAGAATTTTATTCATAAAATTTTAAAATTTTTTGTTATGTAAAGCTAATATAATATTTTAGATGTAACATAATTATATGAAAATAAGCTTATTAATATAATTTTAATAATAAAATATATTGCAACTTTACATGACATTATTTTATTAGATAATTATGTTCAATCCTATGCAAGAGTATTTTATATTGAAAAATGTAGATTAAATATATTTTCCGAAATATTAAAAAAAAACTATTTAATCAACAACCATTAATTTAAAAAAAACATTTATTGAATTATATCTATTCACTATTTAAACCTCATTACCTTTAATAACTTCAGCATTAATAAAGCTGTATAATTTATTTATTAAGAATAAATTAATATAAAATAATTTAGTCGTAATTTTTTGCAATTCCCAGCAGTCCTTGAAAAACATGAAAAAAGATTAAAAAATGGTGAACATAATCGATAGACTGCCATTAAAAATATGAATTAAAAACAAAACTTGTATTCTGCTCAGCCTCTTATTATATGTAAGACCATTAAAGGTCTTTGTTTGATACAGGTGAAGCTCCTTAATTGCTGTTGGAAGGAGCCTATCAAAAAGTGGACAGTTATTAAAGGACCGAGTTCAAAGGACGAGAGACAAAAAGTTAGACAAAGGGAACCTAGGACAAAAGCTCATTTTCAGAAATTGACATTTTGGGAAAAAGTTATAGCTTAATTTATCTAATAATTTTAAGTTTATTTTATGGTTTTTGAAATATTTATTAAAAAGATAAGACACAGTGTTGAAATACGTGAAATAGGTAGATTATAATTTAAAACTTTCATGATTATTTTGTTACAGGTTTAAATTAAAAGATATATTATTTTACTAAATAATACACATTGTTTTTCAAACGAATTTCTGTTTTTGCATTCTTTTCGATAAATATTTTTTTACTGCTTAGTTAACAATACATGTACAAATGTTATACTTTTTTACTATTATGTGAAGTCTAAATACATGTAAATTAGTAATGACATTAAGTTAAATTTGTAATTACAGTACTAAAATTAACACCATAACTACTAACTTTATAATCATAACAATTTTGATAAATATTTTGGTATCTAGAATTTCATTCATTCTAAAATGATTTTCATTCTAAAATGTCAATTATTATTTATAATATCTTCTTATTACTTACGCTCTATTTATGTGTATATTTTTTTATAAAATTACATATTTATATTTTACACTTTTTAAACTTTACTTATTATTTTAAGATAATAATGGTTTTATTTAGCATACACAATATTAGATGTTGACTAAAGCTTATGGTATTAATACATTTAAATTGCTTAAAATGAATATTTAATAATACAAACATTAAAAATTGTAATTTTATTGCTATGTAATAAATTAGTATAAACATTCATTGAGGTATTTTTTAAGTTCATTTACCATATTAATTATGAAAGTAAATCTATGTTTATTTATTAAAAATTTTTAGCTAAAATAAGATTAAAAAAATTGTTTAAATAATTCTTGTTTCATTAGCTTTATTTCTTCTTTTTCAATAAATTTTTAAAAAGTATTTTGTGTCTCCATTTTTTCGCTGCGAAACATTTTCACTGAAGAATCAATTGTATAGATTCAATTACTCTTTTCACAGTGCGAGTCAATAGAAAACTGAACTGAACAAACTGAGCTATTTAAACTGAACAAAAATTTCGTATTTCTATAATAAAGTAATAAACACAGTAGCAGAGAAATACAGTATCATGTAAAAACAGTACAATAAGAAAAAAACATGAATAATATATTTATTCTGTTGTTGCTATTTATGATACTTGAACAAGCCAAGCTCGCTAGCCGATGGCTACGTGAAATGAAGTCAGACAATTTCGGCTGGCTTCGCCGTCTTCTCGAGGTCCCTTGGTCCGTAGGACCTCACCCTCGTCTTGAGATGGAATGGATTGAGTAGCTATAGCTGTAAATGAAATGGCATATCATTGGTTTAAAAACCTTAAGTGGGAGGAGCTTAGAGAATTCTTAGGAGTTATGAATTTATTTCTTTTAACATTTTAAAAATTACTTTAATTTATTGTTGTATTATTGAATATTTATGGTTATTATTATTTTTAATTAATTTTATTAGTTTGTTTGCTAGTGATAGTTAATTTAATTAAGTTACATTAAGTTAAGGAGTTGGCTTATTCTATATCTTGAAAGTATTGAGTGATTTTGAAAAGTTTGTCCATAGGGGACTTAATTTCCTTCAGTTCTTTAATTAATAATTTGATTGGAATTCCTTTAAAAATTGATTTTATTTCATTCATTAAAGTTATTAGTTCAGACAGATCTTCAGGAGTTCCTGAAGTGCTCAACGGAGGAGTTTGTTCTATAGCTTGTGGGGGTGGGGAGGTAGCTCTCGCGTACGAGACTCCTGGTCTTATCGAGTTTGTACTATTTTTATTTTTAGCAACAAATTCAGCTTTTTTAATTTTTTCCGAGTATGGTTTGGGAAAATTTGGACATCCTTTGTAATTGGCGGGGTGATCACCCTGACAATTAGTACATTTTGGTTTTTCAACCTTTTCGTACGGGCATTCTCTCGTGTTATGTGCACCTGCACATTTAACACATTTAGCTTTTAAATGGCAAGATTCTGCCGAGTGATAAAATTGCTGACAGTTGAAGCACTGCATCACCGATTTGGGTCAAAAATTGAAGTCAGATGGATGCGTCTTTTTAATTAGAAGATCTAACCGAGAAGGTGAAAGTAAGTCCTTGCACTAAGAATCCTCAGATAGAGGGCACCACCAGAGGATACACTCTCTTAATTTTGACTTTTGATATGGAGGGGGAGGAAATTTTCTTTAGATGATTACATAGATGTAAACCTATGGTAACTGCTCAATGATCGACCACACGACTTTCGATTCCATAGATATAATGTGCATGTGTATCACATGTGCTCGAGGGTTCTTTGGCGGCATTGAGAATCAAACCCAGCTATTCAGAACGGAAAGCCGATGCCTTAACCACTAGGCTACCAAAGCCTTTTGATTTACTTTAGGAACCAAATGAATAAAAATATACTATTAATCTTAAATATAACATAAAATATATGTGTAAATAGAATGAGTATAATAGTATTGAAAAATTTCTTCAAAAAGAAGTTTTTTTAAAAAGTAAAATATCCATTCTTCATTGAATAATAAGAAAATAAGGTAAAATAATCAAAGGAAGCTAATTTGCATTTCTAAGTTAGCATGAAATGTTATTTATGTATTAATACTTATTTTTCTTTTCATATGTTCAATAAAATTTAACAGATTTCTATTTCATTCATAATTTCAATGGAATAAAAGCTGAAGAAACGAGTTTTCTTTTTAGTTCTTTTACAAAAATATGAAACATTTGTGCACCTCATATTATTTTATATCATGAAGAAAGCTAAGGTGTTATAGTTGATTACAAAAACTTCTAATGCTACAGTAATGCTACAGTAAAAAATCCATTCTTCATTGAATAATAAGAAAATAAGGTAAAATAATCAAAGGAAACTAATTTGCATTTCTAAGTTAGCATGAAATGTTATTCATGTATTGATACTTATTTTTCTTTTTCTTTGTTCAGCAAAATTTAACAGATTTCTATTTAATTCTTAAAATTTCAATGGAATAAAAGCTGAAGAAACGAGTTTTCTTTCTAGTTCTTTTACAAAAATATGAAACATTTGTGCACCTCCTATTATTTTATTTCATGAAGAAAGCTAAGGTGTTAGAGTTGATTACAAAAACTTCTAATACTACAGTAAAAATAAAATAATTTTTAAGGTAAAAAAATGAATTTTTCATAAGAAAATATAAGAAATTAGAAAGATATTTGATAAATTGTAGCTTCTAAAAATATTCCAATCAAAATTTCTACATTGATTACATTAAATAAGTTTTGCATGCTCATGTTCAATTAATTTATCATTTAATTTAATTAATTCATATGGTAAGTATTGATATTTGTGACAAAAAATACATACATCTATTTATTTCTTAGCATAATTAAGTTAATCAGAATTTCATGAACTCTCTGCTTTGTTTCTGTACAATAAATATATTTCCCAGTTCAATCGTGGAACAGTTATTAGTTTAAAACACTTTATTTACGTTAATGCAACAAATGTTAATTATTTAATGAAATTTTATATAATCTCGAAATGTTAACCACCATGCATAAAATAATTAGTATATTTAAAATAAAAAATGAAACAAGTTAGATGTATTTATTTTAGTAACATTTTACTATTTTCAAAGATATAAATTATATATATGGATGACATAATATTAACAAATATTTTCAAACATTAAAAAGTAATAAAAAATGAGAAAAATTTGGAGAAAAGGAAATTTAAACAAATGATACAAATACTGTTGGTAAAACTTTATCACACAAACTGCTAAACTCAATATTCGAAACTTATTGAATGGTATCAAAACTTCAAATATTTTATTATTGCAATAATAGCATTAGTTTTTAATAGCAAATTATATGAAAGAGCATTCTGATAATGTATGAATAAATTTTACTATGACAAAAGAGAAAGCGATTTATTAGAAAGCAATATTTTCCTTTGCTAATTATTCATGGCAATAAATCACGTATAATCAGTTTTCCATAAATTTCGAACTCATAATAAATACAACTGAGATATCGAGGGATATTTATGAGACACATTTATCATTTTCCTCACTTGATATTTATTCTTGAGTTATATACTTTATTACTCTATTTATAGGTTTCTCTCGTCGAATTAGGAAATCATTTGGACACAGAAAGATTTTGAAAAATTAAAATGAAAAAAAGAGTACATTAAATAAGATTATGATAAAAATATATATTTGTATATTATTTATATAAACTATAGCTTTCTTTGCATTTCTACTCTATAGTTCTGGATAATCATAAAGAAAAATGATAAAGCAAATTAGCATGATACACGGAAAATGTTTCTATAACAAAATGACCATTTTTTAAAATTTGATTCAAGATTAGGAATTTTTGAACATCGTCAACTAAACATATCAAAATCAACGTATAAAATTTGTTTTTTATTTATGAAAAGATATATTTTAAGATTTGAAATATAATTCAACTACATTATTTTCACAATTTATTTCTGTAAAAATTACAAGCATTGAAGAAATTTAGAATCAAAGTAATATTATAATTAAGACGTACAATTTTCATTATATAATTACAACACATACATGCACACACACAAATATATATATATATATATATATATATATATATATATATATATATATATATATATATATATATATATATATATATATATATATATATATATATATATATATATATATATATATATATATATATATATATATATATATATATATATATATATATATATATATATATAATTTTTCTGACGTATTCCACCATAATGTAATCGCAATTATGATAAAATTTTGACAATTAAATATTTTCATGTTTCACAGAAATCATTGTAATATAATAAATTCTTCTGAATCACGAGGCAAGTGCAGTTCTTGATACAAATCACATTTTTTAATAGATATAAATGAAACACTTTATCATTTACACTTTTCATTTTTAAGATTTTTTCTTCATTTCTTAATGTATAGATGTATTTTGTCAATACTTATTTAAATTTTCATCGTTTCAACCTTATTTAAATGTATAGTATAATTCTTTTTTTTTAATTAATGACATAATAAAATGTTAAATCAGTTATAAATATTTAATTTTAGAATTGTTTAAGTTTGTCTTTTCTAGAATCAATGAATTTTTTGAGGAGATCTTTTGATTAAACTTTTATTTTTTGAAATCGATGAAAAAAGCGTGAAGCAGGAAATTAATAGTTATTTATATACCTATCGATTTCCTGCTGAGAATTGTTTTCTTTAGCAAGAGCAAGCTAACAGGATAGATGTTCTATCACTATATTTTTTTAATATTTCAACAATTCAAATTGCTGAATGAGATCATGTATTACCATAAAAGAATATCATACTTGTGATATTCACTTCATGAAGAATTTTTGGAAAACATTTAGCAACATATCAGTCAATATTTACTCGTTTTCAGCTTGATACCTTCGACCTGTTCTATCTTCAGAATGAAATATACTTTGGTTTCTTTATGGCATATTGTCATTTTATCATTTTTAGCGTAGAATCATCTTGAATGACCTATATTTTACTTTCTTGAAGAATTGGAACATAAGAAAATTAATTTTCATGTTCTATCACATGCCACGATTACAGACAAAATACCATATCAACAATTAAGAAAAACACTACAGAATCATAAATAAGTAAGTTGTGCATACAACTTACTTATTTATGATTCTGTAATGCTTTTCTTTACAATATTCTGTTAAATTATGTGTTTCCAAAGGCAAACTAAATTTATATAAGCGATTTTTTTAAATAAATCACTGCTGATACTGGATGACTAACTCTTCACCACAACAAGACCGGAAACTGCTACTGAATTATCGTTACCCGCTGTGAAGCAAGTCACGGAGGTGAGTAGAATTACTCTCGCTATACCACCACCAACCTTTTTATAGGGTGGGCCACATTCATATATTATCTCACAATAAAAAACAGAAAAACACATACCTAACGATATATCCATGCTCGAGCCAGGATTCAAACCCGGGATCCACAGCTCAGGAGACAGGAAGGATAACCACTTAAACATCGATTGGCATATAAGACATTCTTTACGTATAATTTTATGTGTGGTGCGGATCTAGTAATTAGTTTCATCAATGCTACATTGCTGCCCACATTGCTGCCCACCGTAAATGCAAAACCCTGAAGGAAGCATGCAAATAAAATGAAATTTACAACATACATTAGCGGAAGTGAGATATGCCTCTTCAAAGCGCTATTTAATGCTTAGAAATTTCGTCAATTTAAAGTTCGGCAATTGTGTTTTTCAAAAATAAAAATAAAATGATGACCCCGTAGAAAACAGCCATCATTTTTTGATCAAGTATCCTAATTCGACAGAGGAATGATAGTAGCCGCCAGATATTGTGGATTATCTTTCAGATAAATTGGTAGTCTTGTTGAACGAAACCAAACAACTGTAATGCAGATATGTGATCATTGGATGCAGAAGGGTACGACGGACCGACGCGTGTTCGATCGCATCTACCTCAGTGCACCACTTTCATTTCCATTCGACGTAGTTTACAACAGAGTGGTCTGTCCAAAAGGCGTCCATTACTTCGTCTACCCTTGATTCAGTACCACAGACATCTCCGTCACCGCCAATGGTGAGATGAAAGAAGGACATGGGAGACAGAATGAGATGAAATTGTCGTTACTGACGAGTAACACTTTTGTCTGCAACAGCACGATGGACGAATTCTAATTTGGGGACACTGTGGAGAGAGGGTGCTAAACAGCTGCGTTATGCACCGCCAAACTGGTTCTGCATCGGGTATGAGGCAGTACTGGATATCACTCTCGCACTCCTCTAGTAAGCATTGTCGGTACTTTAAGCAGCCAGCGCCACATCTCCGAGCAGTTGGAGCCAGTTGTCCTTCTTTACCTTCATGTTTTGCCTCTGTCATATTTCAACGCGATAAACCACACGTGGCACGCATTGTCCAAGTGTTCTTTGTTAATCGTCAGATTGAATTCCTTCAATTTCCTGCTCGCTTTCCGGATCTTTCACTGATAGAAAACATGTGGTTCATGGTTGTTCAACGATTGACCCAGATTACATCCTCACCAGCCCCACCAGATCAACTATCGTAACATGTGGAATCTACTTGGTCTGCTGTACCCGAACAACACATCCAAAGTCTCTTTGAATCAATGCTAGGCGAGTGACAGTGGTGATCTCCAACAATGGCGGCTACTTTTGCTACTAATTGTGACAGGAACCACACTTCATAGATGTCTGTAAATTTAATCATTTGATACTTGGCCAATATGTTATCTACAAAATAAATTTTGTTGTGATATCTCTTGTCTTTCTTGATGTTGCAATTTGGGTGGCCAGCAGTGTATTTGACAATAAAGGGATTATTGTTGATTTACAAGTTCCTGTGTGTGTTAGAATACATTGTGCAAGATTACTGTTAACAAAGTTTTTGCTGTACATTCCACATACTAAAAAGAACTTCCACCAATAGGCAATTTTCTAAGACAACTGAATATAGTAACAAATGATGGATCTTCATATCCAAATGCTAATGTAGATGAAAGTATTCTTCTTGTTTTATTCCTACTTTAACGTCAAATGAAACCATGCCATTATAATACTCTGGTGTCAACTCTATTTTCCCTTATGTTCAAAATTTATTCGATCATCTATTAAAATAAGATAGCTCAGACTTTCAAATCTAACAGTTAATATTCTTTCTCGTTTCTACTTTGTGCGAATCTAAAAATGTTTTTATGTACAAATATATGTAATTATTTTTAGTAGAACTTTAGAGTGTAAAATATTATTTGTCATTTATATTTAAATTAGGCAAACTATGGCATAGCCAAAGGTTTATGTGAGCTCAATTTCAAGCACTGATACTTATCTGTAAGTACATGTTACGCCTTTTCTTTCTGCATGCACATCTAAAGGAGTGTGTTCAGAGGGTTTGCGGCTCAAGTATGCAAATCTTAACATATGAAATGATCTGAAGGAAGACAGCTTACTGAGTGGATGTTAAAATACATTAGGCAGCGCATCTATCAAATACGCAATACCAAAGTACTTTTATAAATCCTGACCATTTATTCGCGTTCGGGTGAAGGAACTACACCGGATTACGGCCCACTATTTAAGAAATGCAAACCAGGAGAATATTAAAATGCTTAATAACAGTCTAAAGCCATTAGACTATACACTAAGCTGTATCAAATAAATGTAAAGACTAATTTATATATTTTTAAAAAAATATTTTTAAGGAATGATCAATACACATGAACAAATATCAAATACTGCCTCATTTTTCAGTATTAAACATTTAATTCAACAGTAAAATAATAAATACCGAATGCATTTTTTATTTTAATAATTTAACACTGGAAATTTAAAATTCTTATTTTATGTAATTTTATTTTGAAATCATTAACATTAAATGTTAATTTTTATCATCTGAAACATTGTAAAATGTATCAACTTACGTTTGAATTATTGACATCTTTCAGAAAGGTAATAAATCCATAAATTATGCGTTAAATTCTTTTAATAGTACACTTTAATGCTTTAAATTTTGATCAATCTTCTCCTATATATGAATCACTAAATATCATTAGGCATATTTAAAGAAAAACTCTACAATTTATAAAGTGCAATTTCTAAAATGTGAGCAGTGATGTGTATCCCAGAAAATCTGAATCCAGTTTTACCATCGTTTCATCTGTGTTGACAGGTACGGAGTTAACGCGATCAATCATTTTTTGTGCGCCAGAACATTTTCTCACTTTACTATCATTATGAAAAATGGATTTTTGTTTTTTTTATTACTGTCTGCTCCAAGTTGGCGTGTTTCGTATGACCTAGCTTTGACTTTAATCCATTAGCGTGGAAACTCAAACTTTCAGAAACAGCTATAACGTATCGCTGATGAAAATGCTTCGCTGTAAAGCACCACTTTGGAATAACAAAGTTGTACTACATCGGTTCTGGAAAGTTAAACTGTCGCATTAATTAAAAAATAAAATAGCATAGAGGATTAGTATTATTATGATTATCTGCAAATTACTCTTTCATTATAATCGGATAAAGAGTAAAACATTAAAATATTTAATTTTATATTAAAACATCCATTGGTTTTATTGTTGAAACAAAAACAATTGAATTATTTTGAATTTAGATTTGGATATTACAAGGATATATATATATATATATATATATATATATATATATATATATATATATATATATATATATATATATATATATATATATATACATATATATATAAAACCTGGAAAACTATCCATCACAGACCCCAACAGAAGACTAATCGAACGTGTGAGTACCATTTTTCAACATGTTGGATTCCAAAAATCGAAATCGAAATCTTCGATATCTAATCATTTGGTCCTAATGGTAAGCATCTAAGCATTTTGGTTATTGTTCGTTAGCTTTAAAGGTTCAGAAAAAAATTGAAGAGATCAAACTTCCAAATAACAGATAAAGTCATAGATACTTATGAATAAACGAATGTTTCATTGAATATTCTGAATTATTATTACTATCACATGGCTATCAATTGATTTTACACGATTTTTTCTTGTCTCATGCTATAGTATTTTTGCCTACTTTGGGTATACGCAGGATAAACATTGCAAAACACTTTTGAGAACAGAAATCGTTTTACTTTTTGACATTGAAGTTGATTCAGGAAATTGGAGAAATATTTAACTTTGAATTCTCCAGTCCCATTAATTTTCCATTTATTTTTTCCCGTATCCATTCGTAAATTTTATCGATGCAAAGACATGTTCAGTAGGAAGCCAATGTACTTCTTGTTAAACTTTAAATATAAATACATTCTCAAAAGGAAGCTATATCCGAAGAAAGCTATGTACTGTCACTGTTAAGACAAAAAATTTTTCTAAATTTTCAAATATGGCAATATCTTGAGTCAATTTTTGCGGTTGAAGTTCTCCACACTTCCTTTGATTTTTTCAAAAAAAATATATCATCAACACGCATTTTTAAAATGTTTTGCCTAGCGGATGCGAAAGATTGCAATCCACATGATTTCGTAACACGTGAAATATGCTAAAAATCGTAGCATTACGAGAATTTTGACAGGTATTAAAACTATTTTGTGCAATATAATTATCATTCATTCATGAAAAGAAACAAACACATTTTAATTTTTCCCTAGGGATTGTGTTGCCAGGGGACTCCAAGTAATATCGGAAAATAATTGCAATCATATAAAACTTGCATTTTAATAATAATACTTTGTGAATAGTAAAGTAAGTTGAAAGCTATATATTTTTAAGAAAAAAATCAAAATTAATAATTTAAGAATATTAGGGTAAAAATGGAAATGGAAATTATAAACTATTATAAAAATAATAAAATAATTGTTTATAATGATTTCCAAAGCGATTTTTAGTATTTGATGTTAAAACCACTCTACAAGCAATTTTGAATCAGCTTTCATTGATTGTATTTACTCAGCATTTTTATCCTGTTTTAGTTGATGCTATTTTTTATCTAAGATACCTATTTTTTGCTCTTTTAAATTACAGACCTGTTTATACTTTTTAGAAAAAAAGGCAAAAAAATGTATGTCACGCAAATTATCATAACTGATTTGTAAACTTAAAATTATTTTTAAATTAAATTTTAGAAAGAGAATAACTACAGACATTACATTTTTGGAAACAATTTCATTTGTAAAAATAATTTTGATATATATACATGTGATACAAAATATTTATTTGGTTTAGATACACAACATTATCAAGAGTACAAAAATACTCAGTTTGTCAAAAAATATATTATTTTAAGAATAGAGAAATTGAACCAACACTGTAAGGATTTTGAAACTTTCCTATCGAGCCATCATTGGTAAAATATTTTTATTTATTTATTTGAATTCGGTATGTTTTGTCTTCATAAAAATTTCTTCTTATTGGGATCTTACTATTAATGAAAAATTAAAATAAATTAACATTATTCTCTATTCTAAGCATTGAGAAATTATAGATATATTTGCACCAAATTATACTAATTTGAATATGAAAATACAAATTGATGTGGTTGTTATATTTAAATATAATCTTTCATGTTATGTAGTTAAATTTATTTGTTAAAAATCTGCTTTTCCGAAAAATTGTACTAATTAATTTTATTAACAAAATATTTTTCAATGTTTTCCAAATATTTGATACGGTCTAAAAAATATTCCTTCCTTCATTCTGATAAATTATGATTTTATCAAGCCTTAAACAAATGCTTAGAAATATGCATTCGCATATTTAACTCTTTATCCAAGTAATCTTATATAAATAACTGATATTAATATAACTCGCATGTGATATATTTTACAGAGAATTCTTCAGGGGAAAATATTAAAATAAACGAGCTTCGAAATCTACTCCATCATTTTAATCTGATAAGTAATATCTGTGTTTGCATCGATAAATCTGTGCAGTATTTTTTAAAATTAAAACTATGATATTGATAAATAAAAGATAAATATCTTTCTGCAGAGTATTAAAGAATTAAATATTGCTTGGGCCAAGTGTAGTACATTCGATACGGACATCTAATTTCCTTAAGCTAACGAGGTATTGACATGGAAAAACTAAACAAAAACAAACTCAAGTCTGATGGAGATTAAATATTTGCTGAACCAGGATGCTAATGGCGCAAAATTAATTAGCACTCCGTTGAATTTGATTGGCATTAGACAGCTTTCCCTGCCCTGGAGTTTTCTCCTCGCAGCATCTGTGTGTGTTTAGGAAGTTTTGACGCCTTAAATAATATAAAATTTCTTCCGGCGAAATGGAGAAAACGCCTTACGAAAGCAGATTTTTTTGTTTTATTATATAACATTGATTTATTGAAAAATGTTTATCTAAGTAAAATATTGAATTTGAAAAATACAGTTTCAACGGAAAGGATATTGGATAGTCATTAAGTTGTATTTTTAAATCGAAGAGTTCATCATATTTTTAAATGGTAAAAATCAAAATTAGAATCCAATTTAAATATTTTAATTGATATTTTTCTCAATTTGGAATGTTTAAGTATCAGAAAATGTTTATTGAAATTTAAAGGATGAAATTGAAAGTTGTTGAATATCCAAACATTGCATTAATAGGAACGATTTAAGTTATTTTTTTACACCTATAAATGACAGAAATGTATAAAAAAGCTTATAATTAAGATTTTTTAATATTTTAAGACTGCAAAATTGTAATACTTTATTTCACTTGTTTTCTTGTAATCAATTTTAGAACTGCTAATCTAATTAGTATAAAACTCTCCCACACACTAACATTTATTATAAAATATTTGTAGAAAAGTTGTAATGAAATAAAATATGTAATGCATTAAAAAAGAGTCTATAGTTTTGTAGTAGCTCAAGCAAGAGCTCAATATAATTTTAAATGTGCCATTTATATAAATACCTCATAAATTGAAATAAATTTTAGCTCTCAAAAGCTAACGGTGCATGCTCTAATTATCAAAATTCCAGCAACATTCCTAAGAACATTTATTTATGTCATTCAATAGATTTATGATTAAAATAACGTGTTTTATATGTTTTAAAAAACTTCTAATATTTCAGAATGGTTATTGAGAGTTTAATTTTGTTTTTAATTTTAAATGCAATTAGTTCATTTCAAGCTTAATTTATATGTGTAGTTTATTACTTTGTAAATTAAATCTAACCAAATTTTAGAACTTAATATTTTTTGCCAAAAATTATAAAATGAGATGTCAGCTTCTAATTTTTATTTAATATGTGTAAAGAAACATATTACTGAAGTAAATAAAAACTTTCTTTGAAAATATTTTGTAGGAATGATCTTTGCTAAAAACACTTTGTATTACTAATCCTTTTACATGGTCTGAAAAGAAACGATTTGTTAAAAAAAATTAATTTTACTCTGCAAATTATCATTTTCCTTTTAAATTTGAATTAAGACATAAAGGACAACAATATTTACTAAGGAAACTTGTAAAATCTCTTATCTAAAGTCTAAAGCAGGCGAGCTATATGACACAGAATATATTTCTGTAGAATGCATTTTATAGCTTAATATTTTAATTAGCATAACAGGTAGCCTAAATTCAAGGTAAGAAACGCGTCTAATTGTCTTATCAAAAGAATTGTTTATTCGCAACTTTTTTTTTACTGATAAAATGATTTCTGCTATTGGATAGAAGAAAATTTACTTCTATTTGCTGTTTTAGAGTTTATCTATTGTTTTGGAGTTAATCGTATAATTATTACCAGTTAAAAATTAATAAATTTTTTGCAAAAGAATTTTTTTAGAGTTACAGGCAATGCGTTTATACCTATGTTCCATAATCTCGTGTAAATTATTTTAAAAAAATGAGTGTATAGTTTATTTCAGTTAGTTTATAGGAAATAAAAATTTCATTATTTTCAAATTAACAGACTAATTATCACAAAAGAAAAGCTAGTGTAGGATTCATAAGCTTTAACATAACGTACCTTACTGTGGAAAAAAACTTATAATAAATTAAGATTGCTGTGCAAAGAATTTGTTATATCTTATAATTTATTAAAAATGCAATACTTTTAGGAACAACAGAAGAATTTGCATTGTTTCAATAAATTAAAGTTCAAAAGTTTAAGCTTGTGCTATTCCTATTACAACAAAATAAAATACGTCTAATTTTGATGTAAATGATTTTAAACTTAATGTGGATGAGAAAATATGCAATAAAATGTACTTAAATTTTAAAATATTTTAAGCAATGTATGTGGATAATGTAATCATAAAAAATGTGTTAAAATATAGTGATAGAATCAAAATAGGATATACTCAAATATTTTAAGTGTTACTATGGTATTGCACTATTTTGAACATATCTATCACAATAAATATATTCAGAAAGATAAAAACGCTTAAAATAATTAAATATTTGATATGTTATGATAATTAAAATGACTCTTCATACAGCTAACGTTTTTAGTTTTAAAGAAGAAAACAATTATCAAATTTTCAGTTTCATAAAAATTAATCATTTGGTAATGAAGTAAAAAGTTTTAATATTACTGAAAACTTGGCACAGTATTTCAAATTTGTACAATTTTTAAATCATGATTACATGCAGAAGCCTCGTATGGATTTGAACTCCGCAACACATAACATTCAGAATTTATTTATATTCTGAAAATTTTTCAGCTCTTCTGTTCCAGAAAAATAATTCCAGATCATACTTAAAAACTGAAATAGTGTGTGTGTGTTAAAATGATAATGATAGATAAAGATTCCTCTGATTAAACATTTTAATATAAAGTGTTCAGTGAATGATATAATGTTTAAAAAGGCATTTTTGTTGCTGATCGATAGTTACTTTATGCTTTCTTATGTGAAAGAAGTGGTTTGTGATGTAAACTATTTACTCGCAAGATAATCCTTTATTTGAAAGAGAATAGTTGCGCACCCCTAAAACAACGAAACTAATCTGTAAACTATTTCGTAAATTGATGTAGACATTTCCACAATTGTATTTTCACCATTTATGTTAAATATACCATTTCCAAAACTTCAGTACAAGATTTTGAGGTTTGTTTATAAAAATAATGCTCAAAAAAATAAGATTTCCGGCATAAGAAATAATTTGAGCTTAATTACGGAATGGGAATAATAAAATGTATTAAATGTAATAGCTAAAGACCACTGTATGGATGCATACGAAGATGAATAACTGGATGACTTTATCCCCGAAACAAAAACAGTTTATTATTTTAATGAATAGGTCTTGCTTTCGTATATATTCCACACCAGAGTTTCACAGAAGGAAATTATTAGTGTTCCAGATTGTAATTGTATAAGAAGTTTTGTAATTCGGGATCATAATTAAGAAAGAAAGTACTACACTCTTTTCTCTAGTTTTCACGGATATATTATGGGATATAAAATTCTAATGAATCATTGTTCGATTCATGGAAAATAACCCTTTTAATGACAATTCCATAAATTGAATCAAAAAATATTCTGGGATAAAGGGGCCGTATTCTTATGTTGTCTGCTCAGTCAAACGCTAGTGAACAGTATGTAGCAATAAAAACGACTTTATCATCGCGTCGTAAGTAGACTCATGGCTTAAGTCTATTGTAAAGAATTTCAAAATACACATAATGCAATGCATTTTGGACGGACTTTTTGCAGACACTATGCAATATACACATGTCGCAAAAGGTGTCTCCCAAACACCCATACTTATGCATGCAAAATGCAGAAAAGCAATATCCTATGCATTTTCTTCAAGAATAGCTGGCGTCAAACTCTGAGCCTTTCACTTGTTCCACCACTAGGTCACTGTGGGCCTAATAGAAAAACTTCTTATAAAATAAATATGATCAAAGTATTAATAATTTTCCAATTAAAACACTAATACTGTTTTTAATTTAAAGAATTAATTTAATTAGCGTAATTCTATTTATTAATATCGAAAATACAAATACAGTTGAATTCGGCGTGTGTTAATTTTCATTCATATTTAAACATTGCTGGATAAAAGGTTTGAGTTGATGAGGTCCATATCTTTGGAAACAAAGAAATAGTACACATAAATTATTTATCTTAAATCAATTTCAAAATAAAGCTAGGAAGTTCTCGGAACATAAGAATATGAAAGAGAAATTGGCAGAGCTTCAAAATTCTGTGTTTTGTTCTTAGACCAAGATCAATTCAGACTCCACCCAAAAGAATTCCTTTGTATTTCTCGTTCTGTTACCTTCTTAATGTATTTTTTATCCTCACATGTACCAGCATCTAATCTCATCAATAACTCGTTCAGGGGCCGTACGAAGTATTTCCGTAAATATCTGACTCTCGGCGTCCATATATTTACTTTTTTCCTCCCCATGTCCTCTGCGTCTGGTATTTATGGAAGGAGTTACTTTGTTATAACGGAGTTCATTAGATCATAATTCATTCCGTTTTTGAAGAGAAGTAAATATGGAAAGTTGACTCTAACGGGCTGGAAACAAACAATTCTTATTTTGAGAATTATGCAGCAAAAATAAAAAAAAATTCAAAATAATTCATTGTTACATTCTAAATGCCTGGAGATTTTCAATAAAATAATCTAGCATAGGAATGAGTTTTATTATCACTTTGATTTATGAATGTACACTGTTGGAAGAAAAATGTATATTTCGCAAATACGGTTGTTCTTACGGAAAATAAATTTCCCATCCATAAATAACTTTAATAAAAGTTTTAAATCAATAAATTTTAAATGTAAAGAATTTGTAAGGGATTGAAAATTAAAACCAACTTCAAAATTATTTTATACTTATTTCTAATATTAACCTCTTCAAAATTAATATCTGTAAAATTCTGTCTACAACAACGCAAAAAGTATTTTCCTGTTCATAATTAACACAAATGTCATTTATCTGTTATTAAATGCTTTTGATGTTTTATTTCAACTTTATTTATTCATTTTAAAATCATTTAGAAAGTAATGTAAGATATTGAGGCTTCAGATTTGTTATTTTTTATTTGGAGTCAGGTATAAGTCATTACCAAAATTACCAGATTAGAGAGTTCTGAATATCATGCTTACCATATTCTTTGTTTGTATCTTTATTAAAGATAATATGATATTTTAAACCAATACTGAAAACTATATATCATATTAATGTTATATGTCAATTTTATACAATTTAAATAGCGAATAAGAATATATATATATATATATATATATATATATATATATATATATATATATATATATATATATATATATATACATATATATACATATATTCTTTTCTAATATTGCTTATATAGCTTATATATCACATAGGTTTGTGAGTTGAAAAATTCCTGTGTATATTATTTTGGCATACTTCTATTTTTATATCCGTATTCATATAACAATTCTTTGCGTAGTAAAGATTTAGGAGATTATAATTAAACAGATCATATATTTTTCATTGAGTATCTAACAATATTGTGTAATATTTGAAAAATCAAAAGCAATTTGTAAAACATGTAGCACATTAAAATTTTTATTTTTATAAAACTAAATAACTGTTTATTCTTACATTCATTTGTTTATTTGTTTATCTCCCCTCCCATGTTATTCGGATTGATGGATTTGCTTAAAATTTTAATCATATTTGGAAAAGTAATAAATAATAATAATATTAATGAGAGTGAATAATAATAATAATAATGAGAATAAATAATAATAATAAAAGGAAGAAAAAGTAATAATAATGAGTCCGAAATGACACAAAACAAGAAACATAATTTCTTTGCCATGTCATTTGACCAACATATTTTTATTAATAAAACTATAAGCTTCTTAAAAGACATTAAATTTGAGTGAAAGGGATACATTTCATTCCTTTGATTCCATTGATTGGACAAAACTTAACGATATTTTTTATGATAAAAATCTGCAAAATATTTTCTTCTAAATGATTTAAAATCTTCGAAACATTCAAAATGAAAAATCTCATTTTGCAACACCATGTGCTTATAAATTTATGAAAAATTCAAATAAAGTATTCCTTATCATTTCAAAAGAGTGACAATACTTTTTAAAAATTATTTTCTTCAAATGGCGCTTAAAGCTGCATGAAGAGTCGGAATGCAATGTAGATTTCGGGAGTCATGTCAGGTGAGCTCTTAAAAAAATTAAATTATGTAGGATTTATCATCTTGAAAGCGGAATTATAATTATAAAAATATGCCGTCTTCCTCAAGAGATTTGAATCAAAGAATATGATAATCATTTCATCAAACAAAAATTTTTCAAATGTTTAGGATTTATTGGTTTTTTGTTAATAATATTCATAAAATTTGTAAACTTTCCAAAAATAAAAAATTAAATGGACAATGTTATATAATTCAACAAAGCTAAAAAGTTTTACAAAATTATTTCTGTGAAAGTTTTTCATTAGCATGCAAGATTAAATGTACTTGCTGGAAAATGTCACCAGCTTTCGTGGGTTGAAGCTTCAAGTGGAAAATGTGCACATAGTTCCTGTAGAATTGAGATAAGGAAAAATAAAAGCATTCATTATTTTATAACGGCGATTACTATTTATTGAGCTTTGTGATCAGTTCTTCCATTTGGCTTGATTTATTAATTAGGCACTCAGCGAAGTTAATGTCTTAGACCAGAGAAAAATAAAGAATGAGGAATGGAGCGTTTAAAATTCATTTTAGTTCATGAATTATCAAGTATGAAAAACTGTTTGCTCCAGCATCTTTTAGTGGGTGCAATCTGTTTTTTTTTTAAATTGAAAAATCTAATAATATTGTTACCTGAAAAACAAATTTAAAATAATATATTTTATGCATTCATTCTTTACAAAATAACATATATTTAAAAAAGCATAATATTTTGTGAATGATGGAAAAAAGGGAATCGAATGCCTTATAATTTTTCTCACTTTTTTAACAGTTATGCGACAATTTTAAATGAAAAGAAACTGACTTGTCACACATCTACACTTTTGAAACGAGTAGATGTTCGAATAAATTGCTGCATAGTTATCGTTACAATAAATATGAATTAAAATAATAACAAATGTTGAAAAAAATTTTAAAATGAAGCATTTAGCCTATATCCCGACATAATGCAAATCCATGTCATGCAGTCATTTTCAATTCAACACTTAAAAAAATCTGTTAGGTGAACAAAATAAGCATTATACTTACATAAATGCAGTATTGAAAACTAATTTGTGGCAATGGAGATTAAAAGAAAAACATAGAAATCAATCCGAATTGATAGATTAAAATAAAATATTTTTCATCGTAATTTTTATTTTGAGTGATATTAACATTAAAAATCTTATTTAATTACTATAAAATAATAAAATACTTTGAAACATGAAATAAACTAAATTATTTGTAAGTTGTTTTGCTTAGAAACTAGAGAAAATTATTTCTGAAACTCTATTGGTAATTAAATGATCTCATAGTTATAAAAAACTAACTAGTGACTATTTAATAATTGTTTAATTCTCAAATATTTCATTTAAAATATGCTTAATAACATAATAAATAATATCAATTTTAAATATTAATACTTTTTCTATTAGCTAAAACTTTGGATAGTAATTTCAAGTATTATTAAAAAAATTAATTCTATCCATGAAAAAAAATTCTTTGTTAAGGGTTTAATCTAGCAATTTAAAACATACTGATGGTGAGATTTGCTGTAAAGTTTTGAATTCCATAATACATTTAAAATTCTATAACACCTTAAGTGGTAAAAATAAGTAAAACTTCATTTGTTGCCATTGAAAAATAAATAAATTATTTTGATAAATATGGTTAAAAAAACATAATGTGCAACATGTCTTTGAGGATCGAAAATTGTACGATTCCCTCAATTTTAGAAATTCCTAAAATGACAAACATTACAACATTCAATTTCAAATTCAAATCTCACAAGCGTAATTTAACATATTGGATAACTCTGTCCTTGAAGTGAATATAAATAGAACTGAATGTATTCAAGAGCCTGTATTTTACATTTATAAATGCACAAAATTGTTTAAAAATTCCAGATAATGTGTGCTTAAGGAGTTTTAAATATTATAACTCTTCTTAATCACAAACAGTCATATTAATAGATTTCCATTTAGTTTTAAATTATAGCACTTTTTATTGACTTAACATTCTTTATATATATATATATATATATATATATATATATATATATATATATATATATATATATATATATATATATATATATATATATGCATATTATATAAATTATATATAAATTATATTTCCAATGATCGTAGATGTTAATGTGTTAAAACCATTCAATTTCAATATCATCTGACTGTCAAATATATTGTGTTTTGAACATTTTCAAAATAAATTAATTTAAAAGTTTATATAAAAAGTGTTCAATAATATTTATTTGAAGTATTTTTAAGAATTTATTTCCTTTTATATGTAGATTTATCGGTTTTAAAAATACAATATTAATTTTCGGATAAGCTAGCATTATAATATAAAAATAATTTTATTACAACATCAAAAGATGCTTATTATTTTACTTATATTTAAAGTAAGTAATTAAAGTAGAATATATTTATCAATAACACAATTTATTTTGAACTTCATAAATGTCAGTAACTTTTATTATATATATGTATACATATGTCGATATCTGTAAATAGGATGTTAATTAGATGTATATTAAAATTTTTTCTTTTAGAAATATTTGCATTTTATCCAAAAAAATTTCGTATCTGTGTTTTGTAAAGTTCAATAAATTCAATGAATTTTTCTAAAGGCTCTATATGTTAATGTAAAATTTTTGCATTCTTATCTGATAAAAAGTACTTTAACTGCAAAATGAAGGCTTTTACTAGTTTATTAAATTCACATAAATCACTGTTGAAAATGAATTCCTTTTGTGCTCTTATTGATTAATTGAATGATAAATATGAGGCAGCCAAAGTGTATCTCATTAATCCTAATAATGGCCCAATACAATCATTTCTATCGCCAATGACGCTTCCATCGTAATAGCTTTCCCATTCATTTGGGGAGGAATTAAATTCGGAGTGACACGGTGTTCGGCCAAATGTTTCCTAATGAACCTATAGTTCGAATCTCAAATAAATAAACCATTTGGATTGGGCTTTCCGAAAAGCAAACTTCTCTCGGACTGCAGGCATTTCGGAAACTTGTTGTCGTTCGACCATCATCTGTTATGTGCCTGCACCCTGTTGTGTCACGAAACGTTTTATTGAGCGTCCCCTATCGACTGTGGAATAGCGTGACGCTCTCCGTCAGGGAGACGCGAGTGACTGATTGGGGAAAAAGAACGCAAGTTCCGATTATATGTTGTATCCGAAAAACGTCTAAAAAATGTGCTGAGTAGGTTGGATAAAACTTTATTTTCGGTTAAAATGGAAGTGATAACAACGCGAAAATAAATTATTGCATGGACGAATTTTAATATATTTTTTATTGGTCCAAGTCTTTGTTTCATGAAATTAAGAGTATGTTTTCTAAATGGTTTTGTTTGAAATCACGTGTTATTGGTGATATTGGGAATGCTCTTGCTGGCAAGTTGTAAACATTTAATACATATTTTGTTGCATGTAATTTACGAAACAAGTTTAAGTATTAGAAACCAATAATAAATGTTAGAAATAAAAGGACCATATTATGAAACATTTTATATAATTTCCCTGAAACGCAAAGTATTTCAATAATAATCATTCTATAATACTTTTAACTTCAGTTTTTATCAGAGTTATAAATTTAAGGACTAAATACGCTTTAATAGATGACTAAAAACTGAATCACTTCGAATTTTAAAAATAAATATTTTATAAAGTAATTTAACCATTCAGAAATATTTTTTAAACGACCTTTTTATTTTATCCAAATTTTGTATCATTATTTAATATTGACTTACATTTTGATTAATTATACATTTTATGAAAAAAGTATAGAATTAATTTTGCTTTTTTAAATGCAAAATAACTATTTGAGAATATTTTTCTATTTGTTTTCATTCAAGAATTTATATGTGTATACTGTGGAGCAAGAATATTACTTTTTTATTGGATTTCAATTTCTTTATTTCGATTCTAATGAAACCATTTCATAACATTACTTTCCTCTTAAGAATACATTTATTATATTAAGATCATCACCTTATACGACTATTGTTGAATGAGAAGTCAGAAAAATAAAATGTGACACAAGGATAACAAGTATAATGTAAACATATTCTGATTATTGGCGTATGATATAAAATATTTTTAAGCGCATGATGATTTTTAATCAGCGAAAATATTCTATATCAAAAATTTAAAGTATGTGTGTCAGATAGTTGCATACTCTATAATTTAGCAACAAATGATTCAGTAGGCCGTGTTGGCCTGGTTGGATAGGGCATCGTGCTCATTCTCAGAAGGTAGTAAGTTTGAATCCCGGTTGACCGAAGATTAGTCGTATTTACTAAAGGTGGCTGGGGCACGCTAAAACGGGGTGAGACTGCAATGTCCTCCAAGCGAAATGATACCTCTGTGAGCGGTAGGCCAAGAATACTCTTCAAAATGGAAAAATGGATATAGAAGAATACGAAGAAGGGGGTGTTCTGCTTAGTCCCTGCTTCAAAATCACGAAGAAACCACCCGGCTGCTTCCATCTAACTGTTAGAGCACAAATCAGGGGTGGTTATAGGTAAGCATGCTGGTGCAACAGCAACAAATTATAGAATAACTTTTATTACGATATATGTTTTTATTTAAAATATTCCATGTCATCAATGAATTATTTGCAATATGAGCACAGTATAAGATGTTTGTAGTTCAATATGAAACATTTCATGGAGAACTTACAAAAATGATTTTCATTCTTACATATATACTGCAGGAGATTATTTTATAATCAATTCTATTCATATAATCACTCAAGATAATTTCATTTTATTTTAATGTTTTTCTTTAAAAATTTAACCTGATTCTTGTATATTCAGCGTAAATAAAAAAGAAAAAATAATAAAGAAGTAAAAACACTAGAAGAAATATATTTTAAATTCATTAACGATACTTTTAAACAATAAATTAAAATAAAAGACTAAATACTAATATTACAGGATTTTTGAAATAAATTATTTTTGTTCATTTTTTTTTAAAATGGGAAAAAGAAAATATTAAATTTTCCTTCATCAAGAAAAATTAAAAGGTAAAAAGTCTAACTTTGCTTAAATTTAAAAAACAGCTTGTAAAAACATATTTTCAGTTTAGGAAAATCAATAATGAATATTTCGAGGCTTTAAATAAATTTAGAAATTAGTTATGTGTTAGTATATATATTCAAGAAAATTTTTATTTATTTATTCTTTTTATTAATAGTAAAACGTAACAGTATATGGATAAAAGTTTTACTAAAATAAAGCTAAAATAACTTGCATTATGTCAAAATATTGTTAATTAAAAATAAGGAAAAGTGAATATATCTTTATAAGAAAATTATTGCAATTTAATGCCTATTATTTTGCAAATTTAAAACATGTGATAGGAAGATTTTTTAGGAATTAATACTTGAGATATTTCAATTCCTCTCATAATTTGCAAAAACTTTTTTTTTGTTTTTCTTTATTTAAAATTACAATATAACTTCAGTCTCAAATTGTGAAGAAGTGATTTAATGCAATGAAAAAATATTTTAAGAATATTTTTTCTTAAAAAGTTCTTATTATTTATTCTTAAAATATTCTAAAATGTAAGAATTAATAATAAGAGTATTTTAAGAATAAATAATAGGATTTTTTTAAGGAAATAAATGTAAATTTCCTCATACAACTAATAAAATTGCGTCATTCTACTAATAATAAGAATTTTATTCCACTGATTATTCATATAAATTATTCAAAGTTGATTTGATTTTTTTTAATTTTATGGATAATCCACAAAAAAATGTTATCCGCTATAGCTATGTTGGTATAATTGGGATTCTCTGTATTCAGCACAAAACTGAAATCGAGAGCTTTCTGTATTTTAAATAAAATTTTAAAAACGTAAATCAAACAAAATTTTTATTCACATTTGTTCTTTTTTCATATATGAAGTTTTAGGAGCAGAAATTAGGAATAATTTATTATTCAATATAATACATCGAAAGAATTGTATTTTAATCTATTTTAGTCTCGATTCTCTCACTTTTTAAATGAACTTAAATACTTCAAAATAAGTTTAGCGTATTGGAATGACTTGAATAAATTCCATTGTGCATTTTGTCTTCATTTTTCCATATTTTGATAAATTCTATGATTCTCAAAAATTTAATTCAGATTATTTCCTTTTATTAAATAATGATGAGTACTAAAATATTTATTTTTTATCATTTTTTTATAAAATGATAATGCATAATACTATTTGGAGTATGTATTATAAAATATCATTTTGGAATAATGGAAACAAATATCAACATAAAAACTAAATTTTTGGTATTCTATTAAGAAATAATTTAAGCGTAATTTAATAAGTTTACTGCAAGAAATAATCATGCATTATAATAAGGTATCACATTCAGTATACAAATAATCTAATTCAAAGAATATTCTTCAATTTCAATAATCATATAAAAGAGACTCGTTTTACAAATTTGAAAGATATAAAAGGAAACTTTGTTTTCAAATTTCCTTTTCAGCTGTAATTGATCTTTAACTATGCAGAAATGTTTGAATTTTAAAATAGATTAATTTGATCTAGTTTAACTTTCCATTGAAAATGTGAGACAAATATTATTTGCAAACACTGGAAAATATTAAAATGTAATTAAAATGTTGAATGATATATATTATTATAAATGCACTATGTAAAATATATAACATTGCTTAAATGAGACATCATTGTTTACTATTGAAATCATGATAACGTATTGACTTTTTTGTTTCTTAGGGTTTTGACTCTTCAAAGAAACTTGAATTAAGTATCTTAAATTCTACTTTTTAAAATATAGAATTTTCTTTATCTATGTTTCTTCTCGTTTTTTAATTTATGTAACAAAAATTTCATTTTTTAAATTTTCTATATTTTTTAAATTTATGTATCAATTTATTTAACAAAAAGGTTAAAAACATTTTTTGATACATTTAATTACAGGTTAAATTTATATACATGATAATAAATACATGATAATTAAATACAGATAATATAAATACATGAATAAAAGAAATTAAAAATGTCAATTAAATGCTTAGACTATTTTTGTAAGTGTTACTAATCAATAGGCTGTATTACTTTAAAGCTGTATTCTCTACAAAAATTAGCAATGTAAGAGAATAGCTAGAAATTTTAAACAAAATGTCGATGGAAATTTAAATACTTTTACGTTAGACTACAATTGGATTTATAAAAAAGAAAAACTGAAATTAATGAGACTATATGATAAAACAAACATCTTAGAAAAAAGGTAGTTTTATAAACAAAAAATACGTTTTTAAACTCCCTCATTTCACAAAATAAATAGCAATAATAATATGTTAAATAAATATTTTGAGTTTTTATTAATTTATTTCCTTCATAATTTAAAAAGTATTCTTATATCTTAATAGGAATATTTATTTCCCCTTTCATAATAGAAATTTATGTGAATGGAATGAGCTTTCATTCATTAAAAAGAACTACAAATACATTTATTTTACTAATGTAAATCACAGAGGAAAGTAATAAACCACTAGGGATATATTAACTTTGGGAAAACAAAACTACATTTTTACAATTAATAATATTTATTAAATATTTTCTAATATTCCTAGTGCAACAAAAAGGCAAGAAACATATTCTGAAAAGTCAAGAATTGCTCTTTTACATAAATAAAAGAAATGTCCTTTTTTCAAAGCCATTCTAGTATTTTATTAAGTACATAACAGCACATTTTACAGGGAATGCACATTTAAATTTTCATAAATTTTCATTTCATGCGCAAACACTTACCTTAATTAAAGAAAGAAGTTTGTTTCTTCATAACAGACTAGAAGTCCTGTAAATAAAATACATTGTCTTAAATATGAATTATTTACAGTTGTTCATATAAAGATAGATTATTCGCAGTATTAAAATTGGAAGGAAAATTACAAAAATTGCTACTTAGAGAACTGAATATTACATTGAAATATATATATTGTTAACATAAATCTTAGAGTTTATAAATTCATAGTACGATTAAAAAATGTGAAATTTACAAAGTATTTTGTAAATAATTATCTAAAATATATTTAAAAATATTTTTAAAAGTCTAATCATATCATCAAAAGGCAATATAAAAACAAATTGAAAAAATTACTTAGTGAAATAGGAATTAAAAGCATTATTTATGTATTTTTCATTCATTGTCTAAGGAAAACCAAATGGCTTATTGCTTAATGTATTATTTTCATTTGCTATTATTTTAAACAACAATTAATAATCCTTATTTAATAACCAAATAAATGCCTACTATTTTTAAAAAATATAATAATTACATTACTGATAATATTTTAATTACCAATCAATTATTATTTATAAATATGCGGCAAAAATAAATCCACATGCAATGAGCATTTCGATACAATTTAACTTTTCTTCTAATTAATAACTTAAAATTAACTATTAATTCTGTTGTAATATAATTAAGTATATGGTTATTGTATAACCATAAGCATTAGTTTGGCTATATTTAATAATTGTTGGCATTTTTAAAAGTATTTATTTAATACATTACTTAATAAGTAAGCACATTTTATTCATTTTATATATTCATGTATGGTATTTACAATCATTTCATTGTTGCAACGAGAAATGTTTGTAATTATCCCATATGTGGTATAATTGGAATGTTAAGCATTTCTAATATAAGCCAATGATGGTACTGAGGAATATGGAACAGAAAAATATTTCTTGTATTCTAATCATAGAAATATTTCTTCAAATAATATTTCGCCAAATCTATGCAGCTCAATAATATGTTTATGGGCAGATATGTCACGCTTAAAAGTAAAATGTTATTTAGTAACTAATAGAAAATGTAACATCGTCAAATATATGGAGATTATCATTTATGAAAATCAAACTGCTTTGACAAGGATTTCCTTGATTATTTAAATCTCTTTAAATTTAAAACAAACTCAACTTAAGAATTTAACTGATGTAAAGAAGCTTTTTTAGGTGTTTTTGTTTTAAATTTTTTGTTATTAAACAAATATTTTATTTTTAAATAAAAATCCCTAAAAAATATCAAAAAATACAGATGGGGTATTTTTTAATCAATATTTCAGTAGGATAAATATTTTGAATAAAATAATACACATATTTTTACGAATTTTTACAATATCTTACAAATCTAATTACAGAAACATCTCTCTCACTATATATTTTGAAATTAATGTATGCTCTAAGCACTCAGCGGGGATTATTATTTTCAATATACATGAAATAATGAGGTCCATTCACTTGTATTACTTTTTAGAAAAAGAAACTACATTTTGCTTCTAAGTACCAGTCTCAGACATCATTTGTTGAAGCAGGTTTTCTTCTGACTTAGAGATTGAGACGGGTACGGTTGAGGTGAAGGGATAGCGAGACAGTTTCTTTTGATTTACACAGGAGAGGTTTTGTATTGGTTTTCCCTTATTTGAGTTTCGTTACAAAAAATATCGATATCGGAAGCTTTCAGCGTTGACAAGGGATGTCTATTGGCTTATCCGCTTTATAAATCGTAAGAGCTTTAGATTCTTCTGCAGCTACATTTTGAATCATACGTTGAATATACGATACAGTCGAATCGATTCTACATTACTTGTCATGTAAACCCATTCAAAGCTACTGTGCATTAAGATTTATTTTACGGTAAGTACAGTGTTTAAGTCTAGTTTCCGTAAAGGACAAAGGTTACCATTTGAATGGAAGGTATTTTTGAAGAGTTCAGGTGGACATGACATTTTTCGCCTGCTATTAGTTTTAATTCTATACCAGCAGTAAATTCTCAGGGTGAAAAATAGATAGGCTTAAGAATTCAGTTTTCACTTATTGCTTATTATTAATAAACATTATTTTTTTAAATTTTTAGAATAAAAAAAATAAATATTAGTAAAGTTAAAATATAAATATAAAATAACTAGAATAAAAAATAAATATTAGTAAAATTTAAATATAAATACGAAAGACAAATCTAAATTCCATTAAGCCTATATATTTTGGAATATTGAATAAATAGTAATGTCATTTTACATGTAAACTGAAAAGATTTTCACCATATCGGATGGATTAATATATTCTTCCCATTTTTATAATTATGTATAAAGCAATATTTCAGTTTTAATCAAAATCTATTCTCACGTGCCTCTCATTTGATTTTGTTCTGATGATCTTATTGATAGTATAATATTGTCCTTTCTGCACTAAATTAAAAGGATTATGAGAATTTATGTCGTTTCTAATCGTAATATTACTATCAAGTTTTACTGAAAGGCTCAGTATTCAGAAAGGAGTCTGTCTGCTACATTACCAGGAAAATAAAGTTATTATAGGTAGCAGAACTGCCTTTTATTGGTAGTAATTAAATTCACTAGAAAACTTCCTGAAATTCGATAGTTTTGATCGATTATATATTTTTTAATTTAATGAAAAAACAGATTTAAATAATTCATGAATGTTTTATATAATATTTCCTTTATTCCTCAAAACCTATCTTGTTTATACTACAAATTAAATAACCTCTTGTAATACAAAATATTCAAACTTTTTCTAAAACGGTTGCAAGAAGAAAAGTTCAAAGGATTAATACTGTGATTTGCGTTCATTCACACCGTGAATGCATCATCCATAGTTGCATTGCGTTATTCTGTAGCATAAATTCATATTAAGCCATTCATATTTCTTAATTAAAATACAAACATTTTAATTCTTCGACACTGTAGATTCGAAGTTTCCCCTAATGAACTAAGGTGAGTTTAAAACACAAAACCCTTGTGATGATTTTAATAATTTTTCCATAACATAAGATCCTATTTTCTTATTAAATACTCGCTGTAATATGCTCTTGAGAGGAAATTCCGAAAAAAAATTTGGAGCCAGTTTATTTGATATTACTAAAATTCCTGTTTATAAGTAATTTACAATTTCGTGCCTATAAATAATAGAAGTCTATTTCTGCTGTTAAGTTGAAGAAAAATTAAGTTATGAAATATTTGTATATTGATAAGAAAAATATATTTCCCATTGTTTTTTAGGGAATTAAAAATTGCAATGCTTTCTGATAAGATATCATTTAAATTTCTTAAAATAATTTTCCAAGCAGCTTACATTAATGCCTTATAAATAATCAATAAAATAATTAATTAAAAATCTCTGCCAAATCACTTAAGCGATTTAAATTTAATTTTAATTTAATCTTAAATTTAATGTGCCTTCCAATGTTATCCATATATTTCTTTCATATTTATTTTGAGTGTAAAGTAACGCAGGCAGTTGCTGATGAATTATTTATGAATTCACAATTCATTTAGAAATTGCTGAAACGAATAAATATAAATAAATCGCTTTTAGCACGCATGTTGCATAAAATCACGAACTCGGACAGGAACAGTAATCAGTAGAGATGTATTCACTTACTTCGGTTCCGAGAAATGGACAGACTGTATATTTTCTAAATAATTGTTTTTAAGAAAACTCTCATTTATAAGCAAGTTTACTTGAAATGCAATCATTCTGAAACACTTCTTAAAAAACGCGAACTTAAATTGAAAATAAATAATTTTGAATAATTTTCATTTTGATATTTTAAACTTTATAAAATATCCACAAATGTCTTTTTCACTGTAGCAATTTAAACAACATTTGTTTTGATGCCAATATTGACTGATAATGCTGATATCTTACTTGCTGATATTTTTAATCAAGATAATTAGACATATTATTCATGAAAAGTAGATTTATACTAGGAGAATAAATATAAAACTTAACATTTGATTAAACAATGATAGAGTTCTCAATCCCAAGTCATGTTCATCAAAGTGATGCACATTTCTTGAACACCAATGGCTTAAGTTACCTTTGGAAGAAGTGTTTAAATCAAAAGAACATTCCATTTTAACAAATATTCCCAATTCATTCTCTTAAATAAAATAGTATTGAAGGATGTAATATGAAATGAATTCCATCACATTTTCTATCTTTCACGCAATATATTAAAATAATTAATAATTAAAATTTTAAGGGGACTTGTATGCTTCACAGAAAGCATTAGTGTGACCCACAAGAAAGATAATATTTCCACCTGAGCTTCCATAATACTACTCATAATAACTTGCATAGGTTCATATCATTTGAAAAATAAAAGAAATTCATATGCAAGAAAAATATATTATTTTTTAACCTATGCAAAGTTTAATAATGTCTACAATTTATTATAATAAATTTTTTAAATCCATCTTGAAAATTTTTGAAAATTTAGAAAACAATATACACAATATCAATAGGGATTCAGTTATAACAATCAATAGAAAATGTTTGTAAGTGCTGTAATAAATTGTTTATTTATTACAACCATTACAATATATTATAGTATTGAATATTATAGCATATTAAAACTAAAATGTATAATAAGCTCCTGACAGATGGCAACTGAAACATTTTCCTCTTATTATGTTCAAAATGTTATCTAATGATATAGAAGTAAACATTTGTACCCGCATTTCATTTTATTAAAAGAAATTCTTATCAATAATCAAACTAGTATACTTATCCTTCATAAACAATTTAATGGTAAATATTTAGAAAGGGAATTTGAAAATCATCGCCTTTCGAGAGGTACCCAACCATAAAATCTCTTTCAAAATTGCTGGCTTTTCAAGTATATACCCCAGTAAGCAAGTGTGCCCTGAGATGATGCTGAATCGCTTCGTGAAACTGTACTCACGCTCTGTACTTCAGTCCCCTGGGCCCTAACAATTCAAATCACCCGAGCGAGTTGACTTACAGTTATTTACTCGCAAGCGTCTGAGGTAGACAATTACATAATTCGGAAAATATGTCAGAGAGTTGGCGTTTATGACTTCTCTAGACCCTAGAGTGCCGTGCACTCAATTTTAAGAGTCGGCCCACACAGATTCTGAATGAGTTTCTCTGCGAATGAAATGATTAACGAGGTGGAGAGGGTTTTATAATCGATGAGACTGGATGAGGGTTGAATACTTTGACTTTTGTGGATGACACTCCACCCCGAGTCCTCTTTGATTGTGGAGTAATTAGTTTCGGCGGTGGAAGAATATTGTGGAAATCGATAAGAAATAACTGAAAGTCAAATTAGGTGGGAGTTTTCAACTCGCTTTGTTGTCAAAAGAGAAACCGCTCTTGAATCATTGTCGCCATAAAATGGGATGAATATGGAGTGTCCTTTGTTGAATGTGGAAAGTTAAATTGAGAAGAATAACAGTATCTAAAATGTTAAATATATTTAAGTCTTGTTAGAGATATGCAGCAAAGACTGACGTTTGTTTTTTAGTACATGATAAAATCTCTATACTTGATAATATTCTGCTATTTTTTCTAACAAGTCGATACTTCTTAAAAGATTTACTTGAAGGTCGACACCAATTAAAACCATATTTAAATTGAGTTATCTCTGATTCATTTGATACTCTATAACATTATTACTTAAACATTTAAAATTTAATTTATTTATAATGTTTTTCTAACATATTCATAATTTAAACAAAATGTTTACAGTTTTTTTTTATATTTCGGTCAATTTTGAGGTACAGATAATCGAAAGAATTTTGATAGTTCAGGTATCAATCTCTTTAACTGATATTTATAATTGCATATAAATGAGAACATTCCAGTTTTGATCTTAGCCTAAAAATTATTGATTATATCCAAGAAAACATAAACTAACAAATAAAATATAAAATTTTTAATGTAATATTAATACACCTTTAAATTTGCATAAGTCTGCATTAATCATTTTTCTATAGAATCTGATCAAGGGTGGTAGGCCTACCATAACATGTTAGTTTATTTCAGATTTTTTACTCAATTATGGATTTTCAAATAGCGAAAAAGTCCATATATTCAATGTTGCTTTCAGGATATCTTTTTAATTTACTGTTTTCTCTATATTATATTTTCTGTATCACAGATTATTACGTCATATATTTAGTTTTATTTTTACTCATATATTTCCTATTTAATGTGACTACGAATAACTAATATACAATCAGTTTATTCAAATGATTTTGTTCTCGTCTACAATTATTTTGAACTGAGTAAATTTAGCTTACTGTATTGGATTTTAATTTTGTTTCTTATAATATGTATATTTAGTTAATGTTCTGATATATCTTAACTCATATTTCATCAATTCAAAGCGAGCAGTAAAGAAAACAATAAAACTTGCATTATGTAAGTGCTATTAAATCTGGTAGGCAGAAAATTATGGGATTAAATTTTGAAATAAAATACTGAAGGAATATATAATTTAAAAAGGTTTTAAATGCATATTAAATTTTACATCGGAAATTATCTAGATAAAAGATATACATAATAAAAATATATTTTTACATGTCTACAGATTTCTGAATTGTTATAAAAGCAACTACTTTGGAATTTGGCTTAAATTTAATATTGGAAAACAATGGTTTTCTATAATTTGTTATTATAATTTATCGAATTTATAATGCCAATAATGCTGAACTGTTATAAAAATATGTTCACAAAATGCTTCCAATTCGTAAGCATATTTCATAATAGAAATAACCAAAACAATTGGATTTTAATGATGTATTAAAATTAATAATTTTCAAAATATCATAAAATATAAATTTTCTGACAAATGAAGTCATCGATAAAACACACACACACACATATCTATATCTATATCTATCTATCTATCTATATATATATATATATATATATGTATATATATATATATATATATATATATATATATATATATATATATATATATATATATATATATATATATATATATATATATATATATATATATATATATATATATATATATATATATATATATATATATATATATATATATATATATATATATATATATATATATATATATATATATATATATATATATATATATATATATATATATATATATATATATATATATATATATATATATATATATATATATATATATATATATATATATATATATATATATATATATATATATATATATATATATATATATATATATTTATATTTATATATATATATATATATATTTATATTTATATATATATTATATATATATATATATTTATATTTATATATATATATATATATATTTATAATTATAATATAATAGCTATATATATCTATATATATATATATATATATATATATATATATATATATATATATATATTCATTAGAATTTTGATGATTGAGTCATCATGTGCCTATCTCTTTTTCTTCGGAACAATATCAAGTTGAAATCTAGAAATCATACACATCAAGCCTTTGGGATATACTTTCGGATTAGCCTTTGTTTGTTGACAAATTCTTCTTAGAATTCTCCATCGTTAAAACTGGCATTTTTGATCAATTGTGAACTACTGCCGTAATCATTGATCAATATCCTAATTAAGTGTATAAGAGCTCTAGGTGTCACTTTTATAGATGAATAAGATGGGTATGCATATCATATCGAAGCATAAATATTATAATAAATGTAAAGCAATGAAAACGGTTCATATGTAGTATACTATTTTGATTAGTCATGCTTTTAATTTTATATCAATTCTAATAAAATTTAAAAAGAAAAAAGTTTTGTTATTTTTTCTGCCTTAAAATACAAATAATTAATATAACATAATTGCATTCATTAAACCCATTTTTCTGTTAAAATATATCATTTTTTATTTTTGTATACTTACTTTTCCACATTACTATTTAAATTTAATCAGACACAACAGATAATTTTTACTATGATTAATTTAGAAAATTTCATTTTAAATAATAATGTATTATAAAGCATTTAGCTTAATAAAAGAAGAGAAAAGCTGTTTTGTTTTAATTTTCATAATTCATTCTACCAATCTAATTTGTATATCAATTCAGTAAAAATTTAATGTTAATATAACCTTTAAATTTAATTGTAATACTTATAAAATAAAAATAATTATTTTTTTAGAAGTCCTTTATTTAAATTTTAATGGAAATGTTCATCTTGAAATATTTAGATAATGAATCTTTTACTACACATTATTTGAATTCCCTTTATAAGAAGCTATATTGGAAGAGCTCTCACACAATTAAAATGTAAGTCTTAGCAATATTTTGTAGCATATTTGAAATATTTCTCTTAAACGTTAAAACAAAAAATTTACATTTAAACATCATAATCATTGGGAGTGCATTTTATAAAATACTTAATTCCACAATTAATCATTCTGATACAGCTTTATTTTTAGTTGTGCTAATTTCTTGTAAATAGTTGATCTGATGCTTACCTTAAATACAATTTGTGAAAATCCTTTGTGTTAAATAATAGTGGCATAAGGAACAACAAAATAACATTTTCTGGTTCAAAAATAAATTTTAAAGTTTTCACTTGTATCTAATATAATATAACCGTGATTTATATTGTTTTACAGAAAAATGTTATAGGTTGGTATTTAATTTAATTTTTAATACGAAAATTGTAAGAATACGTTGTAAAATATATTGTTACGTTAATACTATAATGTGAATAATATATTCTACAATATTGAATAGTACATTATCTCTTAGTAATATATTTTACAATTGGATAACGTTTTAGAGATAGGATTGGTATATACTATTTAAAACTGATACTCACATAAAATGTTAATTAAAACATAGAATTCATTCAGTTTTAAATTGTCTTAGTTTTGCTGCATATTTTCAAATTCAATTTATTATACACCGCACACAGAATAATAACTGCTTATAATATTTGAAAATATACAATACATTTATTTTGAAGCATCTTTTTATTTAGAACTTTTTAATAAAAGTATAAAATTTAAACTAGTTTGGATCTTAAAGAATAATTATCCATATTTACACATATATTGCATTTACATAAATCGTATGCCAAATCAGTTAAATGAATCAAAACAAACTTACCTAATTTAAGTTTATAGACTTGTCAAACGTACAAAAATTATATATATATGTAACCAGACGTTGCATTGGAATTAACAATGAGTAAAGATTCACATATTTCTTATAATATTTTAAAATTACTTTTACATATTTTTTTTTCTATTTTAATATCAGATATTTCCAAATAATCTAGTTATTTTAATCTCTAGGTACTTAAATTAATATTTAATACACTTTAATATACTTCAAATGTATTATTTTTATTCTAGAAAGTAAATCTCTATTTCAAAATATATACATATCCTGAAGATTTTGCTAGCTTTAAAATGGTTTTATCTCTATTACATGATATTTCCCAATTTTTAAGGGAAACAAAAAAAAAAGGACAGGAAAAAACTACTGAGGAGTTTGAAATAAGTTAATTTACGATTCGTTACTTGATAAATGGAATATTGATGAATGGATTGTAAAATGGAATATGATCCAAACGAAACAAATTTTTAACAAATAAAACATATGAGAATATCTCTAAGGCAAATATAATATCTTTGTTACTTTATAAATGAAGCGGAGTACTTAAACTCTTTTAGTTACATTAATTAACACACCACTTTCTTGAATAATTAGTATATATTTCAAATATTACAGTTCCAAATATTAACTATGCTGAAATCTTCTTCAAATGCGTTTTTTCTTTGCAAGAGATAATGGAAGCAGTTCTTGTGCACTTGATAAAAATAAACTTTTACTGCATTCAGAATCCTTTGATGCATTAGGAGAATAATTTTGTCTCAAATTAGACCCTGAGGCATTGCTCTCCGAAGATGCTTGACAGTAGGGAGCGTTGCAATTAAGATGGGGAGAATTTACATCAGCAACTGTGGTATTTTAAACAAAGAGTGGTTATATGCTCCCTCTGCGGTTTCTCAATTAATCAAGTCTTAGCAGGAAAGCCTGTGCTAAGGAAATGTAATATCTTTTGCGCCTACTACTACCATTAAAATCCTATATTACAGTTGTCTATGAATTTTATTTTTGTAGTTAATAACTGTTGTAAGACCAAATAAACTTTTATTACTTAATTAACACCTAGTTGAAGTCTAAAAGTATTTATCAGTTTCTTAAGTCAGCCATTTTTATTTTTAATTTAAATAAATTTTTAAAATAATTGTTATAATAAGTATATTAATAATTATAAAGAAAATCTTATAGCAAAACTCTCTCCTTATTATATTTTACATAGTCTAGTTAAATAATTTTATTTATTTTAAGAAGAAAAAAATCATGGAATGAAAACTAAATAAAAACATCTATAAGTTGTTACCGGTTTTTTAAACAAAATTAAATACGAGTTCTAGTTGATGAGATTAAATTTAACTTATTTAAATACTTATCCTTTAATAATTAATTCATCGAGTGCTATTAACTACATTTTATTTCATAATTTCAAATGAATTTCATAAATTAAGCTATTTATCTATAAAGGGATAATGTCTTAGGATGATATATATATATATATATATATATATATATATATATATATATATATATATATATATATATATATATATATATATATATATATATATATATATATATATATATATATATATATATATATATATATATATATATATATATATATATATATATATATATATATATATATATATATATATATATATATATATATATATATATATATATATATATATATATATATATATACGTTTATACCTGTTTTTACTGTTCTACTTTAATTTTAAAAAATGAATTATTGATAGGTTTCAATTTATCACATGTTGCTATATAATATTTAGTATGTGATACTTTATTTAATGTTGAATTTACACAAGTAATTCATAAAATGGAAACTAGTATTTTTTAAAGAAAAAACCTTATTAATTTTTTTCTACGAACGTCTTTCATTTGCAATTGTGTGTTTGTATGTATTCAATACATTTTGTATTTATTTAATTAAGAAGAAAGTACATAAATTTATTAGCCCGGTGGTTTACTTACTTTGCTCCCAAGGCCCAGGTCTGAGGTTCGATCCTTGGGCTGGGTAAGGTTGACAACTGTTTTTCATGCCTTCAGTGGGTCGATAAACAGAGTACAAAGCATGCTAGAAACCAAACCTTTGGAGTTTTACGTTAGGCTGACCAGGTAATCGGGACATATGTTACATACACGAAAGCCTATTTGTGTGAAAAACATACATGGGCAATGTAAACCTTGGCCCACATCGGCTGTCATGACAAAGAGTTAAATTTATTTAAATTTATTGCGTGAAAAATTTTAAAATCATTTTATTAAAATTTTTTCACAAATTACATATTTTAATAAATAATAAATTTGCATAGTAAATTATTATTTTGTTAGTGCTAAGTTTAAATATAATCAGAATTATTTCATTGGAATTTCGTCACCTTTTATTCTTTTCTCATTAGTGTATATTCAAAACTAATAATTAATTTTAAGTTTCTAATCCTTCGTTAAAGTCATATTATGCTTTTACATAAATTACAGCATTTGAAACAAACTTTCGCAAATACACTATAATTTTGATCCAGTCTACGAGAAATTTAAACGTAGAAAAAATACAACAAAATGAGGGCTTTGTGTACGAGACACTCATATGAAAAGCTTTTGAACCGTTTTAAATTAAAAAAAACTCCTAATAAAAACTTTAAAATTTCATGTACATTCAAAGAGAATGCAAATAAACTTTCTAATGAGAAAAAAATACTCCATAAGAATGTTTGCAATTGAGTAATAGTAATAGAAAATATATTTTCCACATTTGTTTTGAGAAAACCCTATTATAGAAGAGGTAAGTTCATATTTGAGTTGGAATGTAGCACAGAAATGCATTATGGATTTTCTTTTGGGTAAGCAATGTAAAGAATAATATTATTGAGATTTCTAACTAAATGGAATTTCTTTTAATCTCACCTATCTTACTATTATTAGTATGTACTCCTTATTTCATGTGCCAATAGTAGAATGTGTTTGTCATTAAATTATCCATTGCTATTATTCTCAAATGTAACATTTAAAAATTTTTAAATTTCATTTTTGAAAATAAATTATTGAGAATTGTATGTTACATTCTAAGGCCAAACAAATGAGATTATTAACACATGGAAACATCTTGATGTACAAGTTGATTATTCTAATTCAGTGCTTGCAAAAACATAAAATATTTCTTTTTAAACAATGCTTAAGAATGGAAAAATACCATACATCCAAAAATCAGAAAAACATTGCATGTAAAATTTAATCAAAATTTTTGGGTTCTAGAAGAATATAATGAAAGCAATTTATATAATTAAAAATGCTTTTAAATTATATATATATTTTTCGAAAATGGATTGGAAAAATGAAAGAGTTTTGGGTGATTAAAATAACAAAATAATTTAGTCTTCGCAAAAATGTGCATGTGAAGCAAGAAGCTTCACATGCACAATTTTGTTTTTAAATATTTATTTCTTTACTAATACATCCAGATTTTTAAGCGTTTTACCATGACTAAATATTTGCAATTTAAAATATGTATAATATTCTTCTAATTTATGAAATCGCTAAAATTTAAATTAAAATTAAAATTTAAATTAAAATTTAAAAAATAACATAATAGAAAATAATGAACCAAAACATCAAATAATTAACATAAACATTATAAATTAACATTATAAAAACTATGAAAATGAAATTTAACAATTTCAAAATCTAATAAATGTAGACAAAAAAATTTAAAAAATTTATCGTTCTTCACCAATTAAAAGTTCGCTAAATTTGCATGTTAAAAAAATATGAATGTTTACAATATTTGTAATAAAAAGCTATACGCAGTGGTTATAAATGTACAGCATACACAAAACAAATGTATTTACTATTGATATTTTTTTCCAACGAGTTTCCTGGGAATGTTTAACAATTTTTGATAGAATGAAACTAAGATTTATGTGCAAAAGAATTATTCATATGTTCTAGGCCAAAAAAAAAATTTTCTTTGGTCCGAATATTAAGGCAATAATTTTTCAACTAAAACTAATTACAAAGATTCCAGAGAATCAGACAAATTTCCCAGGTATTAAAAATAATCAATTACTTAAATCTTTGCCGTTTCATCCACTACTCTTCACGGTATTTCTCATCGGAAACTACCCCACCGAATGCTTCCGACATCTGCCGGCTTATTTTAATTTCTCTCACGAACTTTTACCGTAATAATAAATTCTGAGTGGAAACCTTCGTACCATTTAGCAGAGTGTTATGAAGTACCGCTGAAACATTTGGTATGTTTCCAAGAAATGTAGGTGAAGGAATATAGCACTTGTACAATGTACTAACTTATAAACTGAAGATTTTGGAGTGTTGTTTTTCCTTTTAGTTTTATTTTACTTTTACCAATTGGCAACCACAAAGTCAATCCATTGCAGAACATGCAATTTACCTTTTTTTTTCTTACATTATGTATGGCGTTTCGTTATCTTGTTCATGCAGATTACACTTTACACGAAACATAATTCAGCGAGTATAATTGAAATGGAAAATATGAAAATAAAGATAATTTTTTTTAAAATTGTATTTGAAATTTTATTTTGTTATAGAAGCATTAATTGAGATCTAATAAATTGAAAATTGAATGTAATGTAAGACTACCATTATATATATTTTCCTTACCAGAATATGTATGTGTAATATGCTTTTAAGATTTTTAAGGTCCTCGGTTCGAATCCCTGTTCGGGCATGGATGTACTTTCTATCTCTATCCATCCTATATTTGTCCTTTCCTTGTATGAATGAGGTGTGATTGGTTGCCTACCCTATAAACGGGTCCCTATGGCAAGAGTGTAGAGCAAAGTCGTACTTTCACCTACATGGTGCTCTAATTAAAACGAAAGACGCTCCCAATCGACTTAATTCGCATAGCATAGCAAGCTTGGCTTGTCCAAGTGTCATTAGTAAACAACAACAAGATTTTTAAAGAAAATACTTGAAAACACAATTCTCATTGTTGTATTTTAAGACACATTAACTGAAGGGTAAAAGATTAAAATTATTATTTTGAAACAACTGCATGGATCTAAATTTTTATTAATTTAATTAAAAAATAATAAATTAAAGAAAACAGTTTTTTTCATGGTAAATCATATATTTATGTTGTAAAAAAAGAAGTGCCTAATCACAAGAAACCCTTAATCCTGAATAGTTTAAATTATGATTAAAATTTTTTGCAAATAAAAATCAAGCTAAAAAAATACAAGAAGTTTCAATTATATATGCCTTTTTATTCAAAATGTATTTCAAAATAAGTTGCTTTATTTAAGAGAGATTAATGTCACTCTAAATAGAAAAAACTTTTTTTTCTAAATTTAATCCATGATTAGATAATCTAACAAAATTAATTGAGTACGGAATCAAGATTCTTTGTAATACCAGATATTTTTTTTAATTTTTCTTTTTTTATTCTTATGTTATTCGAGAGATGGAAAAATACAATTTTTTAAATGAAAGATACAAAAATGTTTTCGTATAGTGCCTCAAATTATAGTTATGTGAGTTTACTCAAATTTTAGTAGTTATTCAAATTATATTATTATATTTATTTACAAATTTTTATCAGTTGCTAAAGTAATATATATTTTATTAGATATTTTGAAAAGTTTAAAGAAACATATTAAAAGAAGGAAATTATAAAATTTAAATGATTTCTGCAACAATGTATCATAACGATGTACAATAAATTTTGCTTATATATATATATATATATATATATATGTATATATATTGGGTTGTTCGGAGAGTAATTTTGTTTTTTGTGGAAGTGAAAGGCAGTTTCTGCACCGATGGGAGCAAAAGACGATCCTTGTTTAGCAAGTTCATCAGCTCTTTCATTACCTTTGATACCTTTGTGCCCTGGCACCCATACAAGGATCACCTTGTTTCTAGTTGCCAGTTCTGTAAAGCTTCTACATCCCAAAATCATTTTAAATATGATTTTGAAAGAACTGAGTGCTTTTAAAGCGACTTGACTGTCACTAAAAATGAGAATCCGCTTACCATGGTAGCCCTTCCTCATATTTAGTCACAGATAGTGGATAATGGCCAAATCTTCTGCCTGGAAGACCATAGCGTATCGGCCAAGGCTTACTGATAGGCTGGTTTTTGGTGACACGCCACATACTTCCAGTCCTTAGAGGCTGTTTTACAGTGATCCATCTGTGTATCAGATTAGATCTTCTGTTTTAGTTTCGAACATGTTTTTATCCCATTCGTTTCTAATTGGAAAAACTATTTCAAATGCCCTTTCAAACACGTATGACTTTTCCATGATGCCCGAGGGCATCAATAAAGTAGGATCTTGAATTTTCCTGTGCCCTTTAGCAACATGCTGGTCATACTATTTGTTGCCACTGTCATTGTATTGTCAACTTCTTGTTAGTTTTTTATATGCTCCTATTTCTATTAATTATAATTTTGGGTTTGGCAACTTCTTCATTCTGTTTACTTTATCAGTTTCGATTACGGATTTAAAAATATGTTACGTTTTCTGGCTATGTCTGCCGTTCTAAATATTCCTTGTAAATAATTATTTGTACTTGTGCAGTGAAATTCAATGTTGTGCTTTAAATAAAGGATTAAAACTTTAAAAAGTATTACGATTTGTGACACTATTGGTTTTGTAACTTCATTCTGTATGCAGTCATTCTGGCATTGCTGCAGATGAAGACGTCTAAGGGAGTCAGATCCAACATAACTTCCACTGCTCTGGTTCGTGCGGTGGACATTGCTCCTGTGATGCAGAGACAGGCCAGTCTTTGTAGACCATGTTAGACTGTCAGTCACAAAATTCTGTTCCACCTTACACCACCAGATCACACAGTCATATGTGATAATGGGCCTGGCAATAGCTGTGTACATCCACATCATCAGTTTTGGATGTAGATACCAGTTTTTACCAAGCATTCACCTGAAAACCATAATGCTTTTCTTTGCTCGGTTAATTTTATCATCAATGTGCTTATTCCAGGTGAGTTTTTGTTCTAAATAAATGTCCAGATACTTCACCTCTGAAGCCACACTGATTTCAACATCAAAATGTCTTGGTATGAAAAAACCCTTACATTTCCTTTTGCGTATAAAAGGTACAAGATATGTTTTCTAAGGATTAACAATCAGGTCCCTATCAATGCACCATTGACCTACATAACTTAGAGCATCCTCCATGAGATGACAAGCTACGTCGAAATCTTTACCAAGGATTAGGATGGCAATGTCATAAGCATATCCTTGCGTATAGTAGCAACTATTATTTAGATTTTTTATAAGGCTATTTACAACTAGGTTCCAAAGTAATGGTGAGAGAACACCTCCTTGAGGACAAGCTCTAGTAGTCTTTTTTTCAAATGATTCACCGAAGATGCTCATTTGTATACATCTATCCGAAATCAAGCTGATCGCGGTAGTTTTTGACCTCCTCATTTCCGGTGGTGTCAGGTCTGGAGAATATGGTTGGTGTGGCAATGTATCCCATTCAAGATGTAAAAGCTTTTGGCAAGTGACCAAACTTGTGTGAGGTTTAGCGTTGTCTTAGTGAAACACTACACCTTTTCTGTTGATTAGTTCTAGCCTTTTCTGTTGAAGGGTATAATTCAGTTTTTCCAGCTGATGACAGTAGACTTCCAAATTTATCATTGTGTTATATGGTAAATGCCCAAAAAATAACGATTCCTTTAAAATTCCACCAAACAGACAGTATCACCTTTTTTGGTGAATATCGGCTTTTGAAATGATTTCAGCCAGTTCATCTTTTTTGCTCCATGAACTCTTGCGTTTGACATTGTTGTATACAACCCATTTTTCGTCCCCAGTGATGATGCGCTTCAAAAACGAATCATTTTTGTGACGTTTGAGAAGCGAATCACAGACGTCAATGCGGCGACACAGATTTCTCTATGTGAGAACATGGCGAACCCATACATCGGGCTTCGAGGATAATCCCAGGACTTTCAAGGTGTCATAAACTGTTGTTATTCACCGGTTCGCATCAATTAATGCCTTTATCGCGTCTTTATCAGCTTCAACCGGCCTTTCCAAACGTAGTGCATCTTCGACATCAAAATTGCCGTATCCAAATTTAGCGAACCAGTTCTGGCACTGGCGTTCTGTCAACATACCTACTCCATACACAACGGTCAATTTCTTTCTGGTTTGAACAGCATTTTTACCCTTTCTGTAGTAAAATGGTAAGATATGTCGAAAATGCTGCTTATCGTTCTCCATATTTAAAAGGCCACCAACCAAAAACTACTGTGTAGAATTAATTGGAATGTTTCACACACAAGCCTTGCTATATGAGCTCTCAAAGCATGTAATAATTATACGGCTTAAGTGTGAAGTTGGGTGCAAAAAAATACAATTAAATCCTCTGTTGAGAAAAAAAGGAAATTACTTTCCGAACAACCCAAAATATGTATATATATATATAAATATTTATATATATATATATATATATATATATATATATATATATATATATATATATATATATATATATATATATATATATATGTGTGTGTGTGTGTGTGTGTGTGTGTGTGTGTGTTATTCAAAGACAATTGCTTGAAGTTGTAGACTAAAAGATGCTTTTGATTTTTTCTGTTTAGATATTTAGCGTATGGTAATTCATGCTGCTTCAGCATATTGCCAAAGATGATTCATCTGGATTTATATATCCTGGTCAGTTGTTGTGCAAGTATATGCCACCCGTTTTCGATTTTCCAAAGATTGAAAAAACAATCAGGTTGAAGACGCAATTCAACCAGATTAGTAAAGAGAAGTTCTTTCACATTTTTACATTGCGGGGCGTGCATTATCTTTTTGGAATGTGGTTGATGGTGCTAAAACTAGGGAGGACCACACATTCACAAATGTTAGAGATGTAACGCTGGTTGCTAGGTGTGCCGAAAATATTATAGTAAAGGAATGTGGTTGTGAAGTCCAATATCATCCCTAACCACGAGACCAGAATGGTGATTTATAGCCCAAGTGTTTAATAGTTTAAATTCACGGTGTCTCTTGTCAAGAATCCGATCACATTGGTTTTGCAATTAGCTCCTAGATTCGTCATTAAAGAAAATACATTTCCATTCTTTTTCCCCTGTCACTCGTTCAATAGAGCATGAGCTGTAAAAACGCCTGTTGTTTTGATGCAATGGACGTCTTGCAGGCAATCCAGTTATCTGTAAGCGAAATAGGATAGTATGAATGAACAAGGAATTATTCTAAAAAACTGAAACCACCTTGTTGAAAAATATCTGTCTGTCATTCTCTGCTGCAGATTCGCATCGCACGTTCTAGGTTTCGTACAACACGATTCATGATTTCGCAAAATGATTACCTATAATCCATCTTCGGTTACTATTCTTTCTCATTGAGAATCAAAAATTTCCTCGAAAGACACTATTGGTTTCCAATGAAGCATAACTAAGATTACGAAAGTTAGTATTTGTTTTACTTCAAACAGGCAATCTCTCTTTTTTTATATATAGCGTTTGCAGATGGCACTGCGTGTACTAGTGATCTGCGCGTATGCCTTGTAATATTAATGATTTACAAATATAATCAACACAAACACATGATGTAAATTTCAAATGATTGGCATATATACATATATATATATATATATATATATATATATATATATATATATATATATATATATATATATATATATATATATATATACATACATACATGAGAATAGTACAAAACAGAACAACAAATTTCAATTTATTTGCAATGATCTGTTAAAGTAAAAGTCTCAAATCTGCATTTTGAAACATTATTTTAAGTCACGAACTTTGTAGCAAAAGAATTATTCATCACATTTACATGCATTTATCAGTACAATGATCTTAAAGGAGATTTAAAACATAACTTTGTATCAAATTTTTGCTTTTTTTAAAAGGACATTTATACAGTTTCTATGCTTGCGTATATGCATAGCTTAAATATAATTATCTACATATTTTTTTAAAAAAAATTTAAAAGTTGTATTGACTTTTATCTGTTCTGTTTAGGAAAAAAAATTCATAATTTTACGTTTATCTTAGCTAAAAATTACAAATGATAAAAGATTACATTAAAAAATGAACAATACCTTTGCTGTTTATTTGATTAATTATTCACAAAATATTTTTTTTACAAAATTAGTGGAAATTATAAAGATTTTTCTGTAATATAATTTATTTTGGACGTCTAAATTTTTAAGTTATTGTATAGATTTAAAATAGACAATGTATGATAAAAATATTTCTGTTCTCTTTTGTAAGTTTGTATTGCTCGTAAAATCAGTGTGAGTGTTTAAGTTTTCGAGAATTTATATATATACAAATAGAAGTTTAATTAATGTAATTTTGTCAATGATACACTGTCTTAATAGTGTTTATGTTATTTTTATTAATTGTAAATAATATTTTCCTTAAATTATTAATAATATACATGATTTATACCATATTTGTAATTGTTAACATAATAATTATTAAAATGTAAACAAACATATATGTATTTGTAACTATTTTTAGAGTTTTCTTTATTTAAATATATTTTCGTAAAACAACAAATAAAGTTACAAAATTCCAACCTACAAGTAGAATATTTGGTGTGAAAAATTCTTTTAGCTTTTTAAATGAATTTATCAATAAAATTTAATGAGCATGGACTTTGCTCTTAGGACATCTCATCATTAACTTGATATTTTTTAATAATTGTCTTCCTACTGCCTTAAAATAAATAGTCGAAAGAACAAATTTGAACAAGAACGGAAGATTTCAGCTGAGCGTGTGAAAATAATTACACTTGGCTTCGTATTCACATCCAAGCGCTTCGGAAATATAACTAATGAGTTCTTCCTAAAGCGGACATAAATTAACTAAATTCCTCCGCATAAAATTTTATTTCAAAGGTAAATGAAATTTTTTTCCACGTTTTCGTAAAATTAATTAGGGAGACTACTGAATTAATATAAGAGATGTAACGCTCCGTCGACATACTTGTACAAGATTATTAAGTCCTAGATATGGCGCTTTTATATACGAGGCTAGCAAGAAAAATATATAATAGTATGATTTTTGAGGAAATAATTATTATAAACTTAGGCTATCAATATTTTTACCTGCATAGTATTTTTTAATTATCTATAAAGTTTGGGTTTGCTCTTTGAAGAGTTTATTATCATCGGAAACTCGTTTTGTCGCTTTTAAACATACAAATGCGAAAATATTCGTATCATTAAAATAAATCAAATATTAATGAAAATAATGATTATTTTATGCTTGTTATATTACACCGAATGTGAATTCTCAGTTGTTAAAAAATATATATTAACCTCAGGAAGCATACCCAAAAATTGCCATCTATTTTTATAACAAAACTATTATAAAGCATTTTTCAATTTTCTAAATATTAATCAAGTATTGGATACATTCTTAGCAATTTTCAGATTTTGTATTGTGTCATAATAATTCTGACATTATTTTTGTTATTGTATATATAATGAATAATGAAACTCACTCTTTTAAATGCAAACGTATCTGAGTACATTTGTGTTGCTTACTAAAATTTCGTCTCTTTAATTAGCATAAGTCTATTTCGAAATTTGGCATTATAAAAAGGAAAAAATATTAACAACAATTTGGTATTGACCTATATAGTACGCTTTACTTTCCATCGAAGTAACACAAATTTTTTGCATTTGAAAACTATACAATTACATCTGATTCTATGTAGTGCTAAATCAAAAAAATTAAAAATCATTTTAGTAAAAATATTTTAGAACTCAAAATTTTAAATTGCTGTGTTTTTACAAGTTTATTATTTTTATTTTAATAGACTGAGATCAAAGTAAATTATAAACATTATTTGATTTGCAGAACAATACTATCGAAAATCTAAATTTCTTTTAATTGGTTTGGTTACATAAATCAGGGTAAATAATTGGTGGTCTTTGACCATTGCTGTTTAGATTTTTAAAATCATTTATTCAAAATAAATGATGTAAACCTTATACAAAGGATGAAATAAAATTTTTGTTGTTATAAAAGATATATATGTTTGAGAAATTCAGAAATATTCTTTGCACCATTCATTTTTCTCCGGAACTTTATGTGAAACATTTTACGATACGTTGATGAATTCGTTCAAAGTTTATGTAATATTCTATAAATTTTAGAAATTTTGAAAACCTAGATGAATTGGTAATAAAAGTAAAGTAAAATAGGAGCTTTCAGTATTTTTTACAGTTTATTTCAAGATAATAATTTCAGTAAGGGTTGAATTTTACTATACAGTTCAAATCACTACACAAGTTTTACTTAATTTATTACGATTCGTACGTTTTTAATTTTTAACTATATGCAAATAAAATATGTAATTTAAAGTTTAATGAGGCATCAATTTATAAGTCAATTGAATTTTGCCTCGATTATTATATAAAAATATATTTGATCTGAAAATCAACGTTTTTTGTCAAAATAATTTTGTATAACTTCAGTTCTGATCATTTAATTTTTACATAGATTTTATGTGTGTGAGTTAACTTTAAAAATACAATAACAATGTTAAATTTAAAAATACTGGCAATGTTAAAGATGTATTAAACTTATAAAGATTATTAATAGTTGATAAATTTTTAATTTGAAAAAGTAGTATTTATATTTGAAATTGTAATTTAACTGAGGAACATTTACAAGCAAAGAATTTAAAAATTTGTTGGTAACAAAAATTTAAGTGCTTTGAAAATAAGAGGTTATCACAGCTTCATGAAAATTTTTGCTATTCAAAATTTAGTTTCTAAATAAAATTTAGTATTTCAAAGCAATTAATAAAAAGTAGAGTTTTTTCAATAGAAATATTTAATTTATAAATTGATTTAACAGTTAAATATCACTTAAAACTTTATAAATTCAAAATTTTATACAAAGCAAAAGTAAAATTGTTAATATGGCTCAATTTAATTACATGAGTATGATACCAGAAAATTTATTTACATATGAAAATGTAAAATTCACATATTTAAGGAAGGTCATTGGAAAATCATTTTTCATTCCTAGATAAAGAATAACTTCATCGAAGATAATAGATTTTAAAAAATTAATGTTCTATACCTTATATGCATTAAATTTAAAACTTTTACTAAGAACAAACAAGGACATTTTCTCTTCTTTAAAAGGGCTAAAGAAAGAAGCAAGGTAACTTAAAGCGTTTCTTTCCTCTGCTTTACAGAGAATACTTTGTAAAACTGTCTAAAGTAAAAGAAGATGAACGGTAAAAAAATGTCTTATTTAAGGAAGTAGGTTTTCTATTTGTTTTTTTAAACATCTGTATAAATATTTTTCACATTTATAAAACGGACCTTTTATATTACTTTTTTTATAGAAATGAAAAAAAAATGTTGGTATTTTTTCTTAATATAGTTTATATATTATTTTGTACTTTTTTATTTTATAAGAGCTGCATTGTGGAAGTTATAAAAATGGTTTTACTCAGGAAAAAAACAGTAATTGTTTCTTAAAACCCAAATAATGTTATAGTTTGAGAGAGTATTTATATTGTATTTAACTTACATATATTCCCAATGTCTAGAAAATATTTAAGGAGTGGCAGTTTTAATTGTATTTGTAAGATAAAATTTTAAAAATAAAATTATTGAGGGTTGCTATTAAGAAGCTATAGGTTTTTTAAAATATTTAAAATGATTTTTTTTTTTTGCAAAGCACAAACATTTTTATTCTTAAATTGTATTTTTTTGTATGCGAAATCTATTACAATTATTCTTTTAAAAATATATGCTTGCAAATTATTTTAGTTTTAAAATGGTATTTCAACCGTTCTTTTTTCAGCATTGCATTTAATATTTTTACGCAATGAAAAACTTTAAAATTAGTTCTTAATAAGCATTATTTTTTACTAAAAAAGCAATGTATTGAAACTGAAACAGAAATAGATAGCAAAAAAAAAAAAAGTTTGATTTGCCTTTCTGATTTGAAAAAAAAAATTAAATTTTGTTTGAAATAAAAAAAATTCTAATAACAGAAGCGATCTATATTCTTAAGAATGTAGGCACAATAATACCCAAAGATATTTCTCTTGCAAATATAAAAGGAATTTTATGTTACGCTGTAGTTATATCCAAATATAATAATGAAATATATCGTTCTTACAAACTGAAAATTTATATTGACACAGACACAAGACTACGTTAACTAATAAAATACATCTCATTTTTTATGAGAACATGTGAAATAAATGTACAACAGTTTGTTATTAGATTTGTTATTGATCTTGCATATATAAACAACTGAAGAATGTAATAAACATTGGCTTATTCAAATGGAAAAATTAAATGATAAAGTTTTTATTTTTGAATTTCAAATATTCTCCGTAATGTTAAGTATTTATATTTGTTTTTATTTACATGTCAAATGTAATCTTTTGCAGATCTATGATAATATATGCAATTAGTTTGAGGAATAGTTTTGATATTGATACCTCAGATAATTGATTGATAATTCATAATTTTTTATTTTACCATTAATAGAATTTGAGCTTCCATTCTAGGAAACTTATAAGGATACATTCCAACAAAAGTCATATTTCAAGTTATTTGCATAAACTGATGCAAAGCAAATGATTAAAAATATTTTAAATTACATAACGGTATGAATAATAATATGGTTTTTTATATAATAGTTTTATGTCTCAGACAATGTCAAATTTCTAATTAACTGTCAATTTTTTTAAAATTATGTGTGTAAGATGTGACAACTCAAACTATTATTATTTAAAATGTTAAAAAAGATATTAAAAAGTTATTTTCAAAATGCGCAAAGTAATTTAAAATATCAGAATAGAAATTTTTTGAGGTAATTTATGATTCAATCAGAGAAAAATATCCTTGCCAAAAGCAAAGCAATTTTAAAAACGGGGATGAAAAATTTCCTCAGTAAATTAATATTTAGAATAAATTTCGAAATGCAAATAAATTTACAATGGTTGCAATTTTATAAAATGTTCATTGAATGCTTGTTAAAATTCAATTTCTTAGAAAATATCTTCAGCATTGTAAGTATTAATTTTAATTAATTAACCTATTAGTTTTAATTAATTAAGGAAATTCTGTTGTTAAGGGCTTAGACTATATTTCGGAACTAACTAACACAATTTTCAGTCAATTTATGGTACATTTTTAATTTTATTTATTTGTTTCAAATTTTCATTGGATGTCTCTTAAAAAAACATCAATTTAAGACAAAAGTTACTAAGGTATCTCTTATCTCTTCTTAGAAAGAAAATGTTATGTATATATATATATATATATATATATATATATATATATATATATATATATATATATATATATATATATATATATATATATATATATATATATATATATATATATATATATATATATATATATATATATATATATATATATATATATATATATATATATATATATATATATATATATATATATATATATATATATATATATATATATAAATTTATATATATATTTACTTAATGTAATTAATCTACTTTGTATATCTAAAGATTTCGAAATGCCTGAATTTATTACATTTCAAAATAATAATTGTGATATTTATCAAATTGATTTCATTTTTATCAATATTTATGTATATTCAACAGGTATCGTTGAAAATGTTTCTACTGTTGGCTTGTATGTTTTGGGACACTTAATCTTATTAGTAAATTTATGAATCTTCAATATTGATTCTTGAATAGGTGAAAATTAAGAAAATATATGTTTTTTAATTCGCTTCATTTAAAAGTTCGAATAAAGTAAAATTTATGAATGAAATAAAATGTAATAGTGTTATTAATATTAATAATTAATTGTAATTATTAATATTGTAAATTATAATATTTTTACTTTAAATTTTAAAGAAGCGCAGTAATTAAAGACATTTAAAAGATTTTTCACTATTCCAGAGATTTAATTCGCAATAACATTACACCCTATCTTGCACATTTTGTTCGCCAAGTGATTCACTGTTGATGTAACGATTTATTGATTGGGCTGTAATTAATTAAAATGGAGACAAATACGAAACTAAAAAAATATGAAAACTTCTTGAGCAAATTATTACATGATTATTTTATATGAAAATGCTACTCACACTCATATCGAAATGAAGATAGGAGAATAATAATTGTCTATTTTCTCTCTCCTCTTTAAAATTATACCCTCATACACAGCAGCAGAAACCAATTTCAAAAAACTCTCTCTCTCTCTCTCTCTATTCAGAGAAATAAATTTATAATAAAATATAAATAAGAAATGTTTTAGTAAGAATATCTAATTATGAAAACGATAATACTTTTATCTGTTATAAAATTACCTTTAATCATAAAATGTGTCCATTCTGAAAAATTATTTTTGTCCTTTCTTTCAATTTATATAAATTTGAGAAAGGTATTATCAAAGTTTTAAATGCTATATTTACATAAATAATCTTACACATACTTGCAGTAATACTGATTCGATTTTTTCAAAGAAAAGTAGCTTAAGACAATTTTTTTAAAAAAATAATAAAGAAAATAAATTTCATTTTATTATTATGCAAAATATAATATATTTTGGGGGAAAGAAGCTAAAATCGTCAAGAGAAATGAAGCAGAATGATAGTAAATATATTCAAGAAGATTTTAACGTTTTAAATATATATTTTAAAATTAAAATTATTAGTAATTACATTACAATTAATATATGTTAACATAAAAGTAAATTTTAAAATGTGGGAATCTTTTAAGAAAATTAAATTTATCTATAACATATAAAACATACAATGTTTTATTCACATGTATTTATGATTGCATCGATTCTCATAATAACCACAAATAAATACATTTGTTATAACAAATAATTTACAAAAATAGATATTAAATGTTTTACAAATAAATTTAGTCTGAGAAATATTTACTTAAAAATTTAGATCTTGATAAATTAGAATAATTTATGTCACAAATTATAATTAAATTAGAATATTAATGAATAAATTTTATTTATTATGTTATCTTTTTGTAAATTTTAACATGAAAGATTATTAAGTAGAATATTTAGAGAATATATAATCTGAAAACTAAAAGATATTGATATATGTTTAGTAATTTTTTTATGTTTAATCAGTAAATTTATAATGGGAAACTGAAACACGTAATATTTTCCACAGTTTGGTTTCTAAAATTGTAAATATAATTATATTGATAATAGTAATACATCTATGAAAACAAAAATTAAAATTACTTTTTCACATTTATTTTCACCTAGTGAAATATAATACTTATAATGCAAATTATTCGGCGGTAATGTTAAAAAATTTGTAAATGTTTATGTTCGATTAATGTAAATTTTATTGAATAATTCCCTAAAAATTTAATGTTGAAGGATATAACCAATCGATAAGATTTAAATCTTTTCAGACTGCACAAAAATTTAATGCATCGCAAATTTAAAATTTTTATAATCTAATACTTTTCAGATATAAAATCGCACTTCTGAGTATCCTTGGCTGTGGAAAAGAACAAAAATCGGAAACTACTATTTTTTATATAAAGTTTATTTCGATAATTTAGTTGAGCTATCACCAAAAAACTTTTATTTCTTGTAACAACTCTGTTATGAGAGGATTTTATATTCTTCCTGAGTGATAGTCTATTTAATAGGAAGGAAATGAGAAACAGTTTTGAAAAAAGATAATTATTATGGTAAAAGGAAACATTCATCACTGAGATTTCTTCGAAGTCCTTTCCTTAATTTCATTAATTACGAACCTCCACAAAAAAAAAATGCAAAACGGTCTCTGAAGTAAGAAATCTTTTAACCACCATTCATCATCATCTACGTTAATTTAAACACATATCACATTATAATTAAGACCTGAAGTTAGTATTTACATTCATACTATTCCTCCGACTACAGTTTCCAAGCACAAACTGATTTATTTTCCTCCTTTAAGGCGGGTCTAGGTTGTTAATATTCTAAATTTATATTCAGACCATCGGTCAACTTGACAAGTCAACTTGCAATTTGACAAAAAATTAACCCACAAATTTATACCCAAGAAATATACGAAGAGAATTTTGAAAGTCGCAGTTTTGCTTCACACGCTTTTAAACGTAGCAATAAAAAAGATAATTTTTCTAAGAAAACACCATGAATTACATATGAAAATTTCAAAGGAAGTATTAAATGTCCTAACAAAATCTGATTGTGTTGCAAACTAAAACTATTATCTGTCGCAAAGTAATTACTTCACATTTTAAAGGTTTTGTAACATTTTATTTTATAAATGTATAGAGTTATTGCTAGCAAGTAATTTTCTCCCTTTAAATTCTGCACGTAAATATGTGCTATGTGTGTGATTTTATCATTTTACAATGCATAAAATGATACTATATCAAAATATAATTAATCAAACTTTAATTAAGATAAATCCAATCAAATATGTTTTAATTAATATCTTGTAGCAAGAAATGCTTAAATAAAAGAAAAAAATTGATATTTTGAAATGTAAATTTATATTGCTTGCAATCAAAATTGTAATAAGATGCACGAAATTACTTCAAATAAACAATATGTGTACACAAAGATATTCTTATTTGACACAACATCACCACTCTAAGATACTGTAAGATATTTGAATATCTTTCTCATATAGTTTTTCCGTAAGGTAAAAATTCTGAAAGATATTGACATATTGCAATGGTATAAGCTAGAGCGCCTAGAAGAAACTACCCCGAAATATGTGCTAATTGGAAATAGAACTCCAAGGAGCATTTTCTAATTTGTATTAACAGATATCAAACTTTCGTATTTTTACTAAGATAAGCATGCTTTAATTCTAATACTCGGGTATTTTCACTAAGATAAGCATGTTTTTAATCGGGTAAATATTTGTTATTCTGAAGACTGATAAAAATATGACAAGAAGGTAATTCTAGTTTATGGAAAGGATTAAAGTTTCCATGCATTCATGTTAAATGTAAGGTGTTAGTGAAATTATTTAATTGAAGAAATAGTAAAAGAGATTTATAATACCTAAATTGCATTTGATTGCTGTAGACTGGTGAATCGTTGTTGTGATGACTCATATAAAGAGTACTCATATTGATCAACTTTGATTAACATGAGTTCAAAGATCAACTTTGATAGTGGTCATATTTTATTTATAAAGTTATTCATCTTTGAAGCCACGACGGTAACGTTAAAATTTGATTAAGCCGAACAGAGAGAAAACTGAACTAATGCATTATATTTTCTTTATGCTGCATAATATATTTGTATTGCAAAGAAAATAGTTTTGTTTATAGGGATTTTTGAATAAATTTAGCTATCTTTGGAGGATTGAAAAGCTAAATAATGAATCTACTCTTAATAAAAAATCTCATTGTATCAATTTCCGCATTTCAAATACCATTGCTTGCTGAGCATGAGAAACAACAGATATAAAACCACATTATTACCACATCACCACGCATTAGAAAAAGTATAGTCTAAGAAAGCCTAAAATATATCCAATTAATTTTTAAATAAACTGCTCTTTTAGAAATAAATGAGCGTTTTTTTAAAATAAAGTCAAATAAATATGTATATATGTATATATATATTTGAGCAGATAGATGTATAGTTAAGAAATAATATTAAAGGTTTCTTAACAAAACAATCTCAATTATTTATTATTGTGGGAATACGCTTTCTGCGATTAAAATTTTATGTGTTAATAGAGCTCATTGGCAGTATCGAATAAAAAAATTACCCGAAAGTAGCACAAAAGTATTTGTTCAGTTAAGTAAACCATTTTTTTAAATTCTTCTAAGAGAAAGCCAGGCATTTTACGATATTTTAATGCTTTCTTGAAAAAATTCTTAACAAGTAAAATGTAAAAAATCCACAAGATGTGATAAATAAATGCAAATTTTACTATAATATCACAGATTAAATTACGCTAGGTAAACTAATCGAGTTACTGAAATTCATTTTGCTTGGTAACCAAAATGCAATAAGGTTAATTCATTTAATAAGATTCAATTAAAAGTTTTTCTTGGCTACTTTTTTTTCCTTTGTGGTTTTTTCTTCTTTATAAAAAGAAGAGCTTTCTCTTTAACATAATGCTTTTAAATATACTTATAATGCAATTAAATTTTAATTTCATTTTATTGAAGATCTTTAGATCATGATAGTTTTATTATATTCTGCATACTTATCAAATTAATTAATTAATATATATATGTAACTGATCCCCAAATACTTCAAATATATTATTCATGAGATTTTACACACATGCATACAAAGATTCATTTGCCTAAAATGATGTTATATTTATTTATCAGAAAGTATGCTAAAAATGCATACACTTTATTGCTATATAAATTTGTATAAAATGTGTTTCATACAATAATTTCCAAAAAGTGAGGAAAAATGATAAAATAGTAATTAATCAAATAATTATGCATGGAAATTAATGAAATTTCCCAACATTATAATATGTATGTTTCCCATTAAATACATGCAAATGAAATTATCAAACAATTATGATGATATAAATATAAAAAATGGATGTATCAGTTTGATACAGGCTAAATATATTTACTGAGAAGTATGATCTCCCTTAGAATTAGTGTGGCACATCCACCGATGAAGAATGTTGTAAACCAACAGGTTTATAAGTTCCAAGGAAATAGGTGACATGAATCAAGATCGAATTGGTTAAAAGTGAGACTAGAAATCTTGGAGTAAAATCGTAAGAAGTTATACCTGATTTGATCATGCCTGACAAAGTATGCCTGACTTGATCATTTGATTAGGTGCAGCGTTCGAGTTGGCCACTTCATGCTCCGAATTGTTTACTCAATAAAAGAGTGCATGATATGAGCATTGTATGGTGTATGTTGTGTTGAGGAAATTATCCCCTACTATTCAGAATAAGCTCTGTCATACACACCAGGTATTCCGCTTTCATAGGCATGAGCATTTGCTGTTCAACATGGAAAGGCATGATATCAAATTTCCCACCCAAATAGATACCACTCCAAATATAGTTATTGGCAGTTACTTATGAATCTTCTTCGCGGATGTGTGATGGATTTTAACGAAATTAAGAATATTTTAAATCAAAGAGTATTTGCAATCACTTTGGAGTATAAATCCGGACTTATTCATCAAAAGATCTTCTTTTCATTAAAGTACTATCAATTTATCAAGTTATCATAGGTCTTCAGTACTGTTGATCCATTGTAAGACAGTTGATATTCCAAATTCACGTGAATTGAGATCTTATGTTGATGTTTTCACATCAAACGTTTCTTTCTGTAATGTTAACGAGTTGGAAATGGATTGCATCTTCGAGTGCAGGCCACATTTATGATTTTTTTTGCACATAATTGACATTGATATCAGTATCGACGAAAAGTTTGCCTATTAAATATCTAAATTCAGATGGTTTTGCGGTTCTACATTTTCGTGCGTTTATATTTTTTAACATTGGAACACATTTTAACATATGAACTCCCTGATTGAACGTCCTTACTGTCAAATTCGGGGTGATAAATAGTTATCAAAGTACATACAATCACAAATAAACTCACAATAAACCATATGACTGCTTCTACCTATCTTCGTCTACCTTTGTGCTTATAATAATTCTTTATCGCATTTCCTCTGCCAAATGAACCCTGGAAATAATTGTTACTAGTTGCCTATCCAATCTTTTAAGAAATTAGCACAGTGGCTTTTATAACTTATATTCATAAATGGAATTTCATCTGCAATCATTCTTATTTTAATCCCACGCCGATGATATAATTAAAATAAGAATGGATCTATCACACACTTGGAGTATTCTTTTTACATTTTTCATTTTTGTACACTTTATATGAATTTTATACAGATGACATATTTTCCAAAAATTCATCATATTTTAGAAATGTATGCCTCATTTTTTGAAATCAGTGAATAAACTTATTTTCAGCTTGATGAGTAAATTCTTAAGCTTTTTTTTGCCTTAGTGATATGTATCTCTATTTTCATCCTTCAAGGAAATTTTTAGAATATAAATGCAAACATTTTAAACTAATTAATTTAAATTTATGCAACGCATGAATATTATAAAATATCCTAAGATATTAAGTCTTTTCAGCTTAATTTCTCAGCAATTTTTTGTAAAAATTAACAGAAATTCGTTTCTCTATATTCTATTAATCGTATCATGAGTCTCACTTTTGTAGTGACCAAATAATTGTGAAAAGTCCTTAAATTTTGGTTTTTTTTTATTTAAAATTTAAAATCTAACAAAAAATATGTATTTATTTATGTATGTTGTAGTCTTATTTTAGCGAATTCCCTTAATATTTCGCATACAATTCTTTTTAGTTTCAGCAAAACTGCCACATATTTTAGGACGTCATGTTAAATACGAGTGTGTAAGAACTCTTCGGATACTTTAATTAATAAGTGGTACTTGTTTTAACTATGTATATATATAAAAGACAATAAAAAAGTTTAATTAAATATTTTTATACCAAGCTTTAACACTGCTGTTTTATATAGAAATTGGATTTTCAATTATCTTTTGGTAATTTCTCATGTGTTAAGTGTTTCATATCTTAATTTTTTATACATATTTGAGATACGACAACTCGTTGTAGAATCAGATATCATTTCAGAAATATTAATAAAGTTTAGAATACAGCTGTGTGAAATTAAATTTCGTAAGGGAATTAATAACTATTACATTCCCCAAATGACTGTAATAACATCTTACTATATCTAAAGATCATTTATATCCAATTCATTAACGTGTTAAAGAGTTTGTATTTAAGTAGTTTAATAAACACTCATCTTGTTAGAGCGCAGAAATGTAAAACGTTTCGTCTGAAATAACGGTTATTTATTTCAGGAGGAAACTCCAATGTTTGAAAGAAAATAGATGTAAAAAAATAGGAAAAAACTAATTATGAGATATGAAAATAATGGAGATATGTCGGAAGGGGATTGAAAGACATCACGTTACGAATGAAGTAATCGGTTGTTTTTTTCTGCATATTTTACAGTCATCAAGAGTTATCTCCTGTGATAAATCTGTCTAAAGCATGATATGTTTTATGATATTTGAATCACTTAAATTTGATATATTATAAGCCAATTTCTTAAAATGTTTTTAAGAAATGGGTATATATATATATATATATATATATATATATATATATATATATATATATATATATATATATATATATATATATATATATATATATATATATATATATATATCTATCTATCTATCTATATCTATATATATATATATATATATATATATATATATATATATATATATATATATATATATATATATATATATATATATATATATATATATATATATATATATATATATATATACATATATATATATATATATATATATATATATATATATATATATATATATATATATATATATATATATATATATATATATATATATATATACATATATATATATATATATATATATATATATATATATATATATATATATATATATATATATATATATATATATATATATATATATATATATATATATATATATATATATATATATATATATATATATATATATATATATATATATATAAACTCCTTTCAGAAGTATTTATAAACTTCAAGCTATATTACATTATCTTTTTGCAAAATTGTACATTTAAGCATATTTTTCAATTTCAGTTACTGCAAACTTCCTAAGCTGTCAATCAAAATATATGTAGAATTTAAAAATCTAGAAACTATAATAAAAAATATTTAATTGGTATTTAAAATACTCAAATTTAGATTTAAGCTGCTGAAGAGAAATCATTATCAATAAAATAATTTGAAAAAGTAAAATGGCACTACAGCATTTTGCAACTTTTGTAAACTAGTTTTATCAAAACCATAAATATTCCACAAATATTCTGAACTATCATAGTTTCCAGATAACAGTGTTAATATGCAAGTATAGTTCAAAAATTAAAATTGCAAGCATTGCAAATATAGCGAGCGTTGCAAGTATGTATTACACAAGCATTTCAATGTTTGCATAAAACATCAGCTTTTTGTTGCATGAAAATCTGAATTTTAATTAAAAATTCACTCTTTTGATACAGGAAGGAAAACGAATAAGGACTACCAAGATCTTTCAAAATTGAGAGACAATGCTATTGCTGGTCAGTTGAACTTTTACTTGGCCTAATAACAAATAGTAAAATTCTATGAAACTATTTTTTCAACATTCAGTAATCTCTTCAAATCATTATATATTTCTAATCAATATTTCCTAAAATAATAAGATTTTCCTCTTGAAACAATAGAATCATTATTTGTACAAAATTCCCGTCAGCTAATCGTTTCTAAAATCATCCATAGCTTACAATGTTTCTGGAATATAGATTTGAAATCGTATCCAAAGTCATAAGGGAAGTTACAAAGGAAATGTTCAAGTAGCCAATTTCACAGATGATTGTGTAGAATGCAGAAATGCAACATCTGTAACCCATTGTTCAACTGCAGCGGATTTCAAGCAAGAAGCATTTAAACTCCAAATAACTTGATATTAATAAATAATTATAGAAGCAATACCGTTGATTTTAAATGAAAACAGAACATTTCATTGCACATGAAACTCTTAGAAAAGTATTTTGTACTAGAATAATTGAATAATAAATAAACCCCACCTTCAATTTTTTTCCTTTCAACACATTTAATTCCACACGAGCACGCGCGAGTCTTATCTCACTTACAATCCACTTATTTGCAGTTGATCTTCATTTTAAGGACCCTGTATATGTGACACATTTGCTTTTCAAGCTTCAGTTAAGCAATAGAAAAAAGAATTACATAATTTTGTTTTCAATAAAATTATATCAAACGTATTTAAAATTAAAATTTTTATTAATATAGATTAATTAGAAACTTTATTAAATATAGAATAATCACTAAAATATATAAAATTGTTTCTTTTCTAATTTTTTAATGTTTGAAACCATAAAATTAGATTGTATCACAATACACGCTAAATTATTTGTAAAACATTTTTAGGTTTACAAAAAAGGTAGAAACTTCAAGCAGCGTTTTTATTGAAATGTATTAGTTTGAAATTTTATTGAAATTGAATATATTTTTGTCTACTCAGAGGAAATTTAGTCATTTTAAAATATGAATTAAAACAGCATATTAATTTAGACAGTGCATTTTTTTCTTAAACGATCTTTAATTAGCAAAACATGATAGATGTGAAACATACAAATATTCAAAAAATTATTATTTAAAAAAATAGCAAAATTTATTCCAAAGCACCTCAACAAGAAAAAATCTACCCATATTATAATCTGTTTCCAATATGATCGATTATTTTATAAACGAAACATATGTTTGACAAACATCAAAAATAAAATTAAACATCATGCAATTTTCGAGTTAAAAATAAATTCTTCATATTTTATTAGATAAGAGCAATACATAATATCAATACGTGAATAATTATTGCATAATATTTATATATATATTATGCAATGTAATTAACTTCAGTTAAAAATATACTTTAATTAAATCGAAAAATAAATTTACGTTTTGAAACTTTCACATTAAAAAAAATTTAATTTTCATAAGTTTTCATAAATGTACACTTTTAAGTACAGTGATGCATTATTTAAATTGTTTAATATAATGATTTTTGAGCAAAAAAATAGTAAGTTTGGAAAAATACAGAAAAGAGAATTTAACACCTTACATCGTTCGCAATGAAATATAGCCTCCAAGTTCTATCAAGTTTTAACAATGTAAATTTTAGTATATGTATTGCTAAACATTTTTAAAAAATTTCCCCACAGATAATTCAATTACTTAGAAGAATAGAACACTTATATTCAGAAAGATTGACATTATTTTCCTTCTCAAAATATGCCATCATTTTTTTCACACATTTAAACACAGTGCAAAATATCATTCACAGATGATATTAAAGTTAGTGTTTCATTCATAAAATTCTATAAATAAATATTTTCTTCATTAAATTATTAAATAACGTTTTTAAGTATGCCATCTTATTTGCTCTTGTTAACATTTATGACAAGAACATTTAGAGTTTTCAATGAATAAAATGTAAAAATATATCCTTAAAATATAGCAATTCTTGACAAATGTATAATAATAAAGCTTCAAATGAAGTGAAAATATTTAAAATATTAAATATTTATGTGGTTCATTATAAAAGAAGGAGCATACATATTTCAAGGTAAAACTTATGCGTAGTTATTCCAAAATAAAAATCATTTTGCTCAAAATGGTTAAGTAAAAGTATAATGGAGATAGATGCTGAAGATATGATGTTTTCATTCTTTTATTTATCTTATAAGAAAATTATCTAAAAAATTGGACTTCCCATTTCTTGATCTTATTAAAGATAGTTATTTCTATTGAATCCTGACAAAACGAACGAGACAAATTACTTTCTCTCTTTGAAGCAGTGCACAATTATTTCATTAAATAACTTCACTACTATATGTCATTTATTATATTATCACTAATCCTATCTCAGAGCAAAAATTATATGACAGCAGAGCAAATATTTGTTACGTTATTAACGACTTTTTATACCCGCAAAACAGTGGCGTTAATCTCTATATAGAATGAACATTTCTAATTTATATGATAAATGAGAGCACAGAAACCAACTTAATTAGGGTATAAGATAACTTAATTAAGGTAAACAAAATAGCATGTATGCAAATAATGAGTAATTGCCGATTAATTTGCGTCCTCATTCATCACATACTTCATTTTCTTCACTCTTCGTAATATATAATTAACGACACAAAATTAAGCATTGTTCTTGTTTGAGATGCAAATCTAATTTTGCTACTTTCAAATCTGAGACACGATCTTTGGCGTAATTTTGTGAACAATCTAGAACTTCCAAAGGAGTGCAAGGTGCTCAGTATTTTTCTCATACTTCGGAAAGCAATAAAAAACAATACTCATACATAAAAGGCCTAAAATAATTAATGATTATTATTTTATGCATGCAACAAAATGCAGATATAATTTTTGGGAGGGCAAAATGATATAGTGAAACGTATTCAATATAAAGCTCACATTTTCTGTGGAGACAGTTGCATACATGCCCACTGTTATAGTGAATTTTGCAGGAAAATAAAGGAATAGAGAGTTGTAATTATAAAAATAAAAAATGTATGATGGGAATTAGATGTTGTTATAAATTCATTATGTTTTTAAATAATAAAAATACTATTATTTCACTTTTTTCTCAGGATATTAAATTGCAATGATATGAGTAAGTTTTAATTTTTAAAATGGCTACATTAAATTGTAAAATAAGTATTTTACACAATGTAATTTTAATAGATTATGCAATTATAAATTCATTGGTAACTGGTTTTTAAATAAATATTGAGAGGAATGTATTCTTAATCTAAGACTTCTTTGATATATTTTTATCCGATATTTTATGTCATCCGTAAGAATAATTTTTGGGAAAACTTGTATCCATGATTCCACGACAGTGTTTGAAAGATTATCAAAAATTCGAAGAAATTTATTTAAAAATTAAGAACATTTACGTGACATCTGGAATTAAATAATCTACGATATTAAAAAGCTTGGAAAAACTGGCAGTTTTTTAATGACAGACTTTGTGCCGATAATTTGAATAATACTAAACACTGGCGAATATTGAGAGTCAATGCATTAAGCTTTAGCTCGATTAATTTAATTACTTTTGAATATTTTTGATATTTAAATTTAAGCATTTTTAAAACATACCTTTTGTTCTACTTTTCGGCTATTTTTTAAAACACCTTTCCCTCATCACTAAGTTTGATCTTGCTTACATAATCATTTTCAATTATATAGTCTTTTTCTTATAAAGTAATATAACTTATACAAATCATTCAGCTAATCAAACTCTAAAATAACATGAATGTTGAATAATTTTCTGAATGTTTTCCTCTTGCAAAAAGCAGTCAATTCAAGTCCATTATTTTACAAATAAGCAATAAAAATGTTTTTCTTGCCCATTTTTATAGTAACTATATTTTTAGGAGTGACTTTTTACTTTATGATTACATTTTAAAACAGCTTTTCCTTCACTTAAGGCTATATTCTATAGCAACTATATGTTTCACATTTTTAGAGTATATAACAAATTTCGCTTAAGCAAATTTATTTTGAAATTTTCAGCACATTTTCAATAACGATTATAAATATTTTAGCAAATATACAAAAATTCTTATTTCTGCTGTAGTAGTAACATCAATTTAATAGCTATATTACTACGAAAATAATTTTCAACTCACTGAAAATTTATGACATGCATCATTTAACTTAAAAATACTATTAGGAATTATGTTATAAATATCTCACATACAAAAGAGAAAGTGAAAAAAAATGAATCAAAGCTTTGAAATCAATATTAAACTACTGAAATATTTAAGATTTATTTCACCTTAAATATTATTAAAGTATCATTTATTTAAAATGTAAGGTTTAAATTGATTTTATCATTTTAATCCTGGAAAAAAGTTATCATGTATTCAACTTTAAACGTATTATCCTTTTACAAATATAGCAATACAGTAATGAGATAGCATGCACTCTATATAGATCTATATTTATATTGCCCAATTTTAGTGTTATTGTATCAGAAAAGTGTTTTGTAATCTTTCTTTAATAAAGCATCTAGATTTTTATACTAAAGAAAAAAATCAGTTCCCATGTAGGCTTTTACATTTTATTTGATATTATTATTAATATACCTTTCCTAAAATAAAGAAAAAAACTACTAATTTTTAAACATTTAATAAATACCAAATACTTAAATGAATGTCAATCAAAGCAATATCTTTTAAAATGATAATTAATATTTTGAAATAAATTTTTAAATGGGGAAATTTTATATTTAGTTCACCAAATGAACTAAATATAAAAATTAATGTCTTAATTTTAAATAAAAAGAAAAACTTCTGTAGTCAGTCGACATAAATGTTCTGTCAACATATAAAACTAAAAAATTTCGATATGATAATTTATCAATTCGGACAAAATTGTACATTTCAATTTCATTAAAACATTAATTTAAAATGTTTAAATACTGTTTAAAAAAGAAAAAAATAATAATTTAATTAAAATGTTTTTAAATTTAGCTAATTTTCTTTATAATTTTAAAATATAATGTTTGTTCTACAGTTCAGAAAATAATAGAATTTTCTGCAAAAATCAACAAGACATTGTAATGAATGATAATAATAATCACAAATTATTAAACAGTGTAATCTCTTAATATTATGAAAAGTGTTATTCACTGAATAAGTATAATCTTTCAAATTATTGATACATAAAGTAAATCTATTCCATTTTTCTATTGACCACATTCATTTCATTCAATTAAAACCGGCGTTAATAGAACACAATTTTTTCTTTTTGTTTTATTTCATGTTTAATAGAAAGCAATTTATTAAACATGATTCTCTGCCTGTGACAACAATGATTGATTTCAATTCAACACAAGAAAATATTTCATAAGTTAGTCCTCCAAGGGCTGAGCGGAGAGAGCCACGAAGAATTAAAGAAGCAGAAACATGAAGACGACGGAGGAAAAATAGTGAATTATTGGAAATTTTTTTCCTCCTTTCTTTTGTGTATTCTTTTCATTCTGCAAACAAACGATCTATTAAAGGAAGCAAAACTGAAAGGAAAAAAAAACACCACTAAATGACGAGAAGTTAAAAAATTCCCCAAGAAATTGAATCGATGAGGCAATCATCGCTTGGCGAAGTTTTATATTTTACTTATTTTGCGTCCTGCTGATGAGGCATTGTAAACGACATCGTTCCACCGTTTGGTGTCTTTATTGAGTTTGTTAGCCGTAGAGTTATGAATAGAACGACAGTGTTCTAGCTATCTTTTAATTAACGCTATAACACCAATTCCATTGCATTGCGTTGGAATCATTCAAACATTAAAGTACCATTGGGCAGAGATGGGTTAATACAACCAATATGAATTGCTAAAGAATGAAATCAAGTAATCTAAGTTTTTTTTTGTTTTCTTTTCAATAAATACTTCTTGGGAATTTAATGAGTTGTATTTTGGTTTAAATTTCATAAAAATGAAGGACAATGCTTACAGATGAGAAAATTTGCTTAAATTTCAATTTTGATTCCTTGTTTTATAAATCGACATAATTTTTAAGTCTCTTTAAGTAAAACGGAATACATTTAAAAGATATGTAATGTTTATGTTTATGTATATAACCATAATTTATTTATGCTTACTAGGCAATCATTACATTTAATTAAATTTAGAGAAAAAGTTTTTTAATTTTTTTCTAGTATAAGTTTCAAAATATTTACTGTTTCACTATATTATTGAATTATTTCAGCTAGTGAAATTGTTTCAGAAATTCGAAAGTTTTGAAAAGAATTGGAAAGGCCTATTCATACAGAAAATATTAATTTTGATTAATTAATATTAAATAATTAATTGCTAAAGGAATGATTCAAGTATAATTGATAACAATTAAAACCACTAAAAAAAATAAAATTTTTGTAAGCTCAAAATAATTGCGATATAAGTAAAATGAAAAATTAAGTAGTTATCAAGGTATATCGTTCAAAAATATTTTGCTTTACACTTTAAATTAAATTAATTACAACTGTTTTTATTGTTACTTGCTTAGTGTTAAATAAATTGACAGCGATTTAAAAATATAAGTAAGCTGATTACTGATACTGATATATCCCCTTGGTATGAAGATGCATTTGAGCATGTAAATATCGCTTTGAATGTCATATTCAAGTTGACATACGTCTTAAAGATTTGAACCACAATTAAATTCCAACATCATTATTTATATTGAAATATTTCTCCTCAAATTTGTTTTACACTCAGAAAAAATACTACAATATACTTACGTAATAGATTAGGTTACAGACGCTTAAAAATATTTTAAATGAATCAGAATCGAAGTTATATTGATACATTAGGAAGAGTTAAGCAAAATGAAAATAATCAGCATTTTAAACCTTTTTACATTATACATGACACTGGGAAACAAAAGTATTCAAGAAAACATTAGCCTCCACATTATTGTTACCCCTAAAATATTAGAGGTCAGCAAACGTGAAATTATTTACTCTAAGGTACATTTCAATTATACTCCCGCTTTTGATAATCGACGAAACGGTGCAAAATCGTAAATTATTGCCATAAGTAATGCATTTGCACCATGTATACGTTTACATATTCAGAAACAACTGAAAAAAATTACAAGCATCTTATTTACTTTTTGTAAACTAAACGACTATCAATTGTTGATAAATCTTGTTTACGTATCAATGTTTTTTCTGTCGAAAACAGTTTAGCAATCGCATTGGAGATCGATTGCGCGCGCGTAGGTACAGTATAATAATACCTTTTTTCAATGAGACAAAATTTAATTTGAGTATATTTAATTGTTTTTGTTCCTTGTGATGTGTGACCATAATGCCTCTTTTAACTGACAAAATTGTTACCAAGCCATCTTTTGCACCAACTAGCTTTAACTTTGTTTAACTTTTAGCTTGTTTACCATTGATTAACACATTTAATATATTTTTGCAGAAAAAATTCTATTTAGTATTAGTTAAATTTAAACTACAATTTTGAGAAAATAAAATCATCGTATCTACGTTACAATATTTTTACTTCTCCATAAAAAAACAAGCTATTTCTCTAGGATCAAAAACGAGGGTATAATGGAAAAGTACCAAATGTAGTGTGTGAAAACAATTTGCAAAATTACAAATCATTAGTAATATAATATTACGTACACAGTAAGAATTACTCCTTAAAATACTTCAAAATATAGTTGACTATATTCAGTTATAAAACCATAAACCATATAATATGATTTTGCATTGTGAAGTATTTTAGTATATTACATATAAATGGATCACTCATTATGTTTTAATTTTAAATGTATGAAATAACATCACTATGGGAAGTAATAATATTTATTACATACGGTATAATTTCTTAAATAAGGAGCAGCAAGAGACTCTGAGAAAGCGAACACCTGTCTCGAGTCGTTTACATACATTTCGCCATTAATCATGTATCGAGAAAACAGCTTCATGTAATTGGATAAAGGCAAATGGACTCAATTAAGCTAATTTGTACTTTAATTTTCAAAGTACTTAAAGTAATGCAGCTATAATTGATGCAAGGTAGATTTTGATTTGCAAACTTTTGGAGAATGACAAAACTTATCGCTTAATAATGCGTGAGAAACGAAGTTTAAATTGAGAAATTTGTTTCAAAACTAAACGCATATATGCATCTTCTATACATCTATTGAAAGCACTCACTAATTCTTAATTTATAAGGTATACTTATAGGACAAATTATCCTTTCACATTTTCTATGTTTTGTAAGAAGATTAGGATTTCTAAAACAAATATACCTATACGTTTCTGTTCAAAAATAAATTTTCATGGTTTTCTTCACATAAGTTTAGTTTTCCACAGAAAATTTCATTTAAATAAATTATTTAAATTGATCATATGAGGCAATTTTATAAAATTTTTAATTTAATTTAAATTTGAATATTTAAATAATGCTATGTTTTTTTGACATCTCTCGTGCATTACACAATAGGAAATTAATTAAATTTTTAATATAACATAACATTTGATAGAGTATTACTTTTTTTTTACCCAAATAGAAAGTTTTGTTAATTTATTAACCAAAATACGTGAAAATATTACTAAATCTCCAAGCAAAATTTTACATGAAAATTAATTTTGCTGCTGTTAGAAAATATAATTGTTATGTGAAGTATGTTACACAAATATTTTACAGTTAAATGACATATATTGATTGCTTGAGTTATGTCCATATTAGGCAGTAATGATGAAATATGAGGATATCATTTAATTCACCCATAATGTAATAATCTTCTCTATATGGAATGCAGTCATAGAGCCAATTATAGATCACAAAACAAAATATTAAATATGAATAATCAATTAATAAATCTAAATTACTTATCCTATATAAATTAATGATTTCTTAAAAGGGATAATATTTTTGTTATAAAAATATATGGAAAAAGGAAATTTCTAGATTTCTAAATTGTGTGATTATTTACATAAATAAAAACAAATTACTTAAATAAGATATTTCTCCTCATAAAGACCAAGGTTAATAGATCATCATTGCGAAAAATGGTGAAAATGAAGATAATAACATACATTTACAAATTAAATAAGAAATACATTTTACCATAAATCATCTACATAAAAATAAATTTTAATCATGCGTGCTTTCAAACAGTGTATATTATTAGTTCCGCTGCCAACTGACCCTACCTGAGTAGGCTAAAAATGTTCAATTTTCTGAGGAACACCTTATACTACTTCCTTTCACAGTCTGGCGGAAGACTGTAATAAAATGTGCAAAATCTCATGCCTTGATTACAGTGTTCCAGAATTAGCATTCGTTTGTATGGTTCATTCTACATTCTCTTTCTATCCTTAATTGTCACGAACCATCCTGTGTTCTGGTTTTGATGGCAAAATACCACGCAATATGGTTAGGTTTTATAAAATTCATGACTCATTTGTAGCTGAATTTATAAAGAAAACCTCCCTCCGGAGGGAAGTAAATCTTCTCCCGAAACTTTATTAATTGTTCAAAACCTGGATCGTTAACGAAAGTTGCAGGCTATTCATGAGCTTAAGAAACAATGTTTCATTCTTTCAACATTGAAGTTTACTCTTAATCTCAAAACAAAATCCGTTATTAAGTTAATTACTCATGCTTTTAATTCGTACTTTATGAGGGAAATGGTTACAAATGAGTCATAAAATATCATATTTTGCTTTAAAGTGGAAACCCTTTGATTATAGGTATTTATGCAGAGTTCATTATGTACATGGTTACTGTTCTCTATGTTATTGCTTCCTATGTAAATTTTCAAATTTTGTACATGTAAATAATTTTTTAATATTTATAAATTTACTTGATAATCAATTCAACATTTCTTCTTCCATTAGTAATGCGTAAATAAAGCGCTTTTTAGTAACTGTAAATAAATACAATCATGTATTTAGATAATTAAATGCGTTTCTCTTTATTTATGCATTACCAATAAATGAAATAAGAAAAACGTGTCTGTGTTTGAAATTTAAATGAATTAACAAAAATTTAATAATGTTTACAAAAATGTTTGGAATGGTGAATGATTCATTTTATCATTATAATTAGTAACTATATTTATATCCTGTTGAAAAAATATTTTTGGATAAGTTTAATTAAAAATATTTGAAGTCTATGTTGTGCATGGAATTGTATAAATAAATAAGAGCTTAATTAATTTTAAACTAATTTATACCATTTAAATTTAACTTTTTTCTTAATATCTGTCTCAATTTTAATTTGAATTTAAAAAAATAATGTTCATAGATTTTCTGTCTTTTAAATTCAGAAACAGACAAAACATAAAATATATACACTGCGTGCGAACATTGTATATTATTGCTAAGAAATATTTAAATTTTTAGCTAATGCACGCATGTGAAACCGATTTAGAAACCTATCCCTCACCTAACAATAACATATACTATTATATGTATTGAGTTCTTTTAAATGAACTTTTAAAGAATTAAAAATATTTCTGCCCACAATAGATACAATATATGTTGTCACATACAGATACTTTTTATTTAATTATAGTTAGTTTTGGAATATTTACCCTACTTTTATGTTACGTGAGTTAATGTTTAATGCCATACTTAGTTTTTCCAATCCAATCGACATATATAAGGGTATAATACAGACATTTATATGCATTTACTCAATTACATGAAAACATGTGAGTTGATTTACTTGGTAATATGTTAATAAAACTTGATAATATGAAAATGTATAAAAAATAAGGATTAAAAAGAGAAAAATGTGTGAACACAAAATGTTAGTCATACTAAACATTTATGTTCCATCCTGTGTGTTTAAAAACCATGTTTATTATTAAGATTTCTACATTTGTTTTAGAAGCTTATAACAAAGGGTATATTTTGAGATATGTATATGAAAATAACAGGCAAATAACAAATGATTTTGAATCATATCATCTTTTCTGTTTTTATATTGTTAGAAAATAGCTATTCAATATAATGACAAAATATATTTTGACAACATAGAAGCACATGTCGTCAAAATATACTTTTTCATATATTTTAAACTTATATGATATATCATATATTCAAATATTTATAACTAGAATTTTTAAAATTGTGTCAAACAAATATAATTTAATCAGGTATTCCTTTTAATACCTATTTTCATTGTTACTTTTTCATTTAAAATGGCATAATTTAGGAACATAATATGGCACTTCTTAAACGTATATTTAATTTTTGATAATAATTTATTATATTTAATGTTATATATTATGTCGCAAATAATACTAATTATGATTTTTAAAATTATAAAAGTTAAACTAAAATCTAAATTTCATATAAGCAATTAAATCTTTCAATAATATAGGTACCATAATATCATATAGTACCCAATACAAAATGTAAAACAGATCATCCATTAAATATTTCGACATTATTGCCATAAATTAACACTCATTAACATATTGCAATACTTCACTTCCTATTTTTGTTAAAATCGATTGTGTTATTTTTGATAAAATGAATTGTATATTTGATTATTATATAAGACACCAGAACAACCGGTATCAGGAATAAAGAAAATACTTGATCGAATAGTATTAAATTATATTGTAATTTCATATTCTGTTATCTTACTAAAGCTTTAAATAATATAAATTTTACTGTCTTTAAATTTAATGCAAAAAGAAAAATTTTTTAGAGTGTATACTTAAATATATTCAAAATCGTAAACGTAAGAATTGACATTTCTTGAATCTCATTTATGTATCATGCATATTGTTATTTTGAAAATATACTTAAAAAATATAAAAATACGTTAACTGAGAACTGTGAAGAGTCTTGTGATGTGATGAATAAATGGGTGACAGGTTATATCTTCACATTAAGGTAAAAACGTGTTTTTTGTTATGCGGCAAGGCACTTCCCAATATGATTGATGACAACTGGATAATCTATTGATGTCCAGTAAAGGAAAAAGTGCGCTTGTCCGATAATATCCACTAGGATAGCCAAAACATGCACCTTTAGAGAACATTCAACAAATGTTTCTTTGTATTGTGCTGAAAGATTCTTACATGTATTTTTTGTTTTCAGAAACTTTGAGTTGTAATTTATAACCAATGTTTACGGTGTGTCAATAGCAGCTGCTTCCGCAAGAATATACATAGCATTTATTTTATAAGATATTTTGTTTCCTGTAAAAATCATAGAACCTGGATTTCATTTTTGAATTTGATTTTACAAACATAAATAATATTAACAACTATAATTATTTATTTATCAGCTTGTTTTATGCTTACGTTTAATAGTATATATGTAAAAATATAACTTTAATAAAATATGTACGTAAAATAATATGTTTCGTAAAAGGGAAATAAATATGCATTATATTAAAACCATTGTATTAGAATTACCAATGCAGTTATTTTAAGTAAAAATCAAAAATAGAATTCTATATTAAATTTCATATGAAAATATAACTTGATTTATATAGAATAATTTTAAGTATCATAATTCTTACAAAAATATAATAATTCTTTTTGTTCGGAATATTGTTTTATTTGTATGTCTTAAAAATCCTTAATCGTTAAGATTTTTTGGAAGTTTATTGATGGATTTTCGGTGCTGTGATTATTAAGGTGTACGATATCAAGAACGTAGCTATTAAAAAACATTACAAACATCAGTATTTAAATAAATTATATAACTTGTTGCGAACAATATTATTTCCTGGTTATATAATGTGATCATATAACCAAATAAATTTAATGTGTAAATATTTCTGAATGTATCTTTACGTATAAAATTTATAATATATAAAATTAAATCTATGCTATAAATATAATTCTTTATAACCGTAAAATGTCCATTTCTACTTTTTATTTTTCAATTTTTCTAACACTACACATGATGCATTTATTAATTCACTTCAATCAACTGAAAAACATATCGTTTCATAATGGTACATAATATATCAAACAACAATATATCCAAACACATAGTACATAAGCTATTATTTTAATGCATAAGCTTAAATGCACAATAACATTAACACACACACACACACACACACACACACACACACACACACACACACACACACACACACACACACACACACACACACACACACACACACACACACACACATATATATATATATATATATATATATATATATATATATATATATATATATATATATATATATATATATATATATATATATGTATATATATATATATATATATATATATATATATATATATATATATATATATATATATATATATATATATATATATATATATATATATATATATATATATATATATATCATGTTAGAAAATAATTGAGTTTTCAATTCAATTCATTTTTTTATTTTTAAAAATGATTAAATTTCAAAATAATTTTCTTTTCGGCAGGTAACTGGTTAATAATTTTATGCAGATGTAGAATTTTAGCAACTGGATCAACATATTGTTGCGAGGTTAGGACATTTTGAATCGCTATAAAGCACAAACTCATTCTAAATATTTTACATGCTTTTAAAAATATATTAATTGATAGAAAGAAATCAATTGTAATTGATAAGATATAAAGATAAGCTTAAAAATAAAATCTTCGCTATCACATGAAATATTAGCTTTATATTGTGCTACATAGATTTAGAGGTATATTTAAATAATAATTCCAAAACGTTTGATATTCTAACAGAGGATTTTAATTAAAAAAGCTAAATTGATATAATTCAATGACTGAAATATGCTGGAATAAATTAATAAGTGACTAACACTGTAATACAGATAACATTTAATAAATTCAATAACTGTGAAAGAAATAAAAACGCTTTATTCAAAAAATTATGACTAAATTCTTACAAAATATGAGGATTAATTCAAATTATATTATTTAATAAGTATATTTATGCGAAGTCAATAGAAACTCTAAAGAAATAATTTAATACATTATTTACGAATTAATAAAAATTGCACATTTTGTAGGAATTATTAACGAAATTCACACACACACACATATGATTTATATTGATATTTGCAGAGAATATTTTTAAAAAAATTTAAAAATCATCTTAAACGTGTAATTAGTTTTATGAAAGGCGCTTTCAAACATATTTCTTCAAAATTATTGAAATTTAAAAAATTAGAGTAAAACTAAACTTATATGCATATATGTGAGTAAAACTAAAATTATAATGATTTTTAAATTTATATACATATTAAGTTAAGCGAACAAGTTATAAATTACATTATATAGTTACAATTTGCTAAATATAACAAGTTGTTATGAAAGATTATATAATGTATAATAATATACTGATTTTTATAATAATTTGACAATATCTATGTCTTTAATAACAGAAGTTTTTATATACTTTTTGAGTTTCTCGATTTTTAAACTCAAACTCATAATGTCATTAACAAGTATGATCAATTCGATGATTGATGATAATTTCTTTTCTTTAAATTGAGTTTATAAGATTTAGTTCATGACAATAAAAGTAAAACAAATCGCGTATTCCTCTTTACTTAGTCATTTTATGGTTGCAAGAAAGCGAAATTCTTAAGTTAGAGGAATAAAAATAGAACACTCTCAAGATACATCATGAATAAAATATAAGTTTTGAATATGAGCTCAGTTATACCTTTGCAAAAATCTTTAGAAAACGAAGTTGTTTTATTCCTACTCCATTAAACAGAGTAAAAAAGTACTTATTTAAGGTGCCCACTATGTAATACAAATATGTACATATATTTTATACTTTTTTTGCATTATTAAAGATTAAAAATGCCATGTAAAGAAAACTATCTCAGCACCAAATTTACATTAGATTTGTTTAAAAAAATTATGTGAACCTATAAATACCCTAATTTTATTCTTTTAAATAAGTGAGGGTGTTTCTCTAATTTTCATGCAACTCTTCAAAATATTTTCCTTAATGTAATAATTAATCTAGAGGAAAATATAAAAAAATAAAGGGCATCGTGATTCCTTAAAAATATTATAATAAATCCATTTATACATAAAATAAAGAAATTAATATTACTCACAGTTTTATTTCCTTGAATTAATTTAGTTGTATTGTATTAATTAGTATGCAGTGTTGAGAGAAGAACGGTAAAAAGTATTTTTATATAATTATGTACATTAAATAATTCAGTTTTTTAAAGAATTATAGTACATTTTGTTTAATAATTTCGATAAGTTTTTAGTGCATAGATGAGTTTTTCTAAATAAAACAGAAATGCTTCTTCATAATTAATTAAAGTCTGATAATTATTTATTAATTGTTTTAATATCCTGGTTATCTAGTTGTTAAATTATGATATGTATTTTCGTTTTTTTGTTAATTATATGTTTCTTCTCATATGCCATTATCATATAATTTTCATTTTTCTAAGGTTTTAATGCTTGTTACTACGAACTAAATTGCCATTAATTTTAACTATCACATTATAAAGGAATGATATTCAATAATTAATTCATTTTTGTTGAATATGATTCATTATTTCCACGATTTATTAGCCAGATATTTTTTCATATATATTTTTAAAGATTATGTTTATTAAATAAGAAATTTCTGTTTTGGAAAAAACATTTTCATCAATGTAAATATTTTCGTTTTAAAATGTATGCATTTTTCATTATCTTGAAAATATTGTGAATTATATTTTTCAATAACAATGATTTATATAAATATAATCTTTTTACAACCTCTATAAAATCTTAACACATAAAACAGTCATATAAAATTTAAACGTAAAATAAAATGAATTTAAATAATAACCAATAGTTTTACTCACACGTCTAAATATACACATTATTCTTCTTCAATACACGTGTTTTCCTCTCACATTTATGTTCTCATTCATAAAATTAAAATCAGAAAACTGGATCACTTTATGAGACATCCAATAACTTTGCATTAATAGTCCGAGACAAACTTGGCAAACGTTACGGAAATTACGAAGTTTTCCGGAAAAGTCTGGGAGAAATTCAGGTAGACTCAACGTTCGGGTTTTGAATGACCAGTTTCGGTGAAACATGCCTCAATTTATGGATAGAGCTTGGACCGCCCTCTATCGGGAATTTTACCGCAGCGTAAAAAGAAAAATATCTCAGTTTTCTCTTAGTTGGTTTGTTTCTCCCCAAGACATGAAAGTGTGGCAGCAACAGCTAGTGTCTGCGGCGCTGCCTTTGAAGCAAACTGTGTCTTGTTAAAGCGATTCATAAATTCCAGCTGCAGATTTTATTTGTTCTTATTAAATACAAGGAAAAAATAATTAACTCTTATTTTGTTTAGAATTTGTAGCGCAACTCAAGCTTAAATAATTATTGAATAATGAAAATTAAATCAATTTTTGAGAAAATTGCTTTGATTGGAATATTTTTTGCCATGAAATATTTATTTGCATATTAAATTCACAAATAAATTTTAAATTTATTATATTTCTTTAATACCTTAAAAACATGATTTCACAATTATTTTTTAATATTTGAATGTAATAATATTTAAAACTCCAGATAAATGAGAAATTTAAATCAAGATATGTAATCTTATTTTAAATATATTTTTTCAGGAAAATAAAAAAAAAGAAATGAACAAGAAAAAAGTAATTTACGAAATTATATGTTTAATTCAATTATATATTTAATATAAAGTGTCATTGCTTTTGGTAAAAATAATTTTGCTACATTTATCTATACAAATCATGTATAAAGAGAAATAGAATTTATGAAAAAATATTCTAATGTGTGTTTAGAAGAAAAGAAATATTTTTTTTTATTTCCAATAGTTTTCACTGACACAAAAGTTTCTAACTCATATGAACTCATTATTTTAAAAAAAATTTAAGTAATTTATAGAAAAATCGATCTTTAAACGTCAAATTATGTAATTCTTTAAACATCACATTTATATATATGTATATAAATATAGCATATACTATATCGCATATGAAATATCATGTTTATATGTTTATATGCTATAGTTTAGCTATATATATATATATATATATATATATATATATATATATATATATATATATATATATATATATATATATATATATATATATATATATATATATATATATATATATATATATATATATATATATATATATATATATATATATATATATATATATATATATATATATATATTAGATAAACAGTAACTTTATTTTTAGAGATGCAATATGAAATTAATAGTATTTTTAAATATTTTTTGCATAACAGTAAATGGAATTTGTATTTAAATATTCGGAATTAATAATCAATGAGTTTTTTTATTTCCTAATATTTCATTGAAATGAAAATCTGAATTTATTTTATTAAAACTAAGCAAATGAAACTATTTGGGAAAAATGTTTTATGAGTGATTAATGAAAAATCCTTCTATTATTTTAAATAATTTTATTTCTTTAATATTTTTATGATACATTTCAATTATGCATTTATTTCCAAAAATAAAAAATTGAGTTATATATCAAATCATAATTTTATTGCATATTGCTATTAAATTATTTTTTAAAAAAAATTACAGATTTTATAAGGCTTTTATTTTATTATATTTTGAAAATTCTTTTTACATACCTGAAGCCTATTGTGCATAGTATTTTTTCAATAATAAATTATATAAATATTATAAATTACAATAAATTTAAGAATTTAATGAAATATAGTTTGAAGTATAACTAGTTACATGCAATGAATATCATAAAAATTATTAAAAATGTTTTCCTTTTTTGAAAAATTTTAATAACTACCCCTTATTTTAATTTAAATTAATTATTGTTGAGAAAATGATTTTCTGTTTTTGTCTTGTCCTATATTTTGTTTTGATCAAATATTAGAGAAACAAGAAAAAGTTAGCAAAATTAAATACGATATTGTATGTAGTTAAAATATATGGCTGTCACTTAATATAATTGAATTTTGATACTTGAAAATTTATTAATTATTTGAATTATTTTCAGGATTGTAAAATGTATTGATTCATATCCCAAAACATTCAGGCCACAAATAATTTATGTATGCAAATAAATAGGAAATCATTTTTGCTCCTGAATTTGCTGTATTCTAATGCATAAGGAATAAGTGAGGGTAGCTCGTATTAGTTTATAAAATTGCATAAAGTAGATAGTATCTCAAAATTTTACAAAATTAATTACTATTTCTCGAAACATTCCAAGCTGTGATTTGAAGCCTTAACGTTTCTTTTAAGTAATAATTTATTTAATTAAATTCCTTTAACTAACATAATGATATTTTCTAAAAGTATATTTTGAACTTTCCTTTGATAAAATAATAAAAAATTACTAGGACATGTGTTAGGACTAAAATAAAAAAAATATTTTTGAAATATGACTTTAAATATGTATTGTATTTAATTTTATAGTATAAGAAATTTAGTAATTTAAATATATTTGTAAGTATTTGTAAGTTTTATCTATAAGTTTTGTATTTATATATATTTATAAGTATTTTTTAATTCGGGAAATAATAAATAAGTTTTTTATTTTTACTTAAATTTGTGTTTACTTTTATTAAAATAGAACTATGAACATTTAAGCAATAATTTTGTGCACAGGGAAGAGATTTTCTAACTACGATAAAGTATTGTAATTACAGAATTCTCTACCCTGTGAACTTCAAAACTGTGCTTAAATGGAATCATAATATATTTCTATTAAAACGTATTCTTGAAGACAAACAATTTACAGCAATAATAATTACTAATTACGATAACTTTTGTTTATGGATCCACTAAATTGCGTAACTTTCCATTAAAAGATTAAAATATGGAAATTTTGATCTTTTAATGGAAAGTTACGCAATTTAGTGGATCCATAAACAAAAGTTACATAAATTTGCAAAATCCAGTGAAAAATACTGCTATTTCTATAAGTAAGGCAGCAACGTTACTTAGAAAATTAATTAATACTTTATTTTATAAATAAATGGAGGATAAAAAGATAAAATTTAATTATATTCTACGAAACATAAAAATAATAAAAACATAATCATTTTACCAGTAACTTATAAAATAACTGCATTATGAGCCAGAATCTTCTAAACTCGACAGCAAGATTAGAAAGGTAATTAAAGAAAGACATAAGAAAACAATCGTCACAGAATATTAATGGAACGTTAACACTTTGAAATATTTAAATCGATTTTATTTTTATTCCTTAAAATTAAAATAATTTTTATTATTAAAATACCGTAACTACATTAAACTATTTTGACATGTATGTAGATTAAATTCTTTTTATAAATACTTTCACTGAAATAACTGCTTATTAAAATCTGAAATTCCCAGAAAAACGTATACTTCATTCATATTCTCAACAGTTTAATATATACAAAACATATTAAAGCAGAAAAAATAGATTACATCATAATTAAATGCAGTAAAATTTATTAAAAGATAAATATTGCATTTCCTACATGTTATATTGAACATGGTAATATTTACTGTTTTAATTTTAGCTTATTACTTCAAATGCAATGTTAAAGCAAACAAAAGTCATTTCAGTAAACTCTTCATAAATTTGAATAATTTGAGATTTACACACAATATTGTTAATTATAAAACATAAAAGTTTCCCTTTAATAAACAATTAACACTTTTTTTTAAATAATTAGGAAAAAATAAGATTAATTCATATTGCAGTAGACGTATATAAAATAAATAATGCAACGATTTTAAAAAATTAATTTTTCTATTTACTGAATTATGTTTTACAAACTTAAGTAATTGTTTATGTTATATATAAATAAGCTTTCTTTTAATTATAAATATACACACTGGTTAATGAATTATAAATCCAAGATCAATATTTCATTGCACCATTTTTTGCACTGATAACAGTTACTCTTAGCCTTGACACTTTTCCTGTTATAACAGCACTTATATCTTTGTACACATGCTTCTGGAGTACTAAATAAGTACATTAAACTAAAGATAAAGAGTACATTAAACTAAAGATAAAGAGTACATTAAACTAAATAAAAATACACTTAATCAGTCGTATTTTCTTAAATTATTTAATTATAACGATGCTTGAAAAGTGCAAATTAATTCATTTGAATATTAGTGAAGCAACTTTTATCATCATTTCAATCACAGATTTAATTTCATTTTCTATTTTTAGTAAATTTCTAATAAATTCAAAGCAATCTTTTGAACATGAATTCAGATAGATATAAATTCCATTTACTATAATGCAGCAAATATATAAAAATATGTAAGGAGCTTGTATATGATTTAAAATAATAAAGCATTAATCTTTTTTGTGATCAGAGAAGATTATTATTTAAAAAGTAAATTCATTACTAATGAATCTATTCATCATTTAAATCTCAATTATAGTAATATATCTGGTTTATCACATATATTTGATCCATTTGACAAAATTTACCTGATGTTCTAAGCATTTTTTTTATAAAAATATGAACATCTAAACAAACATGATACGTAAATTTACCTATAATATTTGGGAATAATTCATTTTTAATATCTTAATCCCACACAATATCTATATATTTCTAATACATCAGGGCTGTCTTCTTAATGATTATATAAGTTTCTTGCATTCTTACTTATAAATACTGAAACTATAAAATAAATGTTTTTAAACTAATACTCATTTAATTCTTCTGAAATTGTAAGCTTGCAAAATAATTGTAATTGAAGAACTTTGGTTTTGTTATTTTATATTAATTGAATTTATTGAAACAAATTTTTTATAATTTACTAAAATTAATTTTTGGATTAAATGATGAGCTAAATATTGTGATGTATTATTGTATACATGAATAAAAAATGAATAATTCATCAAAGAAATTATTATATAATTATTTGTAAAATTACCATTTTATTAACGTATCTCATTAACAAGAAGAATTATCTTTTTTAAAACTGTTTTAAAATTTTCTGTGAAACGAACTACTTTTGTTTGGAATTTAGTTTATTTGTATTTCTTTAGGCCATTATTTTTATCCAAAGTTATAAATTTTCACTTAAACACATCCCCGTCTTTTATCGAGATGGTAATAAATTTTGAACAAGTTATGAAACTTCTATTATATTACCTATAAAACACTGTATCTTTAATTTACTGTCGCTTTTGCATCATAAACTTTTTACAATGAAATAGCTGTAAGCTCCAAAATACAGAAGACTGGTTGAAATGCAGTAGCTCACAGAGTTATATCTTATTTTAAGGCTAAATGTAGAAGGAGAAGCCACATAAAACTAAACTCAGTATCAGTTGTTCCATTGCTAAAATTATATTGGTGATTTATATTGCTAGGTGAACTTCCTTTTCATTACAGAGCCCAAATTAGACTTTTATGTGTAATTTTAATGCTTCAAATCTAATTTAAAAAATTCATTTGCTTTTAATTATGAAAGAAAAGGACTTGACCTTCAAATAAAAGTTAAATTAATCTTAATAACTTTGGTACTGTTGTTCGACGCAAATAAAATTATCGTCATAATTACTATCACAAGGAATTTTGGTAAATATTTTGGAAAATATAAAAGTTAAAAGCTTAAATAACAAAACATACTTCTATAAACGTAAATATTATCTTTGTAAAGTGTTTGATTAGTGGAAATTGTTTTAATATATGTTTAATAACGTTATTAACAAGAGCTGATGCCTATTTTATTATAACACTTTCCTACTTTTCAGTTTTCGGAAGAAAGGTAAAAAGATATTATAAGTCTATAAGTGAAATATTCAAATCGTCTTTGCTAGATATAAGCAAAATATCAACACAAATTATAAAGTAGTTTCTCAAGTATAGAGAATAACACAAAAATACTCATGAATCATTTTGAAATGGTGCAATTTAATAATTCATTGTAAATTATATAAGCTAGTTTAAATAGTATCCCTGTAATACAAATGACTTTTGATCATAGCGAAATGATGAAAACATACATAGTATGTCGTAGAAGAAAGTGATACAATATAGTGTATTATATATTTTGAAAATATACAGCTAATTGATTTTAATGTTAAAGTGATCAAAATAGTATTTCTCTTAAGGAATTGTACAGTAATTTTTACAGTTTATTATATTGGCATGTTCTTAAATGTCCTGTTATTGGGCTCCTTTTTGATATTTTCTACATCAATTCATTCTTAATTATTTTACCATAAAGTAATTATTTAAAATATTTACTTAATAACCAACCCACTGACAATTTCTGGAGAATGATACCAAATTTTCAATACTCATGTGAACTCCTAAATTAATCTTTGCCAACAAATGTTTCTGACGTTATAAATAAACTATCTCGATATATTTAATGCATTTATTCCCAAATTTAGTACATTTATATTTTAAAAGGAAACAGTAGAGTTAAGCTATATTAATAAATCCCATATATTTGCTTATTGGCTGCTTATTAATGAGCTACAAAATATATTTCGCAATGAGATACATATGATTTTTTAAAATTTTAATTCTTTTTTAAATAATATTCAATTATCTTTACAAATTTATTCTTGCATTAGTCAAATTTGATTTAAGTTTTTACAAAAAAAAAAAAAAAAAAAACTTCAAATGATGCATACAGATTTTTAAACATTATAGCGGCTATATCTAAAGTTTTAAAAAATAAAATCTATAATAGATTTTTGTATGTATATGTGCGTACATATTCTATATCATAATTCATAAAAAAATTAAATATTTAACATGTTATTCGTTATATATTATAAATCAGATAAATATTCAAGCATTTTTCTAGCTAAATTTTGAAAACTATTTTAATATGAAACCTAAATAAACTAATGAAATGAATTTGAAAAGTAATTTTTAACATATACAATTCTATTTAAAAAGCATGTCAAATATTGTACACATAAAAGGAAAATATAAAAAAATATTTATCAAAATATATTTAATTATTCATGTGAATCCTTAAATCTCATGCAATGTTTCTCTGTTTTAGAAATCGACATTCATAACCGAGAATATACACAGTTTGTAAGACAGACGTATCTATATTAAGAGTTCCGAGACAGGATTCAGGGCACCCATTGTATCTCTCTAAATCACTTTAAACAGTAGTCCTGATGTATGTTAAGATCACATCCCAGGACTCAACTTGATTAACCCCGGCTGCGGACATCGTGTGCAGGTGAATGCATTTCCTCCCGGGCCTCGAAGCATCATCGCAATCCATCCCCAAGATCTAAAGCCTTCCTCCTGACGTGCCTCTCGGTCGTGCGGTTTGATTGGATTTCTGATTCCAGAGAGTGGAGAAGAGGATTTAGATGGAGTGATCTCAAGGAAAGTATACTACCTCAAAGGTCTTCCACCCGCCTACGCACAACACAGGATTAATGATGGAAATGGTGCATAATGCCTAGTAATGAATTTCTCAAAAGCGTTACGTGAAGCTGTGACCTATCATTCACTTGCGACTGTGGAAATTAAATTGCAATGTTTAGTCGATATTCGTGAGAAATATTTGAAATATTAAATAATTGGGAATGACATTCGAATGATACTTATATGCAACATCTTCATATTAAAAATCTAATTATTAAATATTTGATTAAACCTTCGTTTAATTAAATATTCAATAATAAGAAATACAACTTCTATTCGTTATTTCAATATAAAATATACATTGTTTTCAGGATAATTATCTAAATGATTCCTTTAATTATAATTTGCTCCATAAAATTAATAAATTAGTTCTAAACTAAAGAAAAATAGTTAAGAAGAATTTTTTTATTTTAATATCATTATTTAAACATTTATTTCCTGTATATAATTTGGTTTGCTTTTTTCTAATATGAAAATTATTTGTAAGTTGCCAACAACTTTATTTTCAATAATTTCATTTAATGGAAGGTAATTCAATCAACGATGATTAAATTATGCTGAAATCATTAATATATGTATAAATAAATTTGCATGTAATTTACATATTGCATCTGCATAGCTACAATCCTTCTCTCTATATATTTTTGAGCATTCTCCACAATAATTTTGTGGCTTGAGCATGCATTATACATGCAAATACTACTGTATGTAATCTGAAACGTGTCAGACACGTTCACGCAATTTATGACTGAATAATTTATAAATTAATGATTAAAATTTTTAAAATAATTCATAGTTCTCGTAACTATGTCCTAAAATATTTCACATGGATTTTCACATAAGTTTATATAAACAAAAGTTAGTTAATGAACAATATCCTTACACGAATGAAAGGAATTTGTTGTTTTCAAACTATTTACTCACTCCACTTTTTTAATTTTGACTGATTTTGTCACTGACACTAATTTTTATAATACAATTACAGCCATTTGCAAATATAAGTCACATATCCCATACGACAAAAATTAATTTTTATGGAGTGATATAATATTTTACAAAAAATGTACATGATATCCCCATTATCAAAATGGAAGAAATGTGTTTTTAATTTCAACCTTGTTCATAATTAAAGCCCATTTGATAAACAATAAACTTCGGCCCGTCCTCTACCGAATATTCAATCACATATATTTGAAATTGATTTTGTTGGTTAATTAAAATAATGCGAAGTTTAATTGGAAAACATAATAAATCTCTAACAAAGATCATTGGTTTGATAATTATGAATGCATATTTTTTAAGAGAATCAACATTAGTAGTTACTTTCCTTTAAAAGTATGGCTACACTTTTAAATTATATGAAATGGTATTTATTTTATCATATGATTGCAGTAAAAATTTGTGTTATTATAATTTAGGACTAGTTAAGATTTAGTATGTGAGACACAGAAAAATTTCATTTCAAATTAAAATGATTAATACAACAATAAAAATATATAGCACCTTCCAATATTTTTCTTGCATTGTGATACATAACATGAAATAACTAAAGTTTGAATCATTCATGTTACATATTAGGCTAAAATTATTAAGAAATTAATTAAGGTTTAGTGAAAGTAAACATAAATCATTTCAAATAATAATTTAAATGTTAAAATTATACCTTTTACTATGTATTTAATTACATTACGTTAAATTCTTGTATAAAAAAGAAAGAATTCCATTTCTGATATTATAAGAATAATCAATGCCTATGTTTCCTATATTGAGAAGGTGTTTCAATTTTTGAAAGTTTTGCTTAGAATTTACAATCAAACTCCTTTTTTCGTAATAGCTGCAATAAATTAAAAAAAAACTTTTGAAATATCATAATCATATTTTAAATGTAGTATACAATCGTACCCAATTCACATTTATCCGATTAAAATTGAGTTAAATCATTAATTTCCTAAAATTGTAATTATTCACTGTCAAATTTTGCTTCTTGTTTATAGAATTAGCTATATTTTTTTAAAATAAAATCTTGCACTACACACTCATAACATAATTTGATTCTACATTTATATACAAATGCTAATTCTTGCCCAAATAATTAAATCAAAACTTGATCAAATACCATTTATGATTGTAAAGATATCTATTTATGGAACATATATATTCATTAAGGAATATTCATACTAATAGGTTATCATAAGAAAGAGAATTAAAATATTGATAGAGATAATAGATTAATATTAGCAAGTTAATAAAAAAGATTAAAATGCATATCCTTATTATCTCAATGGATAAAAATGTTTTAGAAAATATATATTTATGCTTAAAGTATCTTAATAACTTAACAAGAGGTAAATTTTACTATAAAATAAAAATCAAATTGATTGAAATTATTTCTTAAATTCAAAAATGTATATTTATCTAACAATATGTATAATAAGCGACATTGACTAGTTTTGTTAAATTAAATTTTTTTATTTCGTCATACAATTACTCTACATAATCCTATATTGTAGTGCTGTGAAATATATGGAAACTCTAATTCAATAAAACTAATTTATGTAAGACAGTATTAAGGTAATTATTAAAGAAATTTAGCAATAATATTAGTTATTTTTACATTTAACGTTAATTCAAGTGAGTTCAATCATAATTTATGACATTATAGTAGCAAATCTAATTTTTTTTAATTTATACCAGTTTGAAATTAAACATGGATATGATATATTAAAATACATAATTATTACGTTTTAATATATATTTCATATGTATGCGTAAATGTGAAATATCTTTTCCTTTCACTCACTTTATCTAAGTTTTTATAAGTGTATTACTAAATTAATTACTAAAGCTGAAATTGTATTACTGACTGATTAAATGCCTGATTACACAACTATTATATCAAATTATTCAAAACAGGGAATATTTTGAAGATAAAAGTGTAATTGGTATATTAATATAATAATAAATTTACCGCAACATGTAAAAATATTAATCAAACGAGATTTTGAACCATTCAATATATTAGAAATATTTAATCAATATACTAAATAATCATTCTTGTGAATTTCTTGTAAAATTCAGTTCAAAAATAAATCTGTTCTACATGATTCACTTCATTTCCCAACCTAATAGAATTTCCAATATACAAATAGCAGATTATTAAAAAAACATCATAACAATAATAAATTATTCTTATAATAAAAAATAAAGCTTATTTTTGAAAGTTATTCTTGTTTTAAAATAACTGCAAACCATTCATTCAAAAAAAAACATTTTGCAGAAATTCTAATATAAAATATTAAAACAAATTAATTTGAAAACTAATTTTTATTAATACAGGAATAAAAAATATGATAAAATATATGAGATTTTAAATCACGTGTTATCAAGCACTATTATGACTTCGATAAGATTCAGGCACAAGGCAATTTTATTCAAATTTTTACAATGCAAATACAATAATTTCTCTAATGTCTTAAAAAATCTATCAAATAATACAATTCAATTTTTTTCTTCAACATTCATCATTCAAAGTATAGAATTTAAGCAATATGAATTGGTTCATATAAGCAATATATCAATAGGATTGAATTTGCTAGAAAAATAATATTTTTATGTGACTTTTTATTAAAAATCAAATTTTAATATTCTGAAATGTAGTAATACATCTAAACATATTTTTCAGTGTTCCAATTGATTATACATACACAACAGTTATTTAAAATTAATGTATATATATTAATATATATAATATTAATACAATACACATAATATTTCAATCATTTGGAATAAGAAATTTAAGTGAAAAAATTGAAAAAAAGAGGAAAATGATACCCCAAACAGCAAAAAAACCAATTAATTTGTTTAATAAATACTTTTGTTCCTTTGAAAGATTTCGTTTTTATGCTAAATAATTTCTAAAGGTTCTCTTCACCAGGCTAACCTTAACAGAACCTATAACTCATTAAGTTAATGCCTCGTATTTAGGACGCTCAAAGTTCAGTGATGAGTTACATAAAGACTTTATCCGCGTGTACCCGGCTCAAATAATGCTTCAAGCTTAAAAAGTTTTCTTTCAGAACAAAACTCCATTAGTAAATGGTATCTTAAATTTCACAGAGAGCAGAGATTAAGTCTATAAGGGGAAAGATAATTTCTTTTAGGCGCGACCTGAGAAATTGAGAAAAGAGAAATAGATGAGATATTTCTTAAAAATAATTAAAGAATACTTTTTATTTAAAAAACAGGGTTTTACTGAATATGGAGAAAATGTTCATTCAAAGGAAAGTGATGATTCCGAAAGAATTTTTAACACATGAATATAAAGAAATCTTATTAAGTTTTAATCTACAATTTTAAAACGTTCTCATTTATAGTGAATTTTAATTGTTTGATTTTATATATTCATGCATTTGTTTCCAAATTTAAGCTTCAAAAGCAGTTTATCAAAATAAACTTTAGAAATATTATTGTTTTTTAAGTTTATAACTTGCATATTTATATTTCTAAATTATTAGGTAATTATTATTAATAGTACCATTAATTGGTTTCTATAAGTATATATTTCTAAATATATCTAAGTACGTGGTTAGCTTGTTCTTATCATACGACATAATTATTCAGTAAAGTATTTAGCAATTTAATTTTGAATTATCAATATGAAATTTCTTTTTATTTCTCTTTTTATAACTATGTCTTAAGATGAATAATTAATTTCATATTTATTTATACGATATATTTATGGAATCCAACATTTTTACATAACACTAATTACGATTCACATAATTAATCAGTACTTAATATTAGAAATTAAGTTTTTTTTTTATCTTTATAGTTTTACTATTTCGATCATAAAACGATACTTTCTAACACACAGCTTTTCCTAATGGATTCTAAGAAAATATACGAGAGTCACTCTGAAATTTTCGAGATACAACTAGGTTTTTATAGTTATACTTACAAAATCTTAGGTGTGTTCAAAGTAGTCTCCTCCAGCATCAATACACTTTTGTAGACGAATTTTCCACAGATTAAATGCCTCAAGCCATTCATGTCTTCGAATAGATGAAAAAAATGCATTTATAGCCACATCAATCTCTTCTTCTGAATGAAAATGACGTCCACGTAAGTTCTTTTTTAAATTAAAGAATAACCAAAAGTCGCACATAGCTAGATCAGATGAATACGGTGGATGTTCGATCACTTTAATTTGTTTTTGTTTAAGAACCTCAACTGTTAATCCGGCTGTATGTGAAGATGCATTGTCATGGTGAAGCATTAGTCCCCTAACGTTCAGTTCTTGTAGAATTTCTGGAAGACATTTAGTGGTATACCAGTTTGCTGTTACTGTCTTCTGTCCTTCCAACTTGATGGCTTTGACCAATGCCGTACTTTTGAAGAAAACGGCATACATCACTATTTTCAGTGCGCGTTGTTTTTTCACCATTGTCGGCGTGGGATCATCTTCAAAACCCAAACTTTTCTTTCTTGGCGTGTTGGAACGTCAATAAACGGTATGTACGTTTCATCACCAGTTACAATTTTAGAAATGTTGCGGTGGCCACCATCATTCAGCATATTAAGAGTTTCTTTACTGATTCTGACACGCTCCTCTTTTTGATGCTCAGTTAGATTATGGGGAACCCAACAGCAAACTACTTTTTTCATATGTAATTCTTCATGAATGATTTTCTTATGGCTGCGGATCCAATGTTAAGTTCCTTCTGTATCATTTGATAGGTACAGCGATTATCATCCATTAACATTTTTAGTATGGCAGACACATTATCCGGGATGACTGCCGATGGTGGCCTTCCTGTGTGTTCTTCATCCTGAAGAAAATTGCGACCTCTAACTTCTCTAAACCATCTGAATACAGTAGCGCGAACTGGAGATTCATCACCCAATGCTAATTGCAACCATTGAACGCATTCTTCTTGATTTAATCCTGCTTTGAAAGCGTAGAAAACCATACCGCGAAAATGTTCTCGCGTCAACTCCATTTTCTCTTCTGTTCAAAATTTATTCCACGCTAAACAAGTTGAACTTAGTAAAAAAACGTCTTCTGTGTTAAAATACTTCGTACTTTAAAATTAAACCGTTATTTTTGTTTTGTAAATTCTTGTCTGCGCGTATCTCAAAAAGTTTAGAGTAACCCTCGTATAAATACAATCTTTTTCAGAATGAATGTCTTTAGAAGATTTTTAATTTTAATCTTTCAAGTAATTAAATTATTTTATATGCAGAATACATTTTAACTAGAAAGTAAATATTATTTTATTACAAATTTTAGAAAAATAAGGGAAATTTATTCTAATGAAGGGTGGCATCAAATCAATTATATAAAATTACTGACCAATTACAAAAAATGATAACTATTTTATTTAATTATATTGTAACTGAGAGAAAAAATATAACGTGTTTATGAAATATAATCAAACAGTCTTTACCAGATTTAGTAATATTGTAATAATATAATCTAATTATTTATTGACTTAAATATTGTAATAATCAAATATCCGATAAAAACACAGTATATAGTTATATCTCAGGATAAAATTACTGCGTTTTCTTATTCATGTGACTTTAAATTTTCTTCATATTTGTTTTATGAACATTTTTACGAAAAGCTATCAAATGAAAGTAAAATTAGAAAATTTTAGCAATGGATAGTTTCATGTATAGTCTTCACATTTTTATACATAAACTTGGTAATAGACCTCTGATTGATGGAAACTTAAATTAGTTAAACTTTGTTGTCAAAAAATATTCTAGTTATTTACAATGATGCTTAGATTCTTAAATATTTTATCTTATTATCATGATCCTTAAATCTCGTAAGTGCATTTTTTTTTAAATTAAAAATTTCTCTTTACAAAAACTCTATTTTGTTTTTATGATATAACTATGAAAAATCAAACATCAACTAAATGAATATACAGGGTGATTATAAAAAAACTTTGCCAACATCTGCACTTCTAGCGTCCATTCTATTTAACCGATCAAGATGATACTTCAAATATAGTTCTTTTGAGATATCGCGCTAAAGATTCTGTGAATGGCAACACAGTGGCCCTCGCGGTTACAGTTATAGTGACAGAAACTCGAAATTTTCGAATGGCAACGCCTACTTTTTACCATCGCAAAATGTTCAGCACATGCGAAAACCCTAAATAGCGTTGAAACGGTACCGATATGTCCGAAAACCGACGTGTTATACACATACAAACAGTTCTTCAAGGCGCACGGAGGAATAATGCATACGACAGAGACAAGACACTGCTCAATGATGAGAACACATAGAGAAAAAAATCTTTATTAATTTCAAACATTTTCCACATGAGTGCCATCACAGGCAATTACGCATTGCATGCGGGAGACAGTGGACAATGTCGCTGCACGCAACATGGCACGAGGGATGTTTCCAATCTCACGCCGTATAGAATCCTTTAAGTCCGACAATGTTTGAGGATTGCACAGATAAACTCTGGATTTGAGATAGCCCCAAAACCAGAAATCCATAGGCGTCAGATCTGGGGATCGCGCAAGGCCACGGAAAAGGATAATAGCGTGAGATGATGCGATCACCAAAATGCTGATCCAGGAGCCTTTTAACTGACCTCGCTATATGTGGAGGTGCGCCATCTTGCATCCAAACAATGTCATTGAGTGCATTCAGCCGACGCAACTCCGGTAAGACATAATTTTCAGCATGGCTGCATACCGAGGGCCCGTTACAGAACATGTTGCAGGGCCAGTCGGGGTCGTTTCCTCAAAGAAGAACGGGCCCAGAACAAATGTAGCTGTAATGCCGCACCACGCAATCACTTTGGCGTCAAATAATGGTACTGGCGCCACAGCATGAGGATTCGTCTCTCCCCAGTGCACACAATTCTTTGTGTTAATGCTGCCATTTAAGGTGAAATGCGCCTCGTCCGTCCATAGTATGCGAAGTGGCCAGTCGTTATCCGCATCATATCGTAACAAAAATGCATTTGCGAAGTCCAGACGTTGTTGTGGGTCACCCGGCTCCAACATCTGGACGCGCTGGAACCGATAGGGAAACATGTGAAGTACCGAGCGCAAGAGCTTGCGGACCGTTGAGTTCGGAATATCCAACACGCGCGCTATGCCTCTTGCGGTTTCTGTGTGTCCTGCAGTCACTGTATGGTGCACTTCCATGACAACGTCCTCAGAAACAGTTGGCCGTCCGGAGCGCTGTTTGTCACAGGTGCAGCCTGTATCTTCGAATTTCCGCACTAAATCACGCAGAGCTTGCAGAGTACATGGGCCGCGTCGTTGTCGATGATTGCGGCGATACACACGCAAGGCTTCCGCAGCGTTCATCCCATTTTGGTAATAGAGTTTGATCAATTCACCGCGAACTTTCCTAGGAAGACTCATATCGTCGGCATGTGCGAGTTCCCGAATGACGACTTCGCATACCCGCTTGGTATTTATTTTATAGGTTTCCTACGCTGAATATCTGGCGACCGGCGTTCTGTGATTGGTTTCTTGACTCTGTCACATGCAAATTTATTGCGTGTGCCCAGATCGTGTTTTATTGGCCGGTTTTCAGAACTCTTTTTTGTGTTTGCAGAACACGTCCGTTTTTAGACATATCGGTACCGTTTCAACGCTATTTAGGGTTTTCGCATGTGCTGAACATTTTGCGATGGTAAAAAGTAGACGTTGCCATTCGAAAATTTCGAGTTTCTGTCACTATAACTGTAACCGCGAGGGCCACTGTGTTGCCATTCACAGAATCTCGAGCGCATATCTCAAAAGAACTATATTTGAAATATCATCTTGATCGGTTAAATAGAATGGACGCTAGAAGTGCAGATGTTGGCAAAGTTTTTTTATAATCACCCTGTATTTAAACGAGCTTTTGAATGTTTGGGTTGAATATTTTAAATAATAAGTAAATATGTTTTATCTCTGCCTTATGTTAAATTTATATATTTATATTTTTACATTTATATGTTGTATTTATATATATTTTGAAATAACATGTTATACTTAAATATATGATGACACAATATACAGTTTGACACATTTTGTTTTAAAATAGCTATGATTAATTTCAGATTTTAACAAAAATTATTGCTTATTTCAATTATTCAAAATTTTTTAACTATTCATGTGAAATTAATTTTGTTGATTAACATTGAATTTTTTGTAAACATTAACTAATTCATAAAAACCAAATTCTAATGATGTTTTGATCAATGACGCTGTATCTCTATTTAAATATTTCTTATTGCTTTACATGTGCATTAAAAACTTTTCAATTTTGAAATATTAAGCCATGAAAGAAGAAAAAAAATATGTTTAACTTACATCAAAATTCAATTGTAAATAAATTATATTTAAAATATTTCTTCAAAAGTCATAATTGTACAATTATGTTTAATATGTAATTATAAATTTAAAATATTTTAATTAAACAAATCAAAAGTTATTTATAATCATATAAATTAAATAAAAATTGTAAGACAAATTAAAATTAGTCATAAATTTAATTTGTAATCAGAATTGTAATTAAGAAATTGCTAAAAATTTTATAATTAAATAAATCTGAATAAATTGCAATTTTATTTTAGATTAATGTCTTAATGTATATTAAACAAATAATCTATTAAATCGGTAACTCAAAAACTAAGTAACAATGTAATTGCATAATTTTAAATATCATCATATAGATTTCCATTCATGTTGTTTAAATGTGTTGTATACATTTATGCAGATAAAAGGAGCATATTTTATGTAAGCAAACGAAATAACAATACTTTCTATTCTTTCAAACATCTCTTTAATTGTGAAATATGAAAATTAATAAATCAAAAGTGCTATTTTAAATACATATATATATATATATATATATATATATATATATATATATATATATATATATATATATATATATATATATATATATATATATATATATATATATATATATATATATATATATATATATATATATATATATATATATATATATATATATATATATATATATATATATATAGATTGATATAAATACATTATATTTTTCTTCCGTAGCAGATACTGTGACCCATAGTTATTTATTTAAACATTTTTGACAGGAAGATAAGATTATATCTTCTCTTCAAAATTCTGCATCATCATATTTTTATCAAAGTTATATCGCCCACAAAAAAGTAAAATATGATAAGCTCAAAAATAAAACTAAAACAGAAATTGTTTTTATATAGCAGCATTCATGATTCTTATGCCTAACTAAAAAGGCCTAAAGGACTTTTTGAAGTTTAGTAAAAGAATAAATGATCATTTCTGCTTTGCTTTTTGCCAAAATTTTCCATTAAGGATTAGAAGTTGGGAAAAAGAAAATATTTGTTGGAAAGTTTCTTTGGTGCATTTAAAGAAGCTATTCATTGTGGTTCATAGCTGTATGAAAACGCCTGAGGACACTTTCGGGATCTTCAGCGGAGTTGTAAATGTAAAAAAGAATTTTCAATAATGATAAAAAGTAATTTATGTTTTTCCTTTTGTGTGCAAGTAGAATCAATATCAAATCTACAATTGATATTCTCTGAATCTTTTTGTCAGTTAGAAAACAAGTGAATTATGTTGATCATAGCCGTGCAAATAGTACAGTTGTTTTTCCAAGAAATCATCTTAACACAGTTATAAAAGAATTCTTCCCATTGTGAATTGAACAATGAATTACCATACATGTAAGGGCAAATAAAGATTCGAATGTATGGAAATAGCATAAAATTGCACACGTTTTTAAAACTTTCATTGTCTATCAAAACTTCTCTTTCGCAAAATATAAATCTGATTTTAATTTTATGTAATCTAATTTAAACACATGGAGTTGAAAACTAGTACTTAGTGAAAGTACGTTGAAAAATAAAATTGTTTATTTTTGAGTTGTTCAAGATGTGAATTATGTTTTTAAATAATATTTAGTTCATTAAACCTGACAAAATATGTATATTGCGATTTACATGTTCAAAAACATGTAAAATACAAGTTTTATCAATTAAATAATTTTGGATTTAATCATCTGAAAATATTAAATTATGTTAGATAGGATTAAATACTTAATTTAAATAGAATACGTCTTGAAAACTATATTTTTAAGGAATTGATATTTCAAATTATTTCTAGTTATAAATTGCAACAAATAAAATTTAACTTATTTAGAATAAAATTCTAGATACCATTTATATTACTTTAATGAACTTATAAATTGCTTTAATTTATAAATACGCATTCACAGTAATGTTAGTCACTTATATTAGTTAATTTCAGAAATATCCAAAAACATACCCTAATCTCAATGAAAAAATTTTTAATTTTCAATATTCTTAAATTTATAAATTTAAATTAATTGTAGTAACATATATATATATATATATATATATATATATATATATATATATATATATATATATATACAACCTATCCTGCCAACACTGCTGCAGCAAAACCCTGCAAATGCTCCCAAAATGGTTCAGTTGAGCATCATTTGAGTTCCATGACATATTTGTTTTTCACAGTGCTTGTTTACTTGCTTAATGCGTTGCTTCATAACTGAGAACAGTGAAAGAACTATTAAATGATCAATTTAAAATTTTGTTTAAATTTTGTTTTGGCAATGCAAAGAAAGAAACTCACGCGATGCTGGTACGTATTTATGGAGATCAAGCACTGTCCATGAAGTATCTGTACGAGTGTTTCGACCGTTTCTGAGAAGGCCGGGAAAGTGATTTTGACAAATTTCATAGTTAAAGACCGACGACCAGCATCAGTGGCAAAAATATTAAGAAAGTGAGGAAACTGATCACGAAATATCTTCGATTAACAGAGCTTATGATTACAGATAAACTTTAGATTAACCGGGATTCCGTGCAACAAATTGTTACCCAGAATTTAGAGATAAAAAGACGTGTTTTTGTTCTATGCCACATCACTTGACTGACGATAAAAAACAGGCCCATTTACAAGTTTCACAAGATTCTGTCAGAACTGCGGGTGTGGCACCAGATTATTTGAAATGCATTGTCACTGATGATGAGTCCTGGTGTTTTATCTACTACCCTAAGAAGAAACAGCAGAACGTAGAAAGGTGTTCTTTTGCTTCACTTTATCGTTTAAAATGTAAGAGTAGAAAAATCACGCATTGAAGCGATGCTTTTTAATTTTTTTTGATAGCCAAAGCATTATCCACTAGAAATTTCTATGTGAGAGAAAGACGTTGAATACTTCAAAATTAATAAAAATTTTGACCTTTTTCATGAAATGGCTACCTGGTGTACCACTCCAGTACGAACAACAAGGTACATTGTTTTTTGTTCATGATGATGCTTGTCCTCAAACAGCTAATATCATCAAAAAATTCGTGGCATGAACGGGGTGGTGCAAATGGAAGATGCACAATACTTGTCATATCTCAATGTTCCACATTTATTCCCATTACCTCTACTCAGACTCACTTTGAAAGGCTAGAGATTTGACGATATTCCTAGCATCCAATGAAATGGGACGAGGCTTTTGAACTCAATCTCAAAAGAAGACTTTTCGCAAAGTTCACAGAGCATGTATAGGAGATCTCAGCGGTGTATAGGTGGGGGAAGTGAGTATCCCGAAGAACAGTAAAAGAACCTTTGAAGCAACATTTCATCTATTTTAAAGTCACAGAACTATTCACCGAATTTCATTGTCAGAAGTTGTAAATCTGATGCATTGAAAGTTTTCAAATTTCTATTAAAACTTTAAACGTATATACTTGCATCAAAAATATATCAGTTGCTCAGGAAGAAAATTTAGAACAAAAGAAAATATTAGGATGAACAAAATTCTCTCTCTGTTCCCGACAAAACATAATATTATTTTATATTGCAAACATTTCCATAGTTAAAGTTAAGAAATGTAGCTCATATATTTTGATTTTAAAAAATTACATTGCAGGGCAAAACTTAAAATTTTTATTAATTTTTACTTGAAAATGTGTTATTTTTAAATAAATTTAAGAAATTACTCATTGTAGCTTTTACATAAGATTCAAAAGGCTAGGTACAAAAATGTATGCTGGAGCAAGCATTAAAAAATACAACAACAAAACATTCAATTAATAATAAAAAGATTACGTTACAAAAATGTATTAACCTAGAAAAATTAAAACTTTTTTTATCTAACACATATACAAAAAATAGAGAAATACTACATCTTCATTAAATTTTATTAAAGTTTTGATATACTCTGATTTTACCAAAATAATTTCTTGGAGAATAAAAGTATGTGAATTTCAAAGAAAAAAAATTGACATTAATTGGCAACTTCGGAAAACAAGAAACCCATTATATCCTTGTTACACCAATTTCTAACTATTACTCTTGTTTTCTTAAAGAAAATAAGACTAATAGTTTTGGGTCAAGTGATGTTAATTGTAATTGAACTTACTGTATCAATTTTTTGTAAGCTTAGGTATATTTGTTTAAGCGTTTTCTTTCCATTTAATCTTGTGTCATTACCAACCAATGGAAATCGCATATTATGATTGAATAAAACAACAATTGAATAGCATTATTATTGATTACATATAAGATGTGTAATAAATATCTTTAATAATTTTTAAAATAAATCTGATATATTTTATCAAATTAAATATCTTGTGAAGAAAATCTAAAATAATCTAAAATAAGACACACAGTAGTGTTCCAAATTTAGAATACGAATATATTTTTAGATTTCTAAGACTAAAATACACTTCAAAATATATATGTTTTATTTAAAATTTGTGTTAACATATAAAATCATATCAATTATTAAACAAATAGATCAAAATTATTGAAATGTTTGGAAAAAATATACAATTTTGATTAAGTGCTATATCTTGTTTCACTGAAAAAAGAAAAATCTGATTTGCTGTCTAGAGAAAATTTAAGTTACAGAATCATTAAACAGAAAAAATATTTGCAAGCATTCATACTATTAAGTTTAACAAAATGTTTCGACTTTTAGAAAGAAAACATACATTTATCTAACTTAGGAAATTTATTAATTTTTATCCAGTCACCAACATGACAAATAGTTATAAATTACCATACACAAAATTTATAGGAAGGAATAAAAGAGAAAATTGAAACTTTATTGTTGTTTTAAAGAATCGTTCTTTATAAGGTGTAACATAATTTTCATAAAATACTGACAAATGTTTGATGATAAATCATTTCTGTAAACATTACCAACATAATTTAAAATTGAAAAGCTACTAGGATTATGTGAATAAAAATCAAATTTTCTGAAGGAATTGTGCTCAATTTGTATAAAAAATATGATTGTAAGAGATAATATTCATTCAAAGCGAAAAACAACAAGACATTTAGTATAAAAATACATTGATAAATATAGATTTAATATTAATATAAAATGATATAAAATAATATTAATAAAAAGGAGAAGCAAAAATTGAAGTCAAATGAGTTTGAAGAAATTCAAGAGACTTCTTACAAAGAAATTGGAATTCAGCAATTTTTGTGTTTTTCACATTTTCTTGCTACTGTGAAATATATACAGACATTAAAAATAAATAAGCTTTCAATATTAATTTTATTCATGTGTTTTAAAAAGTAATTCAAATAAATTTTTATTAGCAAGTAATATTATAACAAAATTTATTCGCAAGTAATGTAATCACCCATCACACAGCAATCAAAGTATTTTGATTATTGTGTGATGGGTGAATATATCACTTGCTAATAAATTTGTTATTGTTATTTTTGGTATAACGATGGGAATATGGTGGTGATGGGACTAATCCCCATCTGGTCTAGTGGAACTAAACCAGATCCATGAGATCATAGATAGCCAAGAAGTCCAAAAGCAGATGTGGACTTTTCACAGCCTCTTCACCAGAAAACCCCAATCACGTCAAGATGTGTTGCGGGCAAAACAGAGTATCGTCGCACTTGAGGCATGATGGGTATTTTCTTTCACCGTCTTCAAAGATCATACACTTCAAGTGGCCAGTAGAAAGTCGAGACAGTGTCGTCTGATGTACTCTGGAGCCCTTAAATGCTGTGGTGGCTCCAGGATGTTTTTGAAAGTACCAAGGGTGAGCAGGAGGGTCAGCCCAGGTTTTAGAAGTAAGTTGTTTAGTAATGGAAGAGATCTCTGATGGTGTTAGTGCCATGCGATCTTCCGGGTTCATAGGATTACTGGCGGCAGCCTTTGCAAGGTCATCGGCTACTTCTATTCCCAGGCAGACCAACATGTGAGGGGACCCACTAGAGGTGGATTGGGTGTTGAACTGAAAGGCTTTTCAAGAAGAGTAGATTACTTCTACTAGTACTGTCAGCAATGGATTGCCAATTGAAAAGGTGCTAGATCGAGGATCGACTGTCTGTAAGGATCCATATCTCCGAGAAATCTTTTTGTGTATTGTTATCTAGCAAAGAAAGTCCACTCATGATGGCCATGAGTTCCGTTCTGAAGACGGTCAGCAATTCTTTTTTCAAGCTTAATGGAATGGGTTGGGGAGTTCAATACATACTCCGCTACGATCGGAATTTGTGAATATCATGGTTTCCTACAGGTGATATAAAATAATTTTGCTAAAACTGTGATATATTGTAATTGCTAATTCATACAATATCATTAATTTACAGTAATTATATTTTGTTAAAAAAAAGAAAATGTGTATAATAAATTATCACACATTATATTAAATTCAAAAAGCAAGACATCCAACCTGTAAAAAGAATTTTTCTATATATCTATTTAAACGTTATATTCCTATATATTGTTATGCGCCTTTAGTATCTACAGCACATTTTTATCTACTGTTGAAGATAAGTTAAAACTATTTCATGAAATTTGCTCGTAGTTTTAAATTTCCATAAATATTAACAATATTTGCAAATCGAAGCATAAATAATCCAGTAGAGATTGGAAATTAAGGAAGCCACTCTTTCTATGTCTTTCCTATTAATCAATAATCACCATTTTTAACATGACATGGAGCAGATCTTAAGTATAGTACAAATCAGGAAAAGTTAAAGTGCATAGCTCTAATTTTCCCTTCTTCATATGAATGGCTTCCGTTGACAGTTATTATATCGCATTTCTATTTTATTATTCTATTTTTATTATTTTATTTGCATTTTATTTGATAGGAAACAATGCGAATGTAAATTTTATTTTTTGATACACATAATTTAATTTCGGTTGGCAAACTTTTTACAAAATATGTATTTCAAATATTGGATTATGAAATATTTGTCACAAAAATTAATTTCTTATATATTTAATTTAAAATGTATTACCATTTACTGATGTCTTATCACCTGATACGCTTTGCCACTTCAAAGTCAGGATTGACAATTTTTTGTAAAGTGCTACTTTTATTTTTAAGAAAAATAAATTGACTAACTTTGAAATATTTTCATTATAATATAAGTACATTCAAAAATTTACGTGCATTTTAGCTTTTCTAACGACAGTAAAAGAAATGAAAGAAACTGTATTTATATTTAAAATAATCATATTATAAAAAATTATGTGTGTGTATACTATTTAACATATTTAATATTTATAATTTTACCAATATTTATGAATAAAATATAAATTAATGCACATAAAAGTTTTAAAATATATATTAATATATATATATATATATATATATATATATATATATATATATATATATATATATATATATATATATATATATATATATATATATATATATATATATATATATATATATATATATATATATATATATATATATATATATATATATATATATATATATATATATATATATATATTATATATATATATATATATATATATGTATATATATATATATATATATATATAAATATATATATATATGCTCATATTCAAGAATTTTGATTACCAGGAATCACTTTATTTATTAATAATATTGACTGTAACAAAATAAATCTTATATTGAATTAAAAACATTTTAGAATAATAGAAAAAATTTAAGTATTAGAAGATAATTTGGCTTTCATACTGAGAATAACTTTTAATAGGTAGATATTTATGAATTATTATCAGAATCCCAGGAAAATTAGATAAATAATACAATTTGTAACATTTGTAATTCTAGTAATTGAGGCATTATTAATATAATTCATTTAAGACATATTTGAATAAAGTATTCTTTACTATTTTTCATTTTTTCTTTTAAAAATCAATGTTTAAATTCAAATGCAAGTTTTATGCTTGTGTCCATTTTTTATTATTCTATAGATAATTATTTCATTCAGAAATATCATATCTGATTAATATATTTTTTACTTTTATAGAAAAATTAAATACAATAATACATTTTATAATCAAATGCTTTTCTTGTTCTTAAACTAATTTTAAAATTTATTTGTAAAAGTTTCAATCGTACAGACCTGTGAAACAAGATTTATTACGTAATTGTGACTGATACAAAAAAAACCGTGACACATGGAAGTAAGCACAAACAATTCAATAGTGTTAAATTAAAATATGTATTTTTATATATTTCTATTTAATAAATTGAAATACGTATTAGAATCTAAACACTGCTATAAACGAAGCGCATTTATTTGTCCCGATCAAACAAGCAATAAGTTTAATCGTCGTTTATTATTCAATTGCCCTGAATTTGCATTTTATTACATAACAATTCTGAAGAAAGAAATTTGAACTATTATAATTAAGTGGAAAAATAAGGAAAGTATGTAGATTTTGTTGGAAACAAAACATTTTAAGATAATTTTAATGAGCCTTAAATGGAGATAAATCAGAAATTTTTATACGCTGCATTTCTCCCTAATTCATTTTCTGCATTTTGCAATTCTCTCAACGGAGCTCTTCTGCGTTTCTTTTTCCTTCTGAGAAGACCGTCGAAAAGAATCCCATTTAGATAGTTTTGGAATAACGGATAATGTATGGTAATGACTTAAAATCTATCTTCTAAAACACCTGTTTGGAACATTTAGAGAGTGAGGTCTTGACGCACACTTCAGAAATTCTTTTTATATTTGTTACTTTTTCACTAAACTCTCTCTTAATGTCTTTAAAATCCAAAAAAATACGTTTAAAAACGATGAACAAAATTTGGAAAACATCAAGCAGGTAAACTTCACAAATTCCATTGAGGCCTGCGAAAGTAATGGATTTCGGAGCATTTAAATTGGAAATGTCTAATGTAAAACGCCGGGCGTTCCGATTCAATTCTCCTTTTGACTCGTGAAGGACGGAAAAAAATATCTTTTAGAGAAAGATTTGATCTATAAAAGGAAACACTTTGTGCAATATTATCAAAAAAAGTAATGGAATAATTTCCCAAAGAATACCAAATACCAAACATATATTTTGATGTGAACTTTCCATTCAGAATAAATTAAATCTTTTCGTGGAATTTTATTTAAAATATGCCTATTTTAATTTTCTTTGAAAATATAAGTACTTTCTTTAACATATTTAAGATATCAAGCAGCTTGTTTTCCCCCCAATTATACGTTTTGAAAGTTTTATACTATAAAAAGCCTTCGTAAATATGTAGTTTATTTTTAAATAATTCTTCTCATGATTTCTTAATATATGATACAATTAATTCAGATTCCTTATATATCATTATACTGCTGTAACAAGAAAAACAGAAGTGGAGCAGTGTTGCATACATAAAATCCCTTGGTTACTAACATAAGATAAAGGTTAATGACTATAGCTATTGTCATGGAAATCAAAAGTCTTTTCTCCCAAATTACTTTTAGAAGTCCATAAGAATCTAGAACAGTTTGCAATTAAATTTGTAATTTGTCATTCAAGCCTAATTTAGCTATGTGAACTCACAAAATTTAAATATTAAGTTACGCATATTATAATATTTTTATTTTATGTAGCATTTTATATATTATTTGAAGTTTAAATTGATAACCTCTCTTACAATACATAAATAGTTCAATGAAATTTGATTATTAGCTTTTGAATGCATCGTATTTTATGTTTCCAAACATAGAAATAATTTCAGAGTAAAATAAAATATTAGAAGATGCTTTATTTTATCATTATAATTTTACATTTTTAAAAATGTAATCTGTATGTTTATACTAAAGTGAAACTAACATTAAAATTCAAAGAAAAAAACAAAGGATAAATATTTAATCAAAAGAGCATTATAATTTAAAAGATTTTTTTCTCATTACAACTGCAAATTTAAAATCCAAATCGTTCTTTCCAATATTAATTTAATCTAAGTAAATAAAATTTATTTTCAAGAAACTTTAAATATGTATATATATATATATATATATATATATATATATATATATATATATATATATATATATATATATATATATATATATATATATATATATATATATATATATATATATATATATATATATATATATATATATATATATATATATATATATATATATATATATATATATATATATATATATATATATATATATATATATATATATATATATATATATATATATATATATATATATATATATATATATATATATATCGTGCCTTTCTAGTCATTTACTATACAAAGATGTTTTGTTTAAAAAATATTTGGAAATATTAAATTCTTACTTCATTAAATTTACTATTAATTCATTAACATGTTAAATTTAATAATAAAATGATCAATTTTTTATGGTACTGTGTTGATATTATTCTGAGAATTTGCAGCTTTTATTACTCATAAAGTTTTACTAATTTCATTCCAAATTTAAATTATTTAACTTTAAAACAAATACAATTATTTTCTTACTCAAATAATATATATTATCAGATATGCAAGACAAAAAAAACACCGATAATTTTATTTAGTTAAGACATTCAAGCCGACACATACTTTTTAAGCAACTACTCTAATTAAAGTTAAATTTCATAGAAAATTCTGCTGATTGTTTTTATATCTTAAATTTTAAAATTTTATAAGTTAATTGTACATAGTTCTATTTAGCATTATAATACTCCTTACGTCTTAATAAGAAAAACTGAAACTAATAAATGTATTTTGAAAATAATGTGTGTGGATATTAATTAAAATATAAATACGAAATTCAAGCATTTATATTAATACAAATAATTTAATTTTTCAATATCTTTATATCAAATCAATATCTGTATATCAAAAGCTTTGATTTTGCAGTATGCATTGGAGTTTTTTGAGGAACATAATGTCTACACAGAAAAATATAATGTATGGAAACTATATTAAATGCAAGAGATATTTAATGCATGCAAACTTAAGTTTATTCAAGTTTCTATGAATTTGAGATAAAACCTTAATATTTTGAATATAATAATTTTGATAAATTTATTTGTATGATAAATTCATTTAATTTAGTGCAAAATAATCAAAAAATAATCATTTTTTCTTAAAATTTTCTTAAATATTTTACATTTAAAACATAAAGAAATATATTTAGTAAATTGTCAAACATACATATTTAATGTCATTGCATCCATATTTAAATTAATGTGTCAATCTAATTAAACATTCAACATTAAGTATTTTACAAAATAAGTGTGCAAAACTCCATGTTTCTCATGACTCAAAAAATTTGTTAATACATTTCCCAATCATTCGCTTATTTCCCAATAAATTGAAGAAGCCTTTTAACTTTTATTTTGAAGCATATCACATTTCCAATGTGTTTTTATGATTATATTTCTCTAAAAAATTCCGCTTACTTCGCAATGTAAGATCTAATGCTCACAAAAGAGATAGCAATCTTTTAAAATTAAATAAAGGAAATAATAATAAGGAAATTACAAGAATAATTTCTGATAAAAATAAATCTTTGTACCACAAGAATTTTGTTGTATTTTTGTTTTTATTTTCACTTAGAAACTTGATTTCATAAAGTTTATGAAAATATGTACCCTTATATTTCCTTAAACTTCTGTTTAAAATTGTTTTTTAAGAATAACTATTAAGTTCGTATTATTCATTTTGTATTTCAGTACAGTAAACTATAGCTATGCTTACAATGTTTTCAAAGAATCTTACTTTAACTTAATAATGAGAAGTAAAATTTATAAAACTTGTTTTTTTCTTCAAGATTTAAATATACAGTTCATTGTATTTGAAATGTTTTAAGGTACTAGTAATTACATATTTGTCATGGGCTTAGTTTAAAATTAAATGAGGAAATATATAGTATTTTCTAACAATGGAAATTTTTAATAATGAAAATACTAATTATAAAAAATCATAGAGATAAAGGATAAAATCTAATATATGTTATCAATAGATTACATACATTGTCATGTCAGATTACATAGATTATATACTTTGTCCAAGAATTATGAAAGTTCCACTAAAATTTCAAAATATAAAATCAAGAAAAACATTTTTTTCGTAAATGATTGAAGGTACAGATAAATAACATTGGCATTATCAGAAGAAATATTCTCATTCAATAAATTGAATGAATACCAATGAATGTAAATGCAAAGTCAGATTAATTATTTTAATCTTATATGTACTTAAAGTTAGCTTAAAATTTGTAATTTTATATTATTTTACTACTTAATGTAGTAAAATAATATAAAAGAATCATACACTCAAAATTACTTTTTTGAATTAATTGCACCAAAATCCTAGTGCTTTGAGAAGACAAAGCTAGTATATTTAAATGGTGGTAAATTTTAATTACATTTAGCTCTTATAAAGTTTGCCTTGGTATGCTTAGTATATTAATTATTATAATTCCAATTAAATATCAAATAACGGTTCTTTTTCATTACGAAAGCACCTTAACGGGAAAGAAAAAATTCTAATTTATTGTCGTAAATATTCCATTTATATGCATCATGTATTGATTTTTTTTGTTTACGTTTTTCAAACTACAAATAAAACAATCATTTTTTATTAGCATTTTATAAACTAAGAAATTATCACTTAATGACAAAACTTTTTTAAACGCCAATATTTATTTCTGGTGGAAACTGTTTAGCAATCGCATTTGGTATCAATTGCGTAAGTATAATGTAATAGTAATTTTCTTCAATAAAAAAATTGTTATGCTTTTTGTGATGTGTGACCGTAATGCTCTTTATTACCGACAAAACTATCACCAAGCAATTTTTTGCTCCAACTAGCTTTAGTTTTACTTGGCAATTAACTTCTTCGCCATTTTTTATCATTTTTAAGTCCATTTTTGCACAAAAAATTCTATTAAGAAACATTTTTGAGCCAACAAAATTATTACATCTACATTATATTATTTTTGTTTCTCCGTAAGGAACATAGTTTTTCTTAAGATTCATAAGCGGGGGCATAATGGAAAAGTACCAAAAATAACTTTCATACATTGCAACATTGATGGAAAAGACGTTTATGAATTGAAATTTGTATATCTTTAAGAAAAATATTTTTCATTAATATTTTAATTTTACTATTAAAACCACGCTAAATAAAGTAGCAAAGAAACCTCATGTGAAAAATATTTCATATGGTAGAAGAAAATGTAAATAAATGCACTGTTGAAAATAGGGATAATTTTCCACCAAAGGAAAACATTAACTTCTCAAATTGTTCTACACTGTTTAAAAGCCATGTGCTTGCTTAACTTTGTGCCAAAATAGAATGAGAAATAGTTATAAAATTTTTCGAATTTTCAAGGATACAAGAATGAAATAATTATGAATTAAGTCCGAATGGTTAATGATCACACTCTTTAATTTCCTTTAAATTCTCAATTGTTAACTATAAGAAGTAATTTTTACATTGAACATATTTTTATCGTAGTTTCAAATTTTATAGAATATTTAGCATAAAATATACGAAGAAAATTGTATAAAACTTTTAGTTAAATGTAAAAATTACTGAATGTTTGAATAAATGTAAAGCTAAAGAAATAGACATCAAACATATTGTTTTTACAATGTGAAGAGTCCCATTTATTTTTTTCACAAGTTTCCATACCCTCATATCAAATTTGAGACCCCAGATTTAGCGTTTGTGTTCAAATAAAGGTAAATCCTCTATTTTATTAACGTTCCATTTATCTACTAGTCACCGATACCACGCCTCACAAGCCTAATCACATATCATATCCATCCGCAAAGAGTCATCGAAGCACGAAAAAAATAGTTACAGCTTCGAAACGAGGTACTCGACCACAACCTACGGACGTATGGCGTATGAATACAAATGATGATTGCCAAGCAAGTCACGTTGTTATTCTTGGACTTTTCAAGCACTGCTGCGCATGGTTAGTTTTCAGGAACAGCGTATGTGTATTGAATATTTTGAAGGGAAACTAGATGAATATTTCACGATATAAAATGGTGATGCATAAAACAGATAAAGTGAGGGAGCTCCTAGCTAATAAAGTAACCACACGTATTCTTTTTTGCCTGAAAATGATTAATTAACCTTTATAAATAAACAGTTTTCCGTAACGTGTAAAAAAATTATATTTCATTTTTAAAATCTTCATGAATTTTCTGGGTTTAAAATGAAAATAATCTACAATTTGTGATACACTCACACACACACACACACACATACACATATATATATATATATATATATATATATATATATATATATATATATATATATATATATGTATGCATGCTTGTTTGTATCTATATATACGTATGTACATTATATATACATCTGTGTATTTATGTGATGTTCCTTAAAGTAAAATAATTATGCAAGCACAATATTTAATTTCTTCGGTATATAAAAATAATTTGTTAGTTTACATTTCAAATATTAAAGATTACATTGGTAAATTAAATTCTACAACGAATGCAAAAAATGACTGACCTGTACACAAATATTATTCAAAGTAATATTGTAATACTGGAAATAATATTTCCAAATTTATTAATAAAACTATATTGCATTAGAAAATGTATTATTTTATAGTATGTAAAAGAGAGAAAACAAGTCTGATACTTAAAATCCTGCACTGCTAATTAATAAAATCAAAAATAATATCGAATCAAATATTGAAAACTTTTCTGAATTGATATCCAATGTATGTTTAACAATAAAAATGTTTTTAAATAATTTTAAAACATTATCACACATTTCTGCAGATTCAGCTTCACAACCGTTGGACATTTTTATTTATAATATTTTAAAATTTGCAATTTAATACTTAACAAATTGAATTTTGCAAAACTAATTACAATAACAGAAAATTTTTACTGATGTCCTTTCAATTACTCTTTAGAACAAAATTGCATATTCAAATAAACACTGTATTTCTTACATACTTCCAAATAAATAATGAAAGCTAAATGATTATTCAACATTTTAAAAACGTCATACATTTTTAACAGATATATCCCAATACAAAATATCGAAACACAGATCATATATACTTAAATAAATTAATATATCTTGCAAGTTTAAAGTGAAAAAAGAAATAAAGTCTTATTTCAAATTTATGAGAAAATTTATACATTTCTCTTAAAGTTGATATAATATTCACAGGAAATTTGGCATTTTCATAATATTTATATTAACTACTTCTTACCTTTTCAGAAAGATGGCATATGTCATACGTTAATTAATTTCGTTATCATTAATTAACTTCGTTTATAATTCATTGAACTATCTTTAATACATAAAAACAAAATATTATGATTTTCAAAAAATAATATTACACTGTCCTCCAAAAGTTAATGAACAATATGTTTTTGTACCAAATTTGCAAATGAATGTAGAAAGAGCAAATTTAGATGTAGTCAATACAAAGCAGCTATGTATTGATTGCGAAATAGAAGTTTATATAAGAAAGAGGCATAAATGATGTACAACAGAAAAACAACCATGCTGGAAAAGTCCCTTCTTGGAGAAAAGAGCGTTCACAGATTTATATGTCAAAATATCATAGAAAAATAAGAAGAAGGCATAAGTCCACCACTTAGTTGAATGCATTGGTGCCATCGAATTTCCCATGGAGTCATTTAAGATGTCAGTTACCAAAAGAGAATACGAAGACCAGACAATGCCTAAGCTGTTTTCCAGATCTCCTCCAGATCTTAGATTTTAACTTAAGTATTAAGCTTTTTTTCTCATATACTTCAAAATCTAACAGCTTTGCACTAAATCATTATTGTACTAAAGTACTTTAAAAAAAACTCTTTCTCTAAATTTATAGCTTATAATGATTTGCATGTCAAAGAAGTTATGACTCTGTGAAGGGAAAAATCTTTAATGTAGGACTAATTTGAATATGTGAAAAAATGTGATATTGACAAGTTCTATATTAAATACTCAATTATTAGAATACTATTGTAAGCAATAGCGTTAATATTTCCCTGTTTTTTATATTTTTGCCATTTTTCTCCTTTTGAAAAACAAATATTCATACGAGAGACGCATTAATTTTAATAGCTGTGCAAAGCAATTTAAGAAATACTAAAAGATACATAATAACAATACGGGTTCTTGTATGGAGTGATATTTTTTACATAATTAGAAACGGAAATCTTTCGGTACGAGGAATTTAATATGAAAAATTTGCTTTCAAAATTTTTCACAAAATTTTCATGTGTTGTCAGTAGCTTACTATATACTGTAAAATCTATTGTTGTTAGGTAATTAAGTTAGCTTTTTATTTTTTTTTAATTATTAAAAATATACAATGTCTAAATTCTTCAATTTGTATGTATTAAAGCAACAGAAGCGTTTCTCTTAACGATTTTGAAAATTATTTGATGATTTTAAATATATAATATTGATTTTGGAAAGAGAGTAGTATCTGCAATGATTACCAATTACAAATAAACAGCAAATAACAGCTATTTAAAATCAATAAATTTTTAACTATCTGGGAAATTAAAAAAATTTCTGATTTTTAATAAAAAAATGATTGAAATAATTATTTATATATATATATATATATATATATATATATATATATATATATATATATATATATATATATATATATATATATATATATATATATATATATATATATATATATATATATATATATATATATATATATATATATATATATATATATATATATTTTTCGAGCAGAACAAAGCAAACTGCGAGCACATGTTGGTTCTACAGCTGACAGCGATTGATGGGCTTCCGCGCTGTAAGTGATTAGAATGTGACTATTGTGAGGTGGTCCAGGGTACAACGGAAATACATCAAGAATTAGAGGCTTTTGTATTCTTGATAAGTGCTAAATGGGGAAAAACTTGCATTGCAGTGAAAGACAAAACTATGTTGTCACCTTGAAGCATTTTCTTCACAGAACCCCAGACAGTTAAGGGGTTAAGAGAACCTGTTTAACCAAGATAGTCCCACAGGTGCTCTATCTGATTCAAGTCTAGACGTTTTGCTGACCATTCCATTAGTTTCAAACCAAGAAGATCTTGAATACATTCCTCAACATTTACAGCTCTATGAAGTGGTGCGTTAACATCCAGAATGCACCCACATATGGGTCGACATATGAATCAAGGATATCATCCCGATATTTTACACCTGCCACAGTTCCTCCCTGAAATACATTCAGGTCAGTGTGACCACCGAGTGAGATACCTGTCTTATTTCTTTTCTACAGTAGAAATCAATGTATCTATCAACAATGTTGAATTGATGGTACCTGTGCTTTGTTCCCGCCATATCAGCACACGATCTGAAACGCTTTCCCATGTGAATCTGCACACGTCTAAAAATGCACTGAAAACCATCGCTGACTGAACCTGAAACGTGTTCTGTGGCTTTAGATAAGCGGGTTTTTCTCTGTCATTCTGTAGAAGGACACACACAGCTGGTCCCTTTTCATAGAGACCTGCATAGTGAAGACAATTTACTCCGTACTAGCGAATATCCTTGTCCCTGATGTCACAGAATGGTCTGTAACAAGATGCGTCTTAGAAATTGTCCTTCTTCGAAGTGACAGAACTATGAAACAGTTCACTGCTTTAACATACATTCTGGACACAGAAGCTTATGTTTCATATTGATTCAAGAGGCTGTGGACAGGCACTGCGAGATACATTGAGGTGCCTAGCAGCATAAGCCTATGCCATCCCTATTTCCCTCCTTCCGACCTCCCGTCAACTTAAGGGATCATGCAAACAGCTCCCTCAGACATGGCGGAACCCCATTGACTGTTGAACCTCATCGTGAAAGCCTGAGAAGATTACATATTTTTCTCTCCCTCACTTATACTTATTATTTCTATTAGAAAAGTGGTAACTTTTGCATAAATTTACATAAGTTCATTTGTATTACATATATAAACAATAAATTTTATTGCTGGCGACAAATTTTTAAGTGAACTTAAAACATGTTGTTCCTTACTTATTGCAAGAGAATGTATATTGATGTTGTTTGCAACGAAGATTAAAACTGAATACTTAGGTTTAATAAGTCAGTAAAGCTTGTTATATTAAAAGTAATGGATAAGAAAGCGTCACTCTCCAAATTGTTTTTTTGCTTTAATAACGCAATCATTCTTATAATACTCTATCATCATCAAGAAATTAAAAAAATATTATTGTATATTATACATAGTTTTGTATTAGATGATTTATGCAATAATATCCATCAAAGGCTTTACAAAAGTCGCAATGTTATTTTCCTAAAAGAATCTAAGCAAATATCTAAATTTTGATGGCTCTTATTTCAGCTCAAGCTATCATCTATTCACCTTTAATTTTGTGCATAAATTAATATATGTAGAGCAACAGTGAGCATACAGAAACATTCTTTCTTGTGCATAAGTGATCAGGTGCATAAGTGACAAGCAAACAAAAAACAATCCGAAAAACTGAATTTCAACAAAGTACTCATTTCTTTACATAAATTACTAAATTCTGTCACCACCTTATTAATTCATTTAAAAGATGATGACTTATATTAAGCAATATTCTTACAGGTATTGTACAGAATATTTAACACTTTTATTTATTTATATAAAAATAATTCACATCATCATATATTAAACATTGCAAAAATGGATTTGAAATACATTTTTTCAATATTTAATATCGAAGAGTTACGACAAAGTTTTATACTGAAAATAACTGAATTGGATTAAGCCATCGTAGTTTTCCTTAAAAGTACTTTAAATCTAGCAAAAATATAGCCTAAAAGTTATTCAAGTCTATACTCAAGATAATACAACTGTCAAGATTTTTTTAATGAGATAGTGTCCTGAATATTTTTGACATTTGAAGATCGCGAAGAACCACTTTTGCTAAAAAAATACTTAAAGCATGAGGGACATGGTGAGAAGAGAAAATAATATATTCTATTTTGTCTAGCTGTCATTTTGAAATATGATAGTAGACCTTTCAGCATTTTCTAGAACACTAGAATGTTCGGAACATTTTTCACAACTTTATGTCCTCTTGACTTTCTGAAAAGTATGAGAATTTTGAGTATTTGACGCTGGGTGATTTATCATAAATCTACCAAATGTCATGTATTATATATATTCATTATCATTTTTCTTATTTTTAGTAAAGGAATGATTCTGTTTAAAATTAATTCTTTGCGTGTTACAATTATAGCTAACGCATTATGTTAATTATTTGAAAATACTTCTATTGAAACACAAATACAAATTTCATTTTTGAGATATTTTAGGGTATTGAGCTCAGTTTAAGCCGTAAATATCACTTTTATTTTAAAAACATAAATACATAAAATTAGAGACTTAAATGGATCAAAATATTTCATCATTGATAAAACTGCTTCATTAACATTCATGAAATATTGCTTTGACATCCCTCACCCATCTTATGTTCACATAAGCACTTAACTTTTGATTTTTCATATACTTCCTTGAAAAAAATATCGAAACATTACTTTATCTGAAAAAATGAACTTTTCGATAATCGTGTTAAATATCCTACATTTTAATAACATCAAAATATTTCATATTTAAAGAACATGTCCTCTCATAGATGTATTAATAATTTCTAGGTAAAAGGAAATAATGTAGCATTTCAATAAGTTATTAAATACATTGAAGCAATTTTGATATCTAGCTGACATAATCAAAAATAAATTTGCTTAGGACAACAAAAAAAAAACATTTTTTATTGTATCGCATGCTACTTTTCATTACGTTTTCTTCTTCACAAAAAATACCTCATTACTTTATAGTGAAAAACGGTATTCAGCAGCCCAAAAGATCTGATCACACGCGAATTTTATCTCTTTGCATGGAGCTGATAATGCTGCTGGCTCCATTCATGAGTTATTTATCAACGGCATTAAACAAAAGTGGCATATGAGATCATTATTGAGGCATTAAAGTACAATATATTAAATTTTTGAATAACAGAATATCGAGAGATTAAATTGGAATGCACGCGCAGCAGGGTGGAGAGTGATTTATTATAAAATAGTAAATAATCTTAGAAGACAGAAGGCAATAATGAGGCGGACATTTTGATGAGTTATTCTCTAAAATTAATGATGTTTCCCGATCTGAGGATAAATTTAAGTTAAGATTTTATCTCCCTCTCCGTATCGTTAAGATAATTAGTAAAGAAAAGGTTATATGTTTATTAGGGTTAAATTATTCATGGGAAAACCTGTAATTCTGTGTAAACAAAAGATTATTAGAATAGTTTCGCAATAATGATATTGATTATTTAGTTTCAACGAGAACTTAATTATTAATTCAACCATATACATGAAATTATAATTCAAATATTAAACATATTGCTTTAATTTTATGAAACATTTTCATTTTTCAAACTCAATATCACAGGATTCGTTCAATATTTTAAGCTCGAATTACAGTTAAAATGATATATTATGTGGGATATGATTTTATGTCTCAATTTGCATTCATTTTAGATTTATTTCTTATAGAAATTATTTTTGCATTTTAATGTATATCATGAAAATACCATATATATTATATGAAATCTTTTTTTTTTTAAATATTAATAAATATGTAGCTTTAATAGGAAAAATACTAATATTTTTATTGATTGATAAGATATTGTTTTAAGTTTGTAACAATGAAAAAATATCTAATATAATGCTATTCATTGACGTTTTTAAATGATTTTTTATATTAGATAAAGAATAATTTAATTAACAAGTAAAGTTCGAAGATTCAAAATTTATTTTTGTCTCATAATTTCATAATATGATAAATATTTGGTACAATACTAAATTGAAATACTTATATTTTCATAGAAAATTATGAATTTCAGATATTTAATTCTATGCCTGGAATAATTTTTCTTGAAACATTCGACAATTTTCAGTACTCATTGTAAATTATTTTGAAAATATTTTATATTAATATATAATATACATATATAAAACAATAATCTCTCATATTAATTAAAATATTCCATGTAAACATATTAAATGTTATTTAAATTAACAATATGAACATGTTTCTTTGAATATATAAGAAAGTTTTCAAAACATGTACCAATCAAAAATATGTACATAGTGTAAAAATCGAAAATAATAAGAAACATTTTTTTATGAAATCATACTTCAAAAACAATATAAATAAAACTATTGAAAAGGATTTACATATTTGATAAATAATAACAAAATATATTTTATTATTATAAGAACGTATTTAATCAGTTATTTTAAACATTTTAATTAATTTTTCTAGGCTTTTATTAATGAAATCTTGCTAATTTCATATTTGTAGATTTAATGGAAACGTTTTTGTTAATTATAACTTGAGATTTTACATAAAAAATTAAATATAGAAAAATTTATTTCATAGCTCCAATTAAAATTATATGAATACAGAGAAACGAATTTTGTAAATATTATTTTAAGCATAAAACTCGTATGGCCGATAATATTACGATAACAGGAGGTATTACTCAGATATTATATAAAATATATTCTACGTATGTTAACATCAGTTATTCACCTTCCTAAGTACTGACAGCGCCCAATGATGCTTGACTTCGGTGTTCAGACGCATACTTTGGATCTAAAGAACTTGAAAGCTTAATTCTTAAGAACTGAAAAATACATGTGAGTAAAATCTGTATTTCAGCATTTCAAGATTTCTCTCACAGATTCGAATGCATTTTTACGTAATGTATTCTGTAACTCTCAATATGATTTTGGGACATAAATTTTAATTATGTGTATGAAGCCATCAAACACTGTTTTTTTTTATTTTCAGTTCAATTTTCCTCTCGACTCCTTACGTCAGGGTTCCAGCACTCGAGATCCAATTTCTTAGAAACTGAGCAATAGCAAACCCAAATTTTTTTCTAAGAAATCGGACATTTTAGATATTGATTTTGCTTTTATGTTGTTTGTTTTCAGACAACTGAATTTCAGAAAGGGATGATAAAAATTTCCCTTCCAAAAAATGAGCCCTGAAACGAGATTTTCTACACCGCCACCTTTCATGGGCGATATGCAATGTAAAAGAGAAAAGTCCTAGGTAAAGCAGGAATTGCAAACAAAATAAAACAAGCCGAGCATCGTGCCATACGCAGAATGCAATCAAGCAAATGTGATTCAACCCACTACACAACGCACTTCACTGAACAAGCGGAATGAAGGAAGATTCTAGGTGGGGAAAAAACTGCTCTTTTTTACAGCACATGTATAAGAAAGTGTTTTGTTATGAAATCTGAACAAAATATTGAAAGAGGGAAAAAATCATTTTTCTATCGCTGATGACATAAAATATTTTTTCTTGGGATATCTACCCTAACTCTGATGATTCAGAAAGTATATTTATTGATGCAAATAAATTTTCTCTTACTTTCCGGTAAATGGAAAAAAAACATTTAATAATATGACTGTAACTAAAGATTTATTTAAAAATAAAAAGATTTTACGGAAAAACATGCATGCTGACAATGTGCACATAAAATCAAAAATATGGATAGGGATTATTTCTTAATGAATACACAGACACACCACAACCACCACAACACACACACACACACATATATACATACACATACATATATATATATATATATATATATATATATATATATATATATATATATATATATATATATATATATATATATATATATATATATATATATATATATATATATATATATATATATATATATATATATATATATATATATATATAGAAATTTTACGTATGCTTGAAAAATTACCTAAAATATTTCTAATTTTTAAGCTATGCTGTTATTTATATCAACTACCACACAAATTTGTTGGCTTTTCTTTATAGACATCCCATACGACATTCTTTACTCCTTTAAGATATTTGAGAATATATAAGTTAATATCAGTGGAATGTGTTCATTTCGAAAACAATTAAATTTATTCGATTCGATTTTATTGCTTACTTTTTTTTACGAAGCTCTGATAGATATGAAAATAGTTAGAAGACTAAATATTTTATTTTCAATAAAATTTCATGTTATTTTTTCTGTGTTATGGACATTTGTTCATTTGTCTGCACTGCTTTAATAAAATAAAATTTTTCAGTATTTAATATTTTCCATTCTTATAGATGAGTAATTTTAAATTAATGAAGGAGTAAATTTCATAAAATACTCGCAACGGATACTTTTATTCTGTTGTTGAGGTGCTATCTCTGAATCCATCTTCACATCAAAGACAGGCTGTCACTTCAACTCTATCTTATCGATTGTCACAATTTTCTCCCACTGTATATGAGGCTCACGTTTGGCACGCGCTAATGACGACATCATGGACTGGCAAATGGTGGCCACCATTACCCGGTTTCCTGCTGATCAGCAAAGACCATGGAATGAAGTACTTCCTCATCGTATAATGTCTTGGAAAGAAGAGAAAGTCATTACTTTGAGCCAAGGACAAGTATGACCACTTACGGACCCCGGAAAATGGGAAAGAGGAATGGAGGATCTCTTGATTTTTGGTATTTTAAGCGATGTGAAGGAAAGAAATCCCTTTTATTAGTTGGAAAAATTTAAAAGTACTTACTTCAGATCTTTTTCGAAAAGATAGATTACAATATAAGAAACACACCCGTCTTCTGATTGCAAAATTATATTATATTCACATCATCCGAGGAAATATTTCTCTGCAACTAAATGTGATCTATTTTTGTGATTTTAATCTAAATACTTTTGTTTAATGCAAAATTGCATAGATTTTGATACACTTTATATACAAGAACCATTAAATCATCAAACCAGAATAATGCATGAGAATGCAATATAATCAAATTTAACACATATTTGTAATATATGATGATAATTTTTCAGATGGTATGAATTTTATTCTATATAAAAATAACTTTAATGCATTTAGACTATATACTCACCAATGCAAATTTTGAATAGTTATATAAATAAATTATCATCAATTCTGTTAAATTAATTGACTTATAATTTTATAATTTTCATTAAATAAATATTACGCTTTAATATATCATTCAAAAAGTAAAGAAAGCTAATTGTTCATATTATTTCTAAAAATAAACTCTTGATCAAATTATTAACATTTCTTGGATTATATGTATTTTGTAATAGTGCTACGATAAAGCAAAATATCATTTGGTATAAATATGAAACAATTAGATTTAAATTACATTAATATGTGTGTGTGTTGTGTATGCGTGTAAGTGTGATCGAATATTATTATGATTTAAATTACCCAAAGTATTTAAATATGTGACATTATTGTTTCTATGATTTTTAAAAATACAGAGGGTATTAACACATTTTTAGAACGATTTTGATTAAGAATTTTTAAAAAGTAAATGTTTTAGAACAAAAATGTTTTGGCAACAGCTTATTATTTGAAATGAGAAATATTGTCTGCTACTTTTAAATTTATTCTTCTTTAAAAATGTCGCATGTAAACAAGCTGTGGATTGAGGGATATGTTTCTGATTGAGGAACTGATGATTTTTCCCGGTTTTTATTTTATTACTCATAATTATTCTTTTGGATTATTGATATAATTTCTATATTCCATTTTAATCGTTTATTAAATGTCATGTTTCATTCGAAAAGACGCCATCTAGTAGACATTTTGAAACAATTTTTTCAACATTCCATGAGTGCATTTCGTGAATAGACCAAATACAATATTTTGTTGAATTCCATTCACCCTTTTAAGCTATCGGATTCCGTTTATATGAGCATTTTAATTATAACCACCCAGTATACAGTTTAAAAGAAGATTTTGAGACTTCGAACGTATATTATCTTAAATTAGGAAGTAAAATCTATTATAATTCAGTAAAATTACAGGTATTTGTGACTTTTGATAAGTCATCCGTCAGTATTACCAAATATTGACTAGAACCCTAATACATTAGACGTTGTATCAATGAAATAATAGTAAGCTTAGCTCTTAAGATTTTGAAATCAAGATTAATTGAACAATTCAATGAAATATTATAAAAAAAATTTATATAAATGAAATAGAATTTATCCTTCTGAAGTCAAGAAGAATTTATTTAGAAACAGAATCCTTATTTCAATATATAAAAAGAATATGTAGTAAAATAGTATTCACAACAGAAATAAAATACAAAATATAATATTATACACTGTAGGAAAAAGCAAGACACTCATACTTTACAAATTATGCCTTAAATTATAGTGTAATTAATATAATTTTATAGTATTTTATTTTATTAAATTAATTTTTCTTTTATTTTCTGCGAATGTGTTTCATTTGCCACTAATAAAATACTATAATAAATGAATCGAAAGGCACATTGAGCACAGGCTACAGTGGGTCAAAGAACACATGCCTTGGAACTTTGAGTGGACTTCCGTTATTTTTTTCTGATGGAAAACAATTCAATGAGATCACCCATACGGTTGTCAATATTAATGGCATTGTCTGTGAACACAAAAAGAAACTTATTTTCCGAACAGGTGGAGGGAGGTAGTTTAATGCTTTGGATATCTGTTGATTACTATGGAAAGATCAATCTACTGTTTCTGGTTGAAAGACAGATATATACAGATTACATTCAAATTTTAAATTTAGAGTTTCTTCCTTTTGGCGCTGAGCTAGACTGACAAAGCTGTATATTTCATCAATAGGGAGCATCGATTCACACAGCCAATACCGTTAAATATTGGTTTGAAACAACTAATGTTTGGGGTTTTGCCATAGCCTGCTAAAAGTACACTCCTCAGTATTGTTAAAAACATATAGTCAGTAACTGTTTGGCATGTTTACCCCAGAGGCAAGCAATATGAAACTTTGATCGAACGTCGAGAAGCATTGGATTGTGTTTCGGACAATTTTTGTCACTCCAAAATTCAAAACTTACGTGATTCAATGGCAAATAGGGTCTTTGACAGAGTTAAAACAAATGATAGAAGAAGCCTTTATTAACAATACTTTTATTTTCATTATTTAGAACTGTCCTTCTCTTTTTTTCACAGAGTTACATGTGAATGAAAATATTTTTTAATTGTAATGAGCAAATAATTTTTTATTTCATGTTATAGATATAGTTATCTGATTGTAAATTAGTTTTTAAATATGCTGTAATGAAATTATTTGGTAAAAATCCAAAGTTGTTCTCTTATTTGAAAACCTTTAGTGTCCATCTAGTTTTTTCACCTATATTATATATATATATATATATATATATATATATACATACATATATATATATATATATATATATATATATATATATATATATATATATATATATATATATATATATATATATATATATATATATATATATATATATAAGTGAAAGACTCAGCTATAATTAACGCTTTAAGACAAATTTATAGCTTAGTCAAAATTGACAATAATTAACAAAAATAATAAAAAATCACAAATACCGTAAAAAGATATGTTGATTTCGAGTTTCAAATACCGAAAAAAGATTTGTTGACTTTGAGTTTCAAATTCCGAAAAAAGATTTGCAATGTTACGTATAGTTATAACACCATCACGCGCGTTACTTGTACCTAGCCTTGAGTTGAGCTCTGTTGGTGTTACTCATAAACTTTGAAAGAAGAAATGTTAAATATAGATATAGAAGAAATATTAAATAAAATATAGATATATGCTATTAGTTTATATGTAAATTATCCCAAAGTATGTGCATGTATATTAACATTTCACATTTTCTTACTTCAAATTTTATAAACAATATACATCTGACATCTTCTTTAAGAAGGTGTGGATTAATATAAAATAAAACGAAATAAAGGAAAAATGATATCCCTTACTATAACAGACAACACATTATTTATTTAAAAATAATCAAGTACTTTCATAATTTATTTTATTTTATTGTTAAAACTTGAGGTACATAAGAAATTATATTAATAATTCATAAATATATTAAAATAAATATTTTTTAATATAAAATGAATTTGGTTTATAAGCAAAATATTTTGTTAATTATTTCTTTCAGACACACAGAGCTATATATAACATAATATGCTATAGTATATCAGACAGAGAAATTATATATTATTATAAATAAGAAATAAACTTCTATAGTATCAGGTAGCTATAATTGTCTCGGCAGCTTATTATGCTTCCGTATCTCACATCATCTCGAAGAAGGTATAAAATAAAAGCTGTCAGAGGTAACTCATACAAATGAAGAAGAAGTCTCAACTGGCAATCGATGTCGAAAAAATATCTGCCTTGAGTCTGGGCATGACATATCTTTTGTTAAGGTGACCAGTTAAGCAAGAAAAATGAGCGAAAGGTCAACATATAATTGGACTTCTGAGCCCTAACAAGGTATGGGATTATGTTACGTGTTACATCAATGTTTTTGAGATGAGATAGTTTTTGTATTAAATTTATATATATATATATATATATATATATATATATATATATATATATATATATATATATATATATATATATATATATAATCAGTTTCATAAAGTTAAATTGTATGAATAAAATCAACTGTTCAAAGTTCTAATTCTACAATTAAATACATCTAAATGAATAAATTTATAATTCATTTTCTGATGTGGATCTTTATTTTGAGTATGTATTTCATAAATGTATATTAACGTACTCTAGCACTATATTATATAAAGCATTTATTCAGTTTTATTTGCATAGTAAATAATTGAATAAATGTTTAACAATCCACATTATGAACAAATAAATCTGTACACTAAACACTGTTATTGAAAAATTTAAGTAGGTTTGAAAATAATGATAAAGTACCATTTTCTTTACGAAGTCGAAATTTTATAAGCAAAATATTATAAATAAATTATGTATATTTTAATAGCATAAAACAACACTGAAATACTGAAGAGTTTTATGATATTTCGTTTAAATATTGTAAAAATTATGCGTAACAAAAATATTTTCCTAGAAGTTAATGTCTATAAACAATTTTTCATATAGTTAAATAAAAGTTTTTCTTTCAGAAAATGCAAGAAATTCATTTATAAATTTTTTCAAAAAATTGTTGAATTTAACATTCTCTAACAAAATGGTATGTTCAGAAAAAAATACTTCTGAAATGAAGAAATCAATTTTTTAGCGGTACTTTCACCCAAGGTTTCCGTTACCATTTATCATCAGTAGTTTATACGAAAGCGCATCTTTCATTTAAACTTCGAAGCTATGAAAATAAAACGCGGTTTTCCGTCCTTTTTCATGACAGAGTTCTTTTTAGAAAATGAAATATTTTGAAAACCAACTATATTATTTGTATAACAACTTTTTTCTTAAGAAAAGCTTCCAAAAAACCAAAAAGAATAAGTGTTTCTTCATTTCATATAATTTAACAGAAAATAGATTATTTTTATTTATTTCATTATTCGAAGTTATCTTATGATGATATTTTCGTAATCTATTTTATCTTGTTCAACAATTCAGATTCAAAAAGGAATCGTATAATTCCTTATTCCATGATTCAATTTCATGTCAGATCTTTAAAGAGAGTAAGCCAACAACAACAACAAGGATTCAATTGCAATATTACTGTCAAACTATTATAAAGCATCATATTTCTTATAATATTCTATATTAAACATGCAGTTTATAGTGGATTGATTTTGTATAGCCTTTTACAATGAGCCATGGATGCCATTTTTTCCCTTTTAGGGAATTTCTTTTCCTTTTAGGGAATTATATTTTTTCCCTTTTAGGGAAAAAATGGCATCCATGAGCACCTAATTTTAAATTTAAGCCATTTCTTTCCATTTAAGTGAATTAAAAACAGGTTAAATCAAAATTTGATATTTTCAAATTTCATTCATTTATTTATGTTTGAGGTCACATTCATTAAAGAATAATTTTGCTCAGGAATTTAACGCATGTCACTCCTAGAATTTCATAATGTTAAGAAACATTAGAAACAAATGAACACAAATAGTAATATACTTTACCTTTGAAAGCCATTCCAAATTTCTCGAAGTATAATATATAAGAGTTTCGTGAGAATTGTTTTGTCCAAGAAATATCTAAGTCAAATATTATTCCAGAAGTTGAAGTAATTAAGTTCTATTAAAAATAATACAATATCCTTTAAAGTAAATAATAAACAAACATTGTGTCATTGTGTTTCTATCCGAGTATTAGAATCTCAAACCAAAGCTATTTAATGCCAACCGTGTTTATACCAGGAGAAGATTGTGGTACATTTAACAGTCAAGAAGAAGGACATTCTGGATAGTTTTGTTGTCTTCTCCTTAACCTTATAACAAATAGCTATTAGCAATGTAAGAGTATTTGGCTATTTTTAATTACTTAAGCTTTAATATGTATGGAATTATTTCAAAAAAGTAGGATATCTTAACTTATATCCTATCAACTAAACATATTTTCAGTAAAATGGTCGTTAAACGTAGTCTAATCGTTTTAAATAGTGTAAACCTTCTATATGTTGGTAGTTTAGCTTTATAGAATTTTCCTTTTACAGATTAAGTGTGTCTAAAGAACACTTTTATGAATTAATAATAGTTTTCGTCTAGAGCCATAATATATTTAAGATCTGCTATTCGTTTTGCTGAATGTAACTCTTGCTTCATAAGTAACATAAGATGATAAATTTTTCTTGTTGTTTGCTGAAGTCAGTCCTCTTTAGTCACTAAAACTAAATCAAATCCATGACTCCAGCACCTCTGAGTATATTAGATTTGTCTTAAAATTTTGATTTCGCATATTGTATTTACATATTTTGAAGTTGATTTTTCATATTTTCATATTGTATTTACTTATTTTTAAGTTGGAGAAAAATCATTTTTATTTAGAAAAAATAACCTGAAAAAAGTTACAATCTTGCTTAGGTTTTTTAGGTTTTTGTAGTGGAAACTAAAATTATGTTATTTTTGAGCTAAATGTATATACTTACAAGAAAAGTAACAATTTTTTTTATTCAAGCAAATTCATTAATTTAAAATATAATTACATATACGTATAATATACAGCCATATCGTGCAATGATAATGACCAAAATAAACTAAAGAATTTGCTGAAAATAATATTTTATTTTCATATGCTGGAAAAATAACAATAAGAATAAAAATAATTGTTTTACATTTACTTCATTGTCTATCAGAGTGTCATCTCAAATCATTTTTTACTGGTACATACAACAAAATATTTAATTTTTTCCAATTATTTATTTTTCATTTACAATTTATTTTGATTCGAAGAAACCATACACTGCTGAATATTAATTATAAACATTGTTCTCTTCAAATTTTCTAAAAAAAGTATAACTTAAATATTTTGCTTTTTCTTATCTTTTACAAATCATATCTTAAGAAAAATTACTTAAAAGACAAATTCAGAATATTTATCATAAATGCCTCACTTTTAACTGTGAAAAGAAAATAATTTCACTTTAAACTTTTTCGAACAAGTTTATACATTTTGTTTGTTAAAATATTTTCTGCGTTAGTAATAAAAAAATAAGATTTAAATTTTTAAAAATATTTAAAATAAAGATTAAGTTTTCCATCTATTGTTAAAATGTTTAAAAAAATTAGTTCGAATACATATCTATCTAGAGAAAATGGAGTTGACGCGAGAAAATTTTCGCGCTATGAATTTCTACGATTTCAAAGCAGGATTAAATTAAGAAGAATGCGTTCAACGGTTGGAATTAGCATTTGGTGATGAATCTCCAGCTCGTGCTACTGTATTCAGATGGTTTAGAGAATATAGAAGAGGTCGCAATTTTATTCAGGATGAAGAACACACAGGAAGGCCTCCGTCGGCAGTCATCCCGGATAATGTGTCTGCCATACGAAAAATGTTAGTAGATGATAATCGCTGTACCTATCAAATGACACAAAAGGAACTTAACATTGGCCATACATCCGCAGCCATACACAAAATCATTCATGAAGAATTACATATGAAAAAAGTAGTTTGCCGTTGGATTCCCCATAATCTAACTGAGCATCAAAAAGAGGAGCGTGTCAGAATCAGTAAGGAAACTCTTAATATGCTGAATGATGGTGGCCACAGCATCATTTCTAAAATTGTAACAGGTGATGAAGCGTACATACCGTTTTTTGACGTTCCAACGCGTCAAGAAAGCAAAGAATGGGTTTTTGAAGATGATCCCACGCCGACAATGGTGAAAAAACAACGCGCAATGAAAAAAGTGATGTATACCGTTTTCTTCAGAAGTACGGGATCGGTCAAAGCCATCAAGTTGGAAGGACAGAAGACAGTAACAGCAAACTGGTATACCACTAAATGTCTTCCAGAAATTCTACAAGAACTGAATGATACGGGACTAATGCTTCACCATGACAATGCATCTTCACATACAGCCGGATTCATAGTTGAGTTTTTAAACAAAAACCAATTAAAGTGATCGAACATCCGCCGTATTCACCTGACCTAGCTATGTGCGACTTTTGGCTATTCTTTAATCTAAAAAAGAACTTAAGTGGACGTCGTTTTCATTCAGAAGAAGATATTGATGTGGCTATAAATGCATTTTTTCATCTATTCAAAGAAATGAATGGCTTGAGGCATTTAATCTGTGGAAAATTCGTCTACAAAAGTGCACTACAAAGTGCATTAACTTTAAAAATCTAGCTGTATCCCGAAAATTTCAGAGTGACCCTCTTATATATACTATATATATATATATATATATATATATATATATATATATATATATATATATATATATATATATATATATATATATATATATATATATATATATATATATATATATATATATATATATATATATATATATATATATATATATATATATATATATATATATATATATATATATATAATTGTAAAATAACATTAAAAATAGGAATCTATAATATCAATAAAAAATTCTATCATTTAAATTTCAATAAAGATATTAGAGAAAAATGATTTCTGTTTCACGATCTATATTTAGAATATGAATTGTCAATTCGATCGAAATGAGATTTGAATGATTAGAATTGAACTTTTGAATTTTTTTTGTATGAAATAAATATTTCTCGTGTATTGGAAATATATGAACAAAATAGAAACGCAATAATGCTACAATTTTTAAAATGATCATTTGAATTGTTTTGAAAAAAATATTACATTTATTTAAAATTTACAAAAATAAAATTAAATACAAATTCTATACATGACAGTATAAAGTTTTAGTTTTATTTCCAGCGTAAAGTATACGGCTCAGTTTAAATAACGTTCTTATAAATACAAACAAATTATTCCCAATTATAATACAATTATACAAAATTCAATCTTTAAAATCTTGATTAATTTTGAATAGTATAATTTTAAACCATTAGTACACAACAGTTTTGCAATAAAAACATATATTTGTGATCATAATATCGAGGTAATAGTTACTAGGTTCGTGCGTATCAACTTATGAAAACAAACTATATTAATTTTTTTATCTTGCGTATTCCGTGATCATAAAAAGTAAGATCCTTGAAAACCACTTCCCTTTAATTGATTGCACTGTACTTAAGAACCTACTTCCCTGATTTACATTCTGCGTGGAAGAAAAATTGTCCCATTGACAGCTGAATCATATAATCAATAACGCCGTCAACATCTGAAGACGCCTTCACTTATTATTCCTTTTTAACTTCCTCTTGCCTCATTCCTTTATCCATCAATAATTAATTATTCGAGGTTCATGTGAGGCTCTCCCCCAGCCCAAACTAATTAAGTGGAATAAGGTGTAGAAAAATCAGTTCTAGTGGTTGATACAGTCAAAGGATTTCAACTATGAGGTTCGCCTCAACTAGTTAATTATTGGTATGATAGGGGTTAAGTGTTCCTCATCAATATCCACTCTTTAATTTTTATTTTAGGAACTGAAATTCTGCTTTAAATTCGAGATCTTAGATTGTTTTCGAAAGCATTGTATAAATTTGTATATGCTTTACAAATGTCACTAAAATGTATTTTTATTATTTACAAAGTTTGGGTAAATGTAGAAGGTAAACAATGAAAAAATGCAGTTATAGGTTTCTTTATCAGCTTTTGTGTACCCTTAAGAATCATTAACAGGAGTAAATGGCAAAATTTTAAATCTGTTATCAGATAAAAGATAAGACCGTATCTTAAATAAGAATAAAGTATATGTGAAACGAATTTGTTTTACTCTTATGTTTTAAATATGTATGGTATGTAAATATACAATTTTAAATATGAATTTCAAAACTTTTTCTTTAGTTCGTATTTGCTTCTTTGTTGTATGTTTTACAGAAAAATATTATCGGTAGAATATTTATGTTTTGAGAAACAAAAGAAAGCGTTTCTAATGCTGTAAAAAAGGGAGACATTTCTGTAATTTTTTTAAGCAAATGAATAAAGTTATAATTAAAAGTTTTACAGAATTCAATTCCTTTTTCACGCATTTCATAAAAATTATATATATATATATATATATATATATATATATATATATATATATATATATATATATAAGATGTAATATTTTTAAGACAAATAATTTTAATAAATAAATAAATAGTATGCATATTTCTTGAAAATTATCATGGAAAATATCACAAATGAGAATTTACTATAACTTGAATTTTGGCTACATTTTTTGTAACAGAACACATTTTAAATTCAGAAAAAATCAATCTTTCATAATTTTACGAATAGTTGCTTCTAAAAACATTTGAAATCAAAAAATACTTTTTTCTTATTATAGTATTGCTTGAATTATTTTAAATACCACAGTTACATACATTAAATATTTTACTTTTATTACAAGATTTAACATTTCGTAAAAATCACATATTTCCCAATATTATTTCATAACAGGCTATCCGACAGAAAACAATATTTGAAACGCATAAATATATAATACTATTTTATAATTTTTAAATATTTTCGTCATTCAGAAATGAATAAATTTATTTAAACTTTATTTATATGAAATAACAAGTAGTTAAACACATATATTATTTACTCAAATTTTGATATAGAAATTTGAGTAAACACAATTTTAAAAAATGAGTATTTTATTTTGCATATAATTCTTAAAAATATTATTTAGAATTAAGAATAGCTTTAAATATTGAGCTCCAAATATGGTTAATTACATTTGTTTATCAAGCATTAGATATTATATAATACATAATACAAAAAGTATCTAAATTTCCTTTAAGAATGTAGATTTGTAAATTCTGTGTATGTCTATAATTTGATTTAAAAATATCTCTATAATTGATTAATCGAAAAATCATATTATATCAGAGTTGTTAACAACACTGTGCTAAACATTGTGAAAAAAGGTAAAACTCTCTCTCTGTATATATATAGATATATATATATACTAGCAGCAATCAGTACAATATGACTTGAGCTTTTGAGTTTCTTCCCTCTATGTGAATGGTTGTTATTCAGTTTCTGTGCTGACCTGACTTCAGTTTCATTCTGGGAGTTTGAAAAAAACTTTCGACGTTAGAATAGGATGAAGTGATGTTTTTGATGGCCATTTGATTGGTTTCCATTCGCTTTTGAGTTTTTTGATGGCTGCTTCAAAGCGAAAAAGTAGGATATCTGTATTCAATGATTGCTGAAGTGGAGGACTAAATGGTTGGATGATGCCATGCTGATGATTAGATAAGACGTCTCTGCTATCGGTTACAAAGAAAACTTCGGTAATAGTTTTTTATGTCCCTTTTATTTGCTATTTCAATGGATAACTGGTAGACTGCTCCCATGTGTAATATATTATTTAAAGGCTATAGTAGTTTTTTTCACCTATTAGATACTGAAATCAAGCAAAATTAATCAAATACAATATTATTCTTTATGATAAAAGTACGATTAACAATGTATTATTTATCATAATTTTTAATTAAAAATTATAACTATTTATATGTTATGTATATTGATAAGATGTTATATATATTGATAACAGTATAAAATAACGATAAAATTCAATATGTCATTAAATTGTTTAAGTTCTTATAGTTGGAAAATTGTTCTTATTGAATAGATAAATGCAGTTAAGGAATTTTATCGTAAATTTAAGATAAAAATATATATAAAAACAGATTTTAACGTATTCATTTTCATACAAAACTGTGTTTCTACAATAAAAATATTTAACTTTTAGACAATAGAAATTTATAAATGTCACTTTAAATTTTCTAAGAGTAAATTAAAGAAACTGAAAAACATGCATTTTAATGGAACATGAAAATAAAATAAAATTTTGATAAAAATAGCAAACAATCGTAAGTAAACAATTAGGCATCAAATCCTTTTAATGCATAGTTAAATATTCCATTATTTAAATCTAAAAATATATCAGAATATTATGACTTAAATATAAATTTATACAAACTATAATGTAAATTTATCTTGATGTGACAAAAATGTTTCTACTAAATTTTATTCTTAGGGATATGTGTTTAAAAAACTGATTACTGCAGATATTATTTATTTTTAATTTAATATTGAAATTAAAGTATCTTATTTATTCAGATTTCATATTTTATTACATAATAGAAATATTTAGATCTATGAAATAATTTTCATTACCTTGATTGATACAATTTCTGAATTTTCAAAATCTGATTTCACTTCAATTATTTCACTTTAGAATTAACATTGACTGAGAATATGCGTTTAGCTTTTATGTGAAAGAAAAGCACTTCATTTAATTTGCAAATAACTTCGATGAGTTTGTTAAAAATATTTATCATAAATAATAATAATATATTTTGATTACAAAAAACTTCACCATTTATTTGAGATATTTACTTTTTCATGCATAATAAAGTACATAAATGTATACGATTATTTTATGTTTGTTATCAAACTGCTATTTTGAAGTGAAGAGAAATATGATATAAAATATAAACTGAAATTAAAAACTAAGATATTTAAATTAACATATTTAAACCACAGAATATTTAAGTATTTGAACTGAAGTTCTCTTATAAATATATTGACATGCTTAAAGACATAAAAGTGAAATTTATTAATTGGTTTCCTCATCTAATAATTAAAAGCCTTAATTTTAAGTTAAAGTAATTGTATGAAAATTATACAACTGATTTTACCTTTAATTATTTTAATAAGTATTACAGTTTTAAATTTAAATTGTATTATATGAAATATTTATGAGAGGTAATTTAAAACAATTTTATAACACTAGTTAGAAAAATTGTTTCAATAAATACATTTTAAATAGAGATCACATTAAGCCAAAATAAAAATTAGTTTCTTAATATTTCCCGAGAATTTAATCAGCATAATCATTTAAATTCATCTCCTGTGTGTGGTATTTAGAAACAATTACCTTCCAATAAAATATTTTCACCAAAGTTTGCAAAGAAATTGCATAATTTATTGAAAAAATACTAGAAATATTGGAATTATTATAATAATTAACTATGCAGTTATCATTAATTATTATTACAGTAAATGTAATAATAATTATTAATAACTGCATAACATGTTTGTTATGAAGTTTTTTAAAAGAAAATATGGAAATAAAAAAGAACCATGTAAAATTATTTTAGCTAACATTTTATATTTTATGCATTTATTAATTCAAATGGAAAATATTCTTGGAGAAATAAAAACGAAAACTATACAGAGAAAAACAATCATAAAAAACATTCAAAATTGCTTCGCTATCATAAGAAGCATTTAAATTCATCTATCTTTACTATACAATTTATTTAATGATCATAAAGCACAACTATTTTTAACAAAATGATTATACTATTGTTTACAGCAGAATTCACTGAAATTATCAAACTTTCTATCTTTGTTCTCTACTTTCTCAATTAGTATTTAAGCAACAAATCACTCGATACTTCTTATGTTCCAGAAAACCCTGTGGAAAACTCAAAACAGATATGTCTCAATTCCATTGACAGTACACTAGTACGCATGGGTGTTCTACTACAAGATAAAATATAAAAAAAGCAATAGAATAATGGATAGGTGAAGAAAAAACAGGAACAAAATAAGCGGAAGAAGAATTAGAAGGGAAAAAAATAAAGGGATTACTCACTAAATTTTCTCGTCCGAGAGATAGGTTTCGCCTGGTTGGTCCAGACCGAAACAACTCATTATCCCAAGTTTTATTTCCCTCCACTATCTCTTCGAAAGCCTCTTTTTTATCATTTTGTGCTTGCTTCAGAGGTAGTCTTCTGTATCAGCATGGTCTTGATGATAGTCGTTTGTGCTCCATGGACGTGTGTTTTTATTTCTTGGCGAGTAACCCATGCAGATAGCTTGTGAACGACACACAGTGTAATTCTCTTCTCTGTTACTTAGTTGCATAACTTATGGTAATCTAAAAACACTTATTTTTTGGTGCTACAAGGTAGGGAGATTTCGTTATATTCTGAAATATATCAGGAATGTTTTAACATATATTTTTAAAAACTTTTGATTAGACAAAATAATAATAAATTGAAGTCAAAAATTAATTGAAAATGATTTTAATATTGTTACATATATTAAAACAATTATTTCTGATTCATATCCATTTTCTAAGCAATCGAGTTTATATAGATACAAAATGAAATTTTTAGAAGGGTTATAGCATATTTATTATTGTTCAGAAATAAATCTTCATGTTGAAATATGATGAATATGTCATATATACTTTCTTTTTCATTAATGTTAGGAAACATCGTTGATTTTATTCGTACCTTTCTTATTTATTTTCATTTATTTTGCTATAAGATGAATCTATGAATTTCATATAATTGAATTTCCAGGATGTAATACGATAGCTTAATAAATTTTTAAGCATTTTGTTTATTATAAATTACAATTTCTTACAGACAATGTGACTCCATCAAAAATTGGAAAGATCACCATTGTGTGTGCAGTCATTTAAAAATACAACATAAAATAACCTTTTTAAAATTCCTGATCAAAACACTAACCGAACATACACACTTAATAGTTTTTTTCCTTTTTTTTTAAATTCAGAAGCGTATCTGCAATTCAGTGAGAGTCTAATGACACCTGCTGCATAAATTACAAATAAAGCATACCAAAAATCAAAAAATAATAATGGATAAAATAAGGTACCCAACAGTAGTATCTTTCCATACTTTCTTAGTATCATAAATGAAATAGAATAAAACAATTTTCACTAATTATTGATCATATAAGCAAAAGTTATATTAAAATTACGGATGCTATAGGAAGTAGAAAAACATTTTTGAAAGCAGTTGTAAACTTAAGAAATGATAGAGTTAAAACAAATATCCGAACAAATTGATAAAATAATTAGAATGAAAAGTAAAAAATCTTATAGTTTTATATTTATTCTTTGGTTTAAAAATTATTAAAAAGAATAATAAATGATATGAAAAAGCAGCTGCATGTGATTAAAAAATTAACATTCATTAAAAAAATAATTTTTTTAAAGTTTTTGAATTTTTATTTACATAGGGATAAATTATTTTTATATGAAGATCATAAAAAGTATTTATGATGGCACAAAATATCTAAACATAAATTTAAAGTATATCTAAAAATATTTAACAATAAAATTTACCAGTAGACATATACCATATATTAGGTTTTTTCATCGATTCTTAATAAACTGAAATAGCTGATGTCCTTAAAGTGCAGTTATATTTCAATGCAATAAGTTTTACATCAATGGAAGTCACTAATAATTTTCAATTTTACATCTTTAAAATAGGATTAATTTCTTATTTCAGATCAGATTTTTATTCAGTAATGCGTGGGTCACTAATCATTAAAATAAGGTAAGGTTCTTATTTTAAAGATATAGAATTGAAATTTAAAAATGTTTGTCAATGCAAATACAATTTTTAAAATTACTTATTACCAATAAACGAAATATCTAATTCCCCACTAATCACTTATTATATTAAATGTAGTAACAAACATCTGATTACTGAATTCAATGAAGAGATAATTTCAATGCATATATTTCTTCTTCGTTGTAGTAGTAGTAGTAGTAATATGACAGAAATAGTTTTGGATCTTTATGCTCGTAGGTTTATAGCTCGCATTGAGTAAGATTGAATTTTTCACAAAACACGTCAAAAACTTATATTACCTTCTTCGTTGAGGGCGAGTAATTAAATATGGTCAACAACAGTACAGCCAAACATATTCTAATTTAAAAAACAACATTAATTAAAACAATGTAATCACAGAAACAATGATCGAAGTAAAGTGTCTTTACATAAATTTAAAAAAAGGCATAATCACAATATTAGACCTCCTATATGTTTCTTATTTTAATAGCAGAATGCTTAAAACTTTATATGACACTGTAAAAATAAAGAAAATGTATGATTTGGTTTTAAATTTATTTTTAAGAATAATCTACAACATCATTTTCACACACACAACTAATGAGATTTCAAATATTTATTTAACATCAGGCAATACAGTTATATTTACATCCCATACAAATTTAACTGAGAAAGCATTTGCTTTATTGCATGTACTTAAATATTTGTATGGATCTTTACTTCATCACTAACAATGATAAAGTGGAGAAAAAGGGACAGATTCATGCCAAAATGAACAATACCCAGAAGATTCTAATAAACCTTACTTCTTTAGGTACTCACTAAAATTTGTAACTCAGAGCTCTAAATGCGTTCCCAAGAGAAAATAATTTTAAGTTCAGGACAAACATGTTTCACCAATTGTTTCAAATTAAGTATGGAATGAATTTTGTTGTCTCAGCGTTTTTATGACAAATAAGTTCAGCTAGACATGGTAAAGATGGTAAAGAGTTAGATGGTAAGGAGAAATTACCTTCAGTTTGTGAAATCCCAGAATATTAACATTTTCCATGGGTGCGTTCGTAGTTGGATATACAAAATGATATTTGTGATTTAGCTTCATATGATGTTACTTCCCTCTTTCGAGATTTTCGGTTTCATTAGAACGTCAATACATCAAATATGTTTTGGATTATTCCTCAGCACATTCTACTATCATTGCCATCAGCGTACTTGTTCCTCTATTTACTGTAATACGTTAAGAAATTCAAAATACACAAGTAAAAAAAACTAAAAAAAAAACGCATGGTTTAACGAAACTACAAAAACAATTTAAATTACTACATTTAATGATTTGGCGACCCTCATTGGCGACTTATCGCGACTACCAAAAAATACCGGAAATTACCATCTTTATTTAATGTTTTTTAAATGATCTAATTCAAATTTTAAAAATAAAATATAAATCTTGTAAGAATACTAATATGAAAGAAATGCTTGACATTTGAATTATACATTGAACATATTATGAATTATACATTGATTTTTCTTTCTTATAATTGATATTTATTTTCAGTTGTACGTATATTTTCATACTTATTCCAACTTAAAATGTTTATTGATATTAGGAGGGTCGAAATAGCTTTTTAACTTAAATGTCCTTCATTTTAAAATATACATGTTACCTACTACCAAAAAATCTCTATTAAATCGCCATATTTTGTAAAAATGATAGCTGCAAATTATATTGTTAAGTTAAACGGTAGAAAAAAATATTAGTTTACTTCCGTTTAAATTAACAAGAGAATTTGTAGCTTATTTCTTGTAGTTTACCTCCGCTTAAATTAACAAGAAAACATAACAAGAGAATTTTTATCAGTTTCGCATTTACCAAACTGATCCAGAAATCATTTTTTTCTTATGTCCACATGGTTAACATTAAAAAAAAATGATTTCTTCCAGAAATCATTTTTTAATGTTAACATACAAAACTGAATTCTGAAAGAAATGGTTAGCACATAAAATTAAAAGATATTTAATAATGGATTTTTTTCATTTTTAAATTACGATGCGACATAATGATGCAAATTTAGATAGGCAATGTATGCATACTATTTGATATACATAATAACAACTTATATTATCCAAGATTTTCAAAAGACTCTCATATTCTATTTTAAGTATAAATCCTTTTTATATATAGTTAGTATTTGTCGTGAAAATGTCAATCTGTGTGTATTTTAAGTTTATATTTTCGATTAAACAAATTTTATAAAAAATATTAAAATGATTTCCTAGTACATATATGTATTAATCAGTTTCAGATATATTATCTTATAAATATTTAAAAAGAAATTATGAAAGTTTTATTATATAATATATATATATATATATATATATATATATATATATATATATATATATATATATATATATATATATATATATATATATATATATATATATATATATATATATATATATATATATATATATATATATATATATATATATATATATATATATATATATATATATAATATATATATATATATATATATATATATATATATATATATATATATATATATATATATATATATATATATATATATATATATATATATATATATATATATATATATATATATATATATATATATATATATATATATATATATATATATACACATATATAACTGTTAAATCAAAGTGAGTTCAAGAATTAACTTATGTTAAAAAGTATTATATATGATCTTATGATATAAATGTAAGTGTACAACACGAAATGAAGTAAGTGAATCTGATATATTTATAATTATAATATAGATTAGTATTTAAATGCTAAATTATTTCTTACAATATTGCTTTTCTTCATAAAGTTTCTAAGAAATATAATACTATGTATTTTTTAAAACTTTATTTACGAGAAATTATGTTTTTTTCTTCACAAAAGTAGAGAAAAGCATGAGTAAAAGAGATTTGCAATATTAACGAGGCAGACTCTTCTTAGCTATGAATATTCGAATTGTTCCCACTAACTAGCCGTTAAAGAGAGACAATAAAGCATTGAAGTCTAATTAGACTCTAACAAGACTTGAAAGTTTAAGTAGATACCAAGATTAGCCCTTTTGTGTTCATGTCAGTTGCTCCTGAAAAGAAAAACATCTTAATTAAGAGAACTTGAATAGATTTTGCAACGGAATAAACATAACTTCTTAAGACAATGGAATCACTTAAGCACTGCAAATTAGATAGTTTTAAAATGTTTGTAAGTAAATACTTTATTTTCAAGACAGTTTTTTACTGTCTTAAAATCTTAAGTACGAAACATATTTTATCTGTGAGTTAAATTTCGTTAATTTAAATAAAAATTTTAATAATATTCTTGCAATAATATAGAGCATAAAAATTATTTGATATATATTCATTTAAAATATCCAATAAGAAATCAAAAACTCTTATATAACTAAATTGCCATAATTACAATTTAAAAATCAAAATCATACATAAAAGAAAAGTAACAGTTTTTAAAAGATAAATGATGTTAAAAATTCATCATTTTTATTGTTAATAGATTGTACATTATTTATGAAAGGCAAAGAATTTTCTTCTTTTCAATTTCATTAAGTAATTTCTAAGTTATTTACTCTAAGCTATTTAAAAACAAAGAATAATTGTGTATATTTTTTTCAAAAAAAAAAATGATTTAACTTTAATAAAAAACTATAAGAATTACTATAAAGCTTTAGTAAATATATTAGAATTCTGCACATTTAAGACTTTATTTTAAATCATTTTAATTATTCATTTTATTATTGTTTAAGTTATTTGCTATAGTTTGCAAATTTTTTTCTTGTCTCTTTAATTGGCATTAAATAATTTTATTAATTTTAATGTCTCTTTAATTTGACATCTAAGAAGCTGCATGTCTCATTTAATTAATTGATACGAAATTCTTATAAAATAGTTTATTAATATTCTTCCATAACATAAGTAATTTTCCATTATGAAAAAGTAACTAATATTGGAATATTAAAGGATAAAAATAAATAATCAGTTTATTAGGTAAATAATGAATCACTTCCCTTTACTTATATATTTGTTCCAAATAAGGGGATATTTTTTCAATGAGTAATTTTACTATATCATGTTCTGTTATGAGAGAAAATTCTGTTTTATGAAGTAATTGTAAGAACTTGCTTTGAAAATATAGATTGTTCAGCAATTAATTCAAGTGGTACCATTTTATATACTCATGATAATTTCAGTTTTTAATTTATTCCAAAAGATCAGTTTAACTTATTACGAGATTTAAATAAGTTTTAATAGTTAGAAAATCTTATTCTTCTGAGCTTTACGTTTTGAAGTATCAAACAAGATTAAAATTTAAAAATTTTACGATGATGGTAAATAAATAACAAAATAAAAAAGCACTTTTCTGCAAAAGAAAAAGGTGATTTTTACTATCACAAAAAATGCTTTCAATAATGCATAAAAATTTTAATTTTAAATAAATATAATTATCTCAAATAATGAAAGTAACAGTTAAAATATCATAATAAATGCATATTATGTAATTTTCTAAATTCTTCAATATTCATTTCTACTAAATGTCATCTTTAAATATATGAATAAATTAAGAATTACAAAAATACATTAAATTATTCAGTTGCATCATTAAAATTTATATCATCACCTTTATAAAATAATGCTAAAAAGCTTAAAAATAATAATATTTTTAAATTAAATCTTTGCTGTAAAGTATACAGAGTATCATTTCTTATTAACTTATTTTATGAATTTATTTGTCCTGGGTTCGAATCCCGGTTCGGGCATGGATGTATTTTCTCTCTCTATCCTATCTATCCTGTCTTTGTCCTTTCCTTGTATAAATGGGTTGTGAATGGTTGCCTACCCTATAAACGGGTACCTATGGCATGTATGTACTGAAGAAGTTGGACTCCACACCTAAAATGGTTCAGTTGGAAAAGTGGAGCAGCGCACCCCGTACAACCAGCTTAGCTGGTAAACGACAACAACAACATGAATTTATTTTTGGTTCCGGCAGCTATTTGGATTTCCAGCTTTTAGCAAAAAAGGCGGAACTGATGGCAACTTATATAACGGGTCACCCAGTGAGGTATGCCATTGTTGCTCAATGAGTGGGAGGGGGTCTTCATAATTTAGAAGCAGGGTCTAAACGGAAGACCCCCTAATATAGCTTGCCAGTTTCAGAGGTATCATTTTACATGGAGGAAATTGCAACCACCACATATTTTATGTCTCTCATCCACCATAAAGGAACACGATAGATTTTCGGTTTGTTCTGGATTCGGATTTTCAGCCTTATAATAAGGAGGGCATAACCAACCTATTTATAACTATTTTAATTATAAACTATGTTAACTATTTCATAAAATTAATACATTTAGTGTTTTATATTCTATAAAAATAAATAAAAAACTTAAAAATAACTCTTTCCAAAAGATTAAGGAAACGAATTATTAAAATTTATATAAATGTGTATATGAAAGTTATTTTAACTTAAAAATTCCTATAAATTGCATTCAAGAAACAATATCAAATTAATTTTTTCAAATACTCATAAGTTTTGTAACAACTTAAGAACATTTATGAAATCAGCAAATCATGACCATCACAACCACCAAATAAAACTAAACTATTTCTAAAAAAATGTCTTGCTTTAATAGAGAAGTTGAAAATAGTGTTACACACATTATAGAACGAAACTAATGCTATCCACAATTATGATTTTATTAAATCAAATTAAATGAAGATAGATGTTATAATATTTAAAATTCTTCATTATTTTATACTATTTAATTTTTTGAATTTACAAAAGAATAATCATTTGCTCTCTAGTAAAGCAAATCTAAGTATTTTTAATATCTACTCGGATGTAATTTACTAAATTATCTATATTGGATTTCTCTAAATGTTACCACTAGTGAACTACGCCAATATCAATGTTATAATCAAAAACTGCTCACATTTTCACAAAATTTTTCACATTATTTTTGATCGTTAAAATCCAACAAAAGACCCACAAAATATGTTTCTTATATCTGTAAACTCCATTAAATTAGTCATAAATGTTTTTTTAAATAACTCACATTCACGTTTTATTCAAAATTTTAACAAAATTTATGACCTTATGCATTTTACTCATTATTCCTATAAAAATGATTTAACTTTGGATAAGTAATATTTTTATTATTGTGAAAAAATAACCATATTTAGGAAAATTATTAACCAAATTCAGAATATTATAATAAAAAATGTATCATTGAATATAAATAAAAGCATATATTAATGCGATTAAATATAAGTGAAAATATATATTTTGCAAAATTTTCTATAGTTTAAAATGCATTACTTATTTTATTTAAATTTTGTTATGTAATAAGTTTTATTCAGGTAGATTTTAATGAATAAACTAAATAAAAAAATTTAAATGAGAATTAAATTAAAAAGTCATTACATAAAGTGAAAATTTAGTTTTCATGATTTATTAAAAAATATTCTTTATATTATTCAATAAGAATTTTATTTGGATTTTGAAATAGGGAAACGCATTGTAAAGGATTATAAATTTATTTTCTAAATATCTATAGTGAAAAATATTTAATATAATTATGTGTGCAACAAAAAAATTTATAAGAGTTACATTTAATTTATAATTAATCATAAATAATGAATAAAAGGCATTTTTACTAACATTAAAAATAATTAAAATCTGGACATTAAACTTAATATTAAATTACTAAAACATTTCAATTTTCATTTTAGACTATTTAAAATGAAGTTGAAAAATTGTATTTATGGAGATTATAATTGGTTATCAAACAAAGAAAGTTAACCTCTGGAAATACATCATAAAATTTTAGACCATATAGTGATGTCTGATCAAAAATATAAGAGAAACACATAATTTAAAGTTTTTATTATTTTTATAAAAATATCTGCGATTAAAATATGGGTATTATAAGATGACATAACAGAAGAAAATTAATACAAGAAAACTGAATATTTTTAAGTTTTCACAATTTTATACTAAAAAATGCTTATAATAACATATACTGACTAAAATCACTTGCAAAATGTTATAAGAATATTAGGTTTCAAATGTTAAAAAGAAAAAAGTTTCTTGATTTTTTAATCTCTAAGCTTCAAATAAATTTCCTTTACTTTTGCAGATTTATTATTTTACAGCATAACATTAAAACTTTTTCAGAGAAAATCTGATCTAATTCATAGACAGATCTCAAAACAAAATAATATTTTTCAGATTTGCAAATTCAGCATAAGTGTACATTAAATTAAAATTGTTTTTCTCGTTAAATATTTTAATAGGATTAGAAAACGATTTTTATTAAATTGTAAGAAAACTATTTAATAAACCTTGAGAATTTCTCCTACCGTTCAAGACTTTTGTTGATGCTTCTAAATAATATATGCTTCAAAAAAATCTAATCGCTTGAGAGCTTAGGAGTGTGGGTTTGATTCCCATCGTGGCCCTGGGTGTTTTCTTCGTTATCTTCTGGGATTGTACATCTGTCCTTGTGCTATTTGTCCTATTATCGACGAAGACTTACAAGCGGATCTCAAGAATCAAGCATACAAGTCTGAAATACATGTAATAAAATAAATAAATAAATAAAATAAATAAATTCATAAAAACACTGCATCTTTATGAAAAGCAATTTTCTGGGATAAATTTAATCTTAATGTAGAAGACTGTGAACAAGAATACCAAACAATTAACAAAGTGTTAATTTATTTTATCAATAATCTCACTAATGTTATATATCATTGCATATTTATTCAATAAAGTACTGTAGCAAATTCGATATTACATATTTTTTATAAATTGTAAACAGAATTAATTACCACTAATATAAATATTTTTAATTTTCTGTTTCAAAACAAAAACTGAATTTCAAAATATGTTTTTGAAAATGTTCTCCATAATTCAAAAATTTCTTTCGCACTTTTAATAAAATTGTAATGAAATATTTATAAAGTTGTGTTTTTCTCATAAATACCAAGTATTATATAGTTTACAAAGTTTGATGGTATTTTACTCACAACAAATTCTATCTGTAACATTGTAACCTAAAAAAGCTGAATTGCCATACCCTCAAACCTTGTATTCAACCAGTGTCCTTTTCTCGAAAGATATAAATATGTCACTTAAAAATATTTTTAATACTATAAAATAAAACATTTTCAAAGCCACAGCTATAGCTTAGTCGGTAATAAAGAAAATGCAAATAGAAATTCGCAGCATACGATGCCACAGATCTCTACATATCTACTAAAAATTTTTAAGTAACCGCAAAAGCTATAAAACACGTTTAACGGTCTCATATCTATTTCGGATTGAATCTCTCGTACCACATCTCTCTCAAGAATTGTAGAAATGTTGAGAAAAGCAGAGAAAAAAAGTAAAGATGCATTTATGCCTTTTACGAAGTATAGAACTTGATTTATACCGAATCCTATTTTCAACTGCTGGTTTTCGGAGTAAAATATATAGTCTCTTTCAAAGATTCAGAATCAGTATTTTTGAAACTGACATGATTTATTCATGATATTTATGGCACATATCTCTTATTCTTGATCTGAAGTCGGAGAACACTCCAAGTCTGGATATTGGGAAAGTAATGTGTGCTCAGAATAATGCATGTTTTTAAAAGTACCAAAAAAAACAATGATATTAAGAAAGTAACATGAGTTTTTATGCTCAGCGTTACATTGTAATAACCTCTTAAAATGCATGAAAGCAAATATTCATTTACAGAGTAAACTAAACAGTAAGAATAAAATTATTTTCACTATTTTACTTCCTATTGATGTTATTTATAATAATAAAGGAAATAAGGACAAAGATGTCTTGTATGTTGCCATAAGTTAATTTGGTGAGTTTTAAATAGGGTTTCCATTTAGAGAAAAATAACGAAATAACATTTTTTTAAAAATTTATTTCACAAAAACTCAGCATTGTAAAGAAATTACATAAAAATTGTTATTTAGAGTTACATTTAAACTAAAAAATAAAAGTATATATTTTAAGGAGTCACGAGTATTTTCCTTTAGATTAAAGTAATATAATATAATTCTATGTAAGAATCCAATATTTAAATCACTTAATCACACAACAGCTAAACCACTTAATTAAAAATAGGAATTTTTAAAATTGACGTAATTTACTATACTTTATGATTGCAAGAAATAGCTTTAGTTTTATAAAATACCATAGCTTTTTAGCTTTCATTTATCTTATAGCATTTCATTGATATCTTACTCGTATTAATATGGATATCTACAAATTAATTAAGCTAAAATAGAATGTGAGCTTCTGTCATTATTTTTATAAACAATTTTCTTGAAAAAACATTTTTTTTAATATCAACAAGATAACATGACCTAAAAGTACCTTTTTTATCATGGAAATTTTCATTTATTTTCATGTTACTTAAAGTACTCTTTGCTAACAGTATATCCAAGCTTATATTAATCACAAGAGGCTTAATGCTTTTAATTAATTTTTATACTTACGAAATGCATAAATGAAAAATACCCACCTAATAAGTAACAGAAACATGTAGATCATAATGAACCCTAATGTCATAATGAACCTTTAACCTCTGAAACCAAAAAATACCATATGGGAAATATGAATGAAATTCATCAATTTTTGAATCTTAAATCCTTTAGATTCCGTTCTTCGCTGCGATGCATTCTTGAAATCTGCTATTGAGATTTCTCATGGACTGCTACAACACTTTATATGGGATACTGCAATATACTTTATTTTAAATCATCCAGATAGATTTGTGGGACAACCCACAAAATATCACAAATAGATAAATCAAATGATGGAGAATGTCCCGAGAAGGTTATTGAATCTTGATAAGAAGGTCATCGAATAATTCTCTCAGAGCTTCCTGGCTGGCCGTCCAGTGTATGATGCTACTCCATCCTCATCAAAATAAAGGAAACTAACAAACTCGATACCAATATATCAAAATATTCAGTATACATTTTTGTTAGTTTTTTATTCATATATTTATTTTGGATAGTGAAAAATTTTATTTTTGCAGTCTTATTAGAATGAAATAGCAAAAAACAGTTTCGAACAAAGTATATATCGTGTTAAAATTTTTGTATTTACAAAATTGGTGGCGTTTATTTATTTATTTTTATTCATTTATTTATTTTTTTTTAGTTTAACGTTTCACGTTTAAGTTTTGTCGCATATATTTTTAAATTCTAATAAACTGTAGAAATTTATTAATAATCTCTTATCAGTATGAGTGTCCATGTTGACGAATTTGGGAAAGGCACATCTTTTTAAATCGGGACGCAGTGGCTGGCACACATGAATATTTTTCATTTTCGCTAATCACGGGCGTGTTTGGTGGTGGATATAAAGGACTCCCAATGAAATGATAAATTCTCTCTCTTTGGTTTTTAATTAAGAGGGTAGATCATGCTTTGAGCTCACCATGACACTGTTTCCGTCAAGTTGCTATCAATTCCGCTTTTTGTGCCAAATATCAGGACCGAACAATCTAATTGCTCAAGCACTTGAGATAAATTTCTATAAATCTAATATTTTCTTACTAGACTGACAAATACACTTACAGCTCAAAAAAAAACAGTCAAATAGTCTTAATAGTCTCCAAATAGTCAAATAAAATATATATTTTTTTGGTTTTAAAATTAATAAAGCACATATTTTTAAACGTATATAATGAATCTATATAATTCATTTTATATTTTGTTCTAAAATGAATAATTCAAAACCAAAAAATATGCATTATAACCAAAACACAGATCAACACATTTTTATTTACGCTTACACGTTTTAACATTATTTTTATTATTAACTAAATTTTAATATGTTTAATGATACCATCTATCCTTTATTTTGCATAAAACATTATCGTAGTATTTTTTATCCAGCTAATTCGTAAAAAGATTTCAATGAGAAGTTTAAAAGGATTTCCATTGAGACTTATGTTAGCGTAGTTTAATTACCGACCAAACAACCAAAGTCTCAGTGGTTGTCACCAAAAAACTAATTACTTTATTCGACTTTTTTTCTGAATCCCCCTATTTTTTCAGAAAGTATTGATTTGCCAATATTCAACACTAACATTAAATTCAGCCTTCAATCTCAATAAATAAATTTTTTTGCATTCTTCAATTCATTCAACAACTCATTTGTGCCAAGTTTTTAATCATGAATAATAATTTCATATTTACTTTTAATTTAATTTTATGTCAAATTTACTTAAGTCATATTAAATTAATATTTAATTTTATAACATAGATTTTTTTAAAAAAAGAATTATATTTCACAGTTTTTAAGTGTTTTGATCACCATTTTCGAAATTGTATTACAATGACTTTTCTCAATTTGATAAATATAAATGCTGCGAATGAATTGTGTGATAAAATATGTGAATGTTGGGATTAACTTTCATAAAATACTGTATATAATACACACACACATATTTTGTGTCTTTAGAAATTTAAGTAACACCTATTTATTTAAATTTAATGCTGTGCATTTAATTCGAAGAGATAACATTTAATTTTTTTACAATGCATAATCAAAACTTACGACAGTTATTCCCTAAATTTTCAAACATAACAACACAAAAACATTTTATCTATTTTTCAATAAATCCACATATTTCCAAAAAAAAATAAAAATTACAACATGTTTCAAATTAATTTTACAATGATGAGTTCTTTATCGATGACTACGGCTCATAAATATTTATTAGTTTTAAACTTACGACCACTCTCAAAATTATCTTCTTCAAATCAAATGCAGGATTTCTATTACTTGTGTAATATGTCCAAATAAAAATGCAGCAAAACAAATTAATATAAAATGGGTAAAAAAGTGAAATATTTTAATTCATAAACATAAAATATCGAGCAAGATTATTTTAAGAATACTTAAAAAGATATTTAGGCTATTGAATTATTAACCATGTTGGAATACATTTTTATACTTAAGTTTGATATATGCTCAGGAAAACAAAGAAAATTTTAGAACAGGATAATTTTTGTACGTCTATATTGAATCATTTGTCAAGATTACATACATGCTTCTTTTCATTCGATATATTGTTGATGAAATTTTTAAATCTCAAGTATCAATTTCATTAATATATTACAAAAGAAACATTAAAGCTTCCTCAAAACATACAACTAAATAAATATTATTAATTTAATATTTTATTTTTGTACATGACACACATTATATATATATATATATATATATATATATATATATATATATATATATATATATATATATATATATATATATATATATATATATATATATATATATATATATATATATATATATATATATATATATATATATATATATATATATATATATATATATATATATATATATATATATATTATATATTTATATATATATATATATATATATATATATATATATATATATATATATATATATATATATATATATATATATATATATATATATATATATATATATATATATATATATATATATATATATATATATATATTCAGTGTGATAAATAATCATAATTTGTTTTATCATGGGGCTGCTATTAGTTTATTTTAAGCTCTTAAGCTTTATTAAAACTGAAATCAGAAAAAAATGTTTCAAGGTTTTTAGTATTTAATTTTACATATATTTTATGTTAAAACTTTTTTAATAATTTTATTAAAAATTCCTATATTGAACATTGTTTAATATTTTGTTAATAAAAATTATATTTATTTTAGATAATTGTTACGTCAAATTGAACAAAAATTCATTGTCTTTAATTAAAATGAAACTGTTTTAAAACAAGTATTGCTTACAATTTATAGTATCTAATTATAATAACTTATAACATTTAATGGCAAAAATACTCATAACTATATATATTTGACGTAATTTGCTTCAAGTTTAATTACAACAGATAATAATTTTATATGCAGAAATTAAACATTTGCTAACACATTTCTCATTTCTTTAACAAAAAAAGAAAATTGAAATTGCAATATAATGGTTTTCACACATCAAGATGAAAGACAAATATGTGTAGTCTAACTATTGTTAAGATCACTGATATCGAAAATTTGAAAAAAAAAAACACTCTCACTAGAAATCGATTCAGTTTTATTTTTCGTATCAGATTTATACAAATCAAGAACCCTAAATTACAAAATCGAATTAAAAATATCTTTTCAGCAACAATCAGATGGGGTTTCTTTTTTTAACCTTCAACATTTTTTTATCCTTTTTTTAAAAATTGAGCCATCGCAGTAACGACGACATCCATCAACGAGACTTAGAAGGAATCTTCCTTCATTCCAGACGCAATCTAATGACTCTAAATCGTTCTAAAGAGGAACGAAAAAACTGCGAGGTGGAATTGCGAGGAGGAAAATACGTCATTAGTTTGCTTTTGGAAAACTTAAGGCTTCGAAACTTTCGTAAGCCGAAAACGCGGGAACAATTCGAAACTGGGGAAGATTGCTGTTAGTAAACGTGTTTCTGACCGCGAACATTTTGTGGGTAATGTATTCAAGTTTACTTTTTACATCGAGTGGATAACATTGTGCCGAACTTTACATTAATGCATCAATCATTGGTTTATATAACCAGTGTTTTAGAGAGGGGAAACTGGGTCGGAAGGAGGCACGGAATTCAGAATCTATTGTTACCAACAGTTAACTAAACTTTTGTTAGTTCTTAAAACTGCATAGCTAAGTTGTATATAACGAAAGTTAAACTAAGAATGATTTATCATGATGATAAGCGCTTAAAAAAGACGTCGATTTTGATCTTTGCTATTTTTGATGTTTATGCTCATGCAATGTAAGAGAACTTGTTCAATTCAGCAGATGTGAATGGTGTATTGCTTTAAAGAATGATGTGTCATACTTTTTTTAAAATAGTAATTTGATATGAACATATAGAACAAACATTATAGTTTATTTTTCTATACTTATTCGCGTATTCTAGATCAATAAAAATGTATTTATTGAATCTTGAATATAGTCTTATGACATATATTTCACTATACTTATTTATCCAATTTGTTTATTTATCATGATTAAGAGAAGAAATAAAATTATAAATTTAAAATAAATATCTAAGCATAGTACCAGCAAATTGCCAAATCTATCTGTCAGTATAATTCAGTGTACTACACAGCAGGAAATACTTGAAAAAATTGGATTTCTTTGGCAATATATGCAAAGTCGTTACCAATAATACAATTTCGAGATCTATTCTACATTAATTAAGCATCATTTAGAAATATTTATCAATAAATAAATAAACATGAAATATAATATTTTCTTAAAATTAATAAAAATTTATGTGCATTACGCATATTTTAAAACTTTTTTGGCAAAGAATAAAAAAATATAAAATATTAATATTGCCTCGATATAGTTAAATAAAAAAATGATATAGTTAAACAAAAAAACTACTGCAAAACTTGTCTTTGGGTTTCGCTAACTTAACACTACAATGTTAATTAGAATGATAAATACAATGTCGTAGTCCCACAGAAAATTGTAATGCGTGCTAATCTACCAAGAATGTTATTGATTGCCAATGCCTGTTTTAGACCACTTTTTAGTATTGGACCATGTATTTTTCAATATTTAATCTATGTATTTTTTCATGTAAGGAAAAAGAGAGATAAATCGATGTTAAATGCGTTTCTACCAACTTTTACGTGTAAAGTAATTTGAGAAGAACTAAATTATTTAGAAAAATATAGGACTTAAATAATTTTTATTATTTTCCTTAATATTTACTTTCAAAATTTGTTTCAAAAATAAGAATTATATTCTGAGTATATTTGGTACATATATAATTCCATTTCACTGCATAAATATGATTAAAATATGTACTTTTTTGCTATATTACACTTTCAAATTACTTTAATTGTTCTCAGTTCTTACAAAACTGTATGCTAAGTAAAATATAGACGACAGTAAGTTTACTTAAATGAAGATAATTATTTTTGAATTATGCATGAATCTCTGAATTTCATAAGTATAATTATTTTATATGTATTCTCATGCATAATTCTTTTTCCTCCTTTGCTAAAAACTGTATATATTGCAATAATTCTCTGAGTGAATGTGCTTAGTTATCGTGGATAGTAAAGTTATGTAATATGTATGTAATATAAAACATTTATATATTTAAAAAGTTAATTTATATAATTCAAAAGTAGATGTATCACTTTTTAAGAATTATTTAGTTTACTGTTTTTTTACTCTTATTTTTATTCTTTTTGTGTTTATCAATATATAAACTTAATTTTTGTTTTTATTTCTATGAATAAAAAAGGAAATTAAGCATATTAAGGAAATCAATTATTAATATATGAGAAAAAGGCACAATTTTAAAAATTACTCAAACATGATATTTTTACAAGTTTTAGCAGTTCCTAATATTTTTTGACTAAACAATTACCATAATACAAAAATGTAATTTTTCTAGATCGGTATTTAAAAACGAGCACAATATTCAATTGTACCAGTGTGTTTCTTAATCAATTTTGATTATTGACATACCTCATCAATTGTGATCAAAAATATTTTAAACATGTCTTTTGATTAAAATTCATATGAATACCATTTTCACTTTCTTTTAATTCAAATTTATAAGTTGTCATGTTGTTAATTGTATTGTGAATTATTACGAAATAAATGTAAGATGTATATATTTTAAAATAAATTTCTATCCAGGATGATAGATTTCATTCGAAACATTCCATACGTATTTCAATTTTGTTACATAAATTACAGCATGCCACATACATTTTCTGAAATCTAAGGCACCAAGTTTTAAGAAGAATAAGAGTATTACATTGTATTAAACTAGACGAAAAAAATCTTCTGCTATCAAATTTATAGGAAAATAAATGAGTTTTCGTGTTTTCCTCAAACAAATGATTGGATTTTCTATTTCTGTGAGTTTTACTTTACAACTTCAAATATAATATATATATATATCTACACTTTTAACTTTTTTTGATTATTTGAAGAATAGATTCAAGAGCAAAAATTTATTGAAGAATAGATTGAAAAGAAAAAAATAGAAATAAAGTTATGAGAGAAATATTTAATTTATTAAAAAATGAATTTCAAAAATCATATAAAACGAGGTCGATGATTATGATTATAAATTTATTCAGTGTAAGATTTTATGAAATAATAATGCATGTTATGTTCCTTATTTTTTAAAAAATTAATCCAAATATCGTAAAATATTTCTATTTTTTAAAACAATTGGAATACATAAAGTTTCAATTAATTACAATATAATTTCATACATATTTATATAAATTACTTTTTTATGTATTTATAATTATAGATTTTTGGTAAATTTAATATATTCCTCAAAGCTCTCACACACACATTCTAAAATATTAACTTGAGTATCAATTACATAAATCTAGTTGTTCCCCATTAATAGCTCAAATAATTTTTTACAAATATATATTCTGTAATTTTTTAAATTTTGGAGTAATCATGTTTAATAATTCGCCATTACGTGATGTTGTCAAGAACATTTGCATATTATTTTTAAGATAGGTAAAATTAAAGATTATTTTAAATTTTTTGTTATTTTTTGTAAATTTATATAATGAAAAATTAAAAATTTATCCATTCTAAAAAGGCCTTGTCTCACAAAATTTACAAACATTAGCAGACCCAAAAGTAATCATGATAAACTTTATTATATTTTGCTTTATTATGATCTTTGCTGGAAGTAATTATAAGAAATGCTTCAAAATTTCATTTAAATTAGTTAATTTAACACACTTAGAAAAATAAAGTAGATAAAAAATTATATCATTATAAATTTATTTTATTAGAATTATGAAGAATATTTCTATTTTAATGAATTTATGAATACTGCACTTAACGTAATGAGCAAATATTTTCAGACAAATCTAAGTTTGCCGACTATCTCCAAACTGTTATAAGAACTGCACAATTTTAAAAAAAAAATTTGTTTATATAGTTTCGTCCAAATTTTATACATTGCATATAAAATGTAATTTGCAGTAGCTAATTAAAAGACAAATGAATGCAAGTTTTATATGAAACGAAATATTTTTAAATAGTATATTCAATAATATTTTAAGAATTTAATGAAATCAGTATATCAACAATTTGTTTTTAATTCAAGAATTTACATGTAACATGATGGTTGACTTATATTAAAAGTACCTATTTCCGGTAAAAACTGAATTTTATTTTTCTTTTGCATTCCTTGTTATAATTTAATTTGATGCATGTATTTAGCAGTTCCATTTATATTATTTGAGATGAAATTTTTATATAATATGATATTTGGAATAATTTAAAATGTGTATATGCCTTGTATATCTGTTATGACAGAAATAAGGCCTTATTTGTTACAAAATTTGAAAAATATTTTTAAAATACAAGATGATAATTTAAAAATGAAAAATCCTTTTAGTATGTTATGATAATTAAATCGTAACCAATAATGAAAACTTTTAACAATAAATAATATAAGAGTAAAAAATTGACTGTTTTTTTTATAAAAGTTGAAATAAAGAAAAAAAATGGACTGTAAAATAGAAAAAGATGGATATTAAATGGATTTTATTTGTTATTGGAGACAAAATATTACTATTTGATACAATTGCATGCAACAAACACACGTTTCTCCTAAAAACTACATATAATATCATATTATCATATCATCTTAATTAATATATAAATTAAATCTGGTTTAATTTCTATAATTTATTTTCAAGTATCAAACAGATGAAGAAAATAAAAGTATCTTATTAATAGAGATTCAGACTTAAATTTATATTGAAAATATTCTCAAAACAAGAAGCTATTTTGTAGACATTCATATCTTAATTTAAAAGCCGAAAAATTCTTTCATTTCATGAAAACATTTGTTACGCAAGTGGATGAAGTTAAATACATGCAATATTTATTTGAATTACATTTTTTCACTCATTTGACATTGCATTTTTTTGCGGCTTCTTTCAAAATATTTTATTTAAAAGCTGTTTTATATCAATTGCTTTCATTATTATTAAATTTAAAAAATATTTAAAGACATTTTAGCGTTAATCAAAGAGAAATTTTAATATGTGTAAAATTTACATTTTATAAGCAAAATTGGATTGATTTGCGAAAAAAGAAATTAGGGGTAAATTACTGAGCTATCAAGAAATATGTGCATTATACTAAGGCACAAAAATATTTGATTGCCTCACTTAAACATCTATCAGCAGACGCTCTGCAAATCTTAACGGAATGTTTACCAATTGACCTAATCGCAAGTCATTTGAAACTTAAATATTTGTTGTGGAATCAAAAGAAGCAAATTACTATAGATGGGAAAACTTTAAATGCTAATAACGCTTGGACAAAAAATACAATTATCTATCCACCATGGAAAATACAGATTATAAATTGGGACACTAACATCATAAATAGTGAGTTTAATGCTTTTAGAGATGGATCAAAAATAAAACAAAAAGTGGGAGCTGCAGCCATCATCTGTAGAGAGAGAAATATTTTTGAAATACTAAACATGAAATTAAATGATGACGCAACAGTTTTTGAGGCTGAGGCTGTTGCTATATTGGAAGTAATGAAATACACAATAAATTCGCAAATAGCAAAAATCTACATACATTCAGATTCTAGATCAGTTTTAGAAGCCCTTTCTTCAAATAAAGTAACCAACAAAACTATAAGAGAGATTATTTCCATATATGAAAAACATTGCAGCAGTTTCGAGTTCCACTGGGTCAAAGCACATATTGGAATATACTTTAATGAAATGGCAGACAAAGAAGCTAAAGCAACAACAAACAAAACAGAAACTACACATATAGTCCCAATTAGCAAACAACAGGTTACAACTTTATTAAATAACAGCTCAATACAAACCTGGCAGAATAGATGGAACACTTCCAGCAAAACACGCAGGCTTTACGATTTATATGGGGCAGTCTCCACAAAGCAGATTATGGCGGATTTCTATACAAACCAAATAATAACTGGCCATGGAATATTTGGCGAATATCAGAACAGATTTCACAATAAGAACCCTTCATGTCCTGCTGACAGCGATATTGAAACAGTTGAATATGATTTATGAATGCAAGGAATTTGTTAATGTCCGAAAGAAATACTTTCCATACAATTATAGAGACAGGACTATAAAAGAACTCTTGTGCCATCCAGGTTTTAAGGAGGGCATTAAGGAGATTATCATAGCAAGATTACAACGACAACTTTCAATTAATTGTAACACCTAATATGTAATGTAAACAAAACACTTATCTATTGTAAATTACCATAAATTATTGTAACATATAATACCATTGTAATTTTGAGTTAAATAATTTATGTATACATATTTTCTTACGAGCTGTAATTTTATTTATATACAAGTTGTATTTATATTTATTTATTAAAGGCAAGATGTAATATGATTTAAATCTTTGGTTGGGGACAGGGTCTTGGTGGACCCTGGATGGTAGTTGCTGGGCTGCGGGCAATGCCTGGCGGTTCCTTGGAAGTGATGGACTTTGGCACCTGGCTTATACCTATCGTGGTGGTGCTAGATTGGAAGTGGAGTGCCTATGGCTACTCGGAAGCACATGGCCTACTCGTCCTGGGTGGATTTCTCCATCGATTAGTCATCGTACTCACCGTATACCTTCGGGTGGAACGGTTTGGTTAGTTTTGTTAAAAATTTATCAGTATATTTATTTCAACAGAAATTACTAATGAAAATAAATAAGTTATTTTGTTTGTTATATGCCCAGAAAAGTCATTTACGTATTTTTTTTATTTCTAACATAATACCATTTTAAAGGGAAAAATTTTAAATAAATTTCTTCTCCACAAATAAAACCAGCGGCAGAAAATAAAATTTGTAAAATATAATAAGTGATTTTTTAAATTTAAAAATCATTAGCGCTCCTCTATGAATTTTATATATTTAAAAGAACTCAAGTCTGTACTTAAATTACAAGGTATTTTCGCTTAGTGGCTACATCTAAATATTTCATTATACTATCGGGGATTTTTAAATTAAAAAATTAAAATTTACTAATATAGTTTTAACATTTATATTTACACTTATAATAAAAATTATTGAAATTAAAATGGATCAGCTACTGAATTATGCATACAAAATCAATATTTATCTAAATAGAATAATTGTTGTCTGAAATTCAAAAGTTTTTTTTTAATTTTCCGCCTATATTAGTGAATAATTTAGCCATTAAATATATTTATTAAATTCAAAATTTCTAACAACTGTACTTTTTTATGCAAATATTCAGAGCATAGAATTCAACAAATATGCTATATATAATCAAAGAAGCAATAACTTGCATAGTTAAATATTTTTATGGGGAATTATAAAATTGGATGACGAAATAATCTAATCTCTAAATATGTAAACAAACTTCTTCAAATGAACGACTTTGTGTAATTATAACAAAGAAAAATCACAAATATTTCCAATTCAGCACTCTTTCCGAACGGTATGATTTTTCATCATGCAGATTCTAACTGAATTGATAAGGATATATTCCTCTCATGAGTGTTAATTGTATTCAGATTGATGTATGGTAAGTTTGATGACAAGAAAACTTTACTTGATGATTGTAAGCACAATTCAATGCTGTTATATTAATTCAGATAATAGTTTTTTTTCTCCTCCTCATTGATATAAGCAAATTCAGTGCCATTGAATTTTTAAAATGGAAATTACATTTTAAGACTTACTATTTACTTCTAGGTCATTATACACATTTTTAATTTTGTAAGATTTTTATCCGTTATTTACACTAGTATTAGTCATGATTGTGAACTTCAAAATATAAACTAAATTCAACCATATAGTTCTCATTTCTTTAAAGTGAATATCCTGTGTGACAAACTCATAATCATAATTAATATTTAATGATAAGAAAACTTACTTGATGATTGAACAATGGTTCAATTTGGTGGAACAATGGGAAAATGTTTCAATATGTGGATCATTCTAAGTTATTATCTCAATTCAGAGAATAGTTTCCTTGCTCTTCCAAATTAATATAAAACTGCACAAATTCATTGTCAGTCATCTTTTAAAAGAATATATATCATTGTATGCTTGTTATTTGCTTTTATGTCATTATACACATCTTTATTTTAGAAAAGATTTTTGTCCATATTTTGGCACTAACATTATCCTTGATCTTCAACTTCAGCATTTAGACTAATTTCAAATTACTCTTTATTTTTCGCACTTCTTTAAAGTAAATGGCTTGTATAACAAACTCACAAAGTCATAATTCCTAATTAAGATTAATATATAAATATAAATATCTACCAAGCATTACCAAGTTATAATCGGAAAATAAATACTGTGTGCAATGAAAAAGCATTACTATTTCTAACCAAACACAATATATGTTATTTGAACATTTCCTTCCAATCCTTTTTCTTTGAAAACCGACGTACTAAATAAGAGATCGATGAAAACATTCTGGAAGTTGCTTGCTCAGCGGAAAACTTTTTGATTTGTTATTATGTTGGAAAGTCTAGTTAAAGGTTATTGGCCATATGGTACCTAGAAAAAGAAGACCCGAGAAGCAGCGCTTCTTCAAAGGATTTCTAGTGTTTATGTATCGGGAGAAGTAATGTTTCTCCAGGCAACTGCATAAAATATGTTCCATTCACTGTAGTACTTAAGAAATTTGTAAATTTAAAAATAGCATATTTCAATGTAATTCCTCCTAGTCATAAATTAGTTGAATTTTCCCCCTTTTGAAACATATCTATTACTATCTTTGAAATACTTTTGGAAGAATTTTCAAAGAATGTACTTAGGCAAATAAGAATATATAGGTTTCGTTAATTTTGCGTTAAGAAAATAATTGGCTTTTTAATTTTTAGTAATTAATTTGACTTTAATTAACAAACCTAATTTGGAATTCATATTAAAATTTACTGCATTTATTATTTCAGAAGTTCTTTGATAATTTTAAGGACGTGAACTGAATAAGAATATAATAAATCAACCATAATAAACACAAATTCGTTCCACAAGCCTTATACGAAGTTTTGAAGACATAATTTTTTTCACATCATTAAATTTTGTTGTACTCTGTAAATACTATATATATATATATATATATATATATATATATATATATATATATATATATATATATATATATATATATATATATATATATGTATACATATATATTTAGACTCGTAAATATTTCCGAAATAATTAATTAACTAATACACCATCACCATTCATATTAATATATTAATTATTATAAATTGCTTAAAATAAAGAAATTTTTGAAGAAATAATTCCATTTTTATTTATTTATAATACGAAGTAGGACACAATTTGTGTAAAAAACTTGTTATTCAAAGTGTACATCACAAAAAGTAAAATTGTTTAACTGAAGGAAAAATAATTTCCTTAAAAAAATTATCTTGTGTTTTTATTAGTAGAAACATTTATTTTGATTGCTTATAATACGTAAAAAAATCTGCAAGGAATGCGACAAAACAATAGTCCTTTTTTCTGATATAAAATATTTGTTTTCATCATAACAGTGCAGTAATTCTCATATCGAATGTGTGAAAATCTACAGTATTCTTGCCATAGATGAGATTTATCATTTTCAATTCGCAGGATTTCTTTATTCACATTAAAATGTGAAAGAGATATAAATGATTTTAGTAGTAAAAAATATTAAATGAAATGCTATGGTTTCATATTTCAGAAATAGAAATTATCGAAAAAGAGGAAAAAGTAATATTATCAATAATAAAATACAGAAAGTTTATAATTTCAATCAAAATTTCAAGTAATATCATTAAAAATACTTTATACGTTAAATTTAATTTATCTGTTTCATTTAATACGGTATACTATCTTTCGAATTATCAAGACTTCAATTAATTTACCAGTATATGAAAAATTTAAATTTAGCAAACCCAAAACGTGATCTGATAGACATAATTATTTTCCTCGTTGTTTTAGGATGCCTCGTAACTACAGTATTCAAATAATTACTAGAAATTATTTAGTCTCCAAAGATAAATAAATTTATAACATCATAATATATATAAATAATATGATTATATAATATGTGTGGTTACTTTGCTGCGTTCTGCATTTAGATCAAAACAATGTTCTGTCATCTAACATAAGCCGGTTTTCTTCTTTTTGTCCATTTCTACTGTCAAAAAGTTCCAAATTCCCTTCCAGCGCAAGCGATGTATCGGTTTCAACTTAAATCTCCTCAGATGGGGAGCGGGAATGAAATAGCCTTATGTGAAACAATCCAATAATAATATTTCCCCAATCCATCATATAATTTAAAGTTTCGCAGCTGAAAATTCAGTTTCCCCCATTTAATCTTTTCCGCCAATTTTTCCTAACTCAAGTGTACAGGAGCAGTTATGAATGAAAGTACATATTTGTAAAAAGCTTATTTCTAGCAATACTGGTATGTGTCTGTTTTATTTTTATAATAAATGTAATAGGGTTTTAAAATACATGAATTAATCTTCAACATTATTTCTGGTAATGTGAAATATTCTGCATGTAAAATTAGAATGTATTATAGATATGCAATTATATTATAATTCAAAAATTTTAAGCTTAAGAAAGTAATCCTTAATTTGAACTCATTGTTATTTATAGCTTAAAAAGTATTTGTACTTAATAATAGATGCAACTTAATTAGTTAAAAGAGATGCTTTAACATTTATAGTGAGGAGTACTGCTTATTTATTTTTATAAAAATGTAACTTGCAACTTAAAAAATATTTTTTGGATAACTTGTGTTATTTTAGATTTTTATAATTATATATAATTTATAATAGTGAAAAAGTAATTTACTGCGTAGTTTTTATTTTTGCTTCTAGTGCATTGCTCTTTTTCTTCCTATTACGTTATGGTAAAATACTTCTAGGTAGTTATAGAAAAAATAAAGTTTTAAATTACTTGCATTGTTTCATAATAAAAAACTAAAGCTATTACTTCTTTATTTTTTTTAATCCTCTAACAGATGAAGCTGCTGATTGTCCTTCAAATTGAATTTTAGATTGTTAGTATGTAGATTATTTTCACCTTATTTGTGAGCATTTTTAATTCTTAAAGGTCAGCTTATAACTATAAATTATAGTCGAAATAGAGCTAGATTTCAAACAGAATGTAAAACGACGGAAAAACAAACCCAGAATTCACTTCAAAATTGATGTCTAAAATTATTGAAATTCAATTTTATATTTTACGCATTAAAAAACGTTAAAAAGTAAAATTTACTGGTTTTTGAATATTAAATGTAAATAATAAATTAAACTGAATGAGATATACTAAGCAGAATGATATTTATTATATTACTGATTTTCTTTTGGGCAATTGTTTTTCCGCCATAGTTTTAAACCTAACTAAGTTTACCACATAAGTTTCTTTTAATGTCTATAGAAATTGTGCTTATTTAGATCATTGAAAGTATTGTTAAAAGCAAAAATGTCTCATAAACGCTCAAATATCAATGAAGGTAACATTATTTACAGTAAAAACAACTGCATTGCTTAAGCTAAAATAAAACGATAAGAAAAAAATTCCTTTTTTCGTTCATATATGAAACAATCTGCTGTGTTTATATTTAAATATAAAGACTAAGTGCATATTAAAAATGCAGAATATATAACGTTAAATTTAATATAAAACATATTATGAAGGGAAAAATTCACTCATTTTACATCATACGAAAAGAATGAACGTTGTGAGAGGAATTTAACTCTGACCTATTTCAAAACAAATCCATTTGTTGTTTTGCCAATTTCACTTTAAATTCGTCTCCTTTCCATTTGCAGCGGAGAAGGCAAGTATCCCAGCAAGAAACGAATTTAGAAAGTGGCAGAAACAAGTTAATGCAAGAACCAAAGTGAATAATCACAGCAAGAGTTCCCTCGAAACTTAATAAGTGCCCCTAAAGTGACTCAAGAATAAAGTGGAAACTGTTAGTGAAGTTGACGCGACGGGGACATGATCTATGCAAATTGCTTCTTTTACTTGGGTACCCAGTTTGCAGAAATTTATTTCCCCCCTTTGCAGCGGGACCTCCGAAATGAGCAGCTCTCCTTTTCTTTACTCTTATTTATTCATATTTTTAGAAGTCTTTAGTAAAGTCAATTTGTCTGGGAGGTAAAAGGAAAGAGTTTATTAAATTCGCGGAGGTAATAGTGCCCCGCTCTGGCATCTAAGTTCTTCAGTTGGTGGACTGATTAATGGTTTCCGCGTTTAAACTTGTTAGTAATGCTCCCACGGAACACTCGCGTTCTCCTCTCCCACCTGAAAACATGCTTTAAAAATAAGTTTCTCGTTGTTCAATTAATTCTTAGTTATTTTTCAATTATGAAACGATACTTAAGTGGTTATAGTCCTCAGCACTTAGTAACAGTTTGGGAAGTTTTTTGCAGTGTGCAGAAACACATAACAAGAGCTGGTAATGCTATGGTGTGATGTGAGAAACATAAGCTTCCCCTGAAAGTTGTTAAAATTAGATTTAGTGAAGCAAAGATTCTATTTTCGTTGCATTTTACCAATAGCTTTAGAGTACACGTATCAATTGAAGATCAAATCCTTATATCTGGAATTTTCTTTAATAAACTTACTCTCTGTTCTGCATTAGCCACTACACTTTAGTTGAGTAATATCTTTATGCAAGATATAATTTTAACAGCGGTTATAAATTAGACATATTATACTCGTATATAATTATTTTATATTGTTATGAGAAACATTTGTGTTTGTTGCATTTTAAAAATGATAGAATATTTAATTAGAAATTCATAATATTTCATTCTACACTCATGTCCATAAATTAAGAATAATTCAGAATAACACAGAAATTGAACTCTAAAATAAAAATTTCACATGTAGAAGTATCGCACACATCTTCAAGAATAATATGGAAATTACAAGAAACCAGTAGATGGCACCGATACTACTTCACAATGACGAGAGTGTAAGAGAGGGGTATAAAAGGAATGGTTGCAAGGAAGAAAAATTTTTCACAAGCGCTTTAAAAGCCTTTCAGTGCAATAACCACATATTTATGGCACAAAAGAAGCATTTGTATGATATTTTACGTGCTAGATTTATCGGCCGTCTGGAATGTGGACGTATCCAGGCTTAAGTATCCGAGGAACTTGGAATCCCCCAGAGTGTGTGTCATCTCCAGGCTTTTGGCAACGGTTCCAAGATGATGGTAATGAGAGTAGACGTTAGAGCACAGGTCGCCTCCAAGTTACAACGCTGAATGAGGACCGGTATTTGGCATTACTGGTTACTGCCATGAACAGAGAAGTACAGACGGACCACAACATCAGACCTGTCCCATCAGCTTTCTTCAGCTATCGTTACGACACATCGGTACCAAACTTCCAAAAGATGAACAATATCACCTCGCATGGTCCCAAGCATTCATAAAACACAACCTTAAATCTCAAAAATTAGCCTCATGGCAAATCGCATGGACAATAGCACACCAGGCATGAACAACTAACAAAATAATTCCAAAAGTCTCCGAGTCACACCTACTGGATAACTCGTGCGTAAATTACTTCGTAACAGAACATGGTCCATTCCCAACTTACTTTAAAAAATAAATATAACATCTTCATCCCTCTGTCTCTGTGGCAAAGAAGGCAATCCTTTCCACTACATCACCGAATGCAGCTACACCGCACAATACCCTTTCAAATGCCCTCAAAATCTTAACTACACCGATTTTCTTCAATTCTGTCTTCGTTCAGCTCCCCACAAGAAAAAATGAACACTAATCGCTAAGCTCATCACAGAAAAAGGTTTCGATCTGTTCAAGGACAGGAATCCTCCTATCAGCTCGCCAGACGATTCATCAGACTCAGACTTTTAACCACCAAGATTAAGAAAACTTGAACTTTTAGTTAGAGACTTCATAATTGAAATGACTGTTTTTTACCTACCAATCACAGAATCAAGGATTTTCAGCCACACAATAGTTTCATTCTCCAATTGTATATAACTGTTCCTTGTCTTATTTACTAATACTTTTTTAAAAATTCCTAACTTTAAATTTTTTTTAATTTCAATTTCATCCTTATGTTGCCATCCCTGCCTGATATAGAACTGTAATTTATCGAACACTGCGAGATTCAATACAAGGCCTTAAGGCCCCACCAGTGTAAATCCTTCACTTGAAACAGCATGCTGGGTGACGGCACAGTTTGGGGACAACCTTTTAACCGGTGCTGCTTGCTCACGATGGTGATGAGTGGACTAAACCCGATAACTTATTGGTACAGAACGGGCTTAACTCCCATCTCTTATGTATGTATGTATCGGTACGACAGTTTCAAGGCAGATCGTGTACAGACTCTAAGGACACATTGGTCTATATGCTCGTAGGCCTGTCAGATGTGTTCCACTTACCGCAACTCACTGTCACCTGCGGTTAGCCTGGAGTAGAAAGCACGCATTGAGGACACCGTAATAGTGGTTCTTGTGTGATGTTTTCCGACGAGTCCAGGTTTAGCTTTTAGTCTGATTCTCGCCAAACTTTCATTTGGAGAGGTCAGTTACCCGTTACCAACAAGAGAACACATCGTTACGGTGGTGCAGGATTGCTCATTTGGGGAGGAATCATTCTGGGTTCCAGAACTAGGTTACACCTGCATGCTCAGAATGTAACCATGGCAGGACACATCTATCAAAATGTCATTCTGGAACAACATGCACGTTTGTTTCGGGGCGCCATGGGTGCAGAATTTCTATTTATGGATGACAACGCCCGTCCTTACCATGCAAACATTGCAAACGAATGCCTTCAATCGGAGGATATCACCCTTATGCACTGGCCAGTATACTAACAGGACTTGAATCCAATAGAGCATGTGTGGGACATGCTTGCCCACAACGAATTGCAGCCCGTCAATCCCCTCAAGCATGTCTACCGGAACTTCAGAGAGCATTGCTTGATGAGTGGTGAAATATTCCCGAAGATCAGGTCTATAATTTGATACTCAGGATGCCTAGGCGTTGTATTGCCTGTATTGCATCGTCTGGGGAGCATCATACCAACCATGTTATATTGGTTTATGTAAAAAGGTTCTTTTTTGAAATTTGTTCCAGGGAGTAAAAATTGCAATTTTTATTAATGATGTCAAACATATAGCTTCTTTTTTGTTCTTTACTTTTTGTTTAATAAATAGATTTTACAATAAGTCACATTTGTTTTGCTTCTGTCTCTTTCTTTGCCTGAACTTGCGTTATCCTTAATTTATGGAATATGCATTGAATTATTAACACAAGAATGTATAACACACACTTACATACTGTAGGTATTTAGTAATAGTGTTTTAGATAAAGACAAATATATTTTAAAAACCAAAAGAGAGAGAGAGAAAAAAATATTCGGGAGATTTCTTATTTGCTTATCAGATAAATTGACATTGTTTTATTTGATATAATTTTTCATCCCCAAAAAATCGAGAACACAATACATAAATATATATATATATATATATATATATATATATATATATATATATATATATATATATATATATATATATATATATATATATATATATATATATATATATATATATATATATATATATATATATATATATATATATATATATATATATATATAGATGTAGATGTATATCCAGTATATCCCTGTTTTTCTGTAGGTTCTTTTATATGTGAAATTTTAACAAGACTCGACTTTTGTCATAGTTATGAATCTGTACACTATAAATGTATCTAAACGCATAAGAAAATTTAATCAAACATATTGTTACAGGTTCTATATCCAGGACATATAGAATATAATCAACTGAAACTTATTATAGATTGGTAAAAAACAGTATTAAAAAATTTTAATTTAAATGTTTATTCAAACAGTTTTGATATAATAACATGAAGATATATTTTCAGCGTTAAAAAAATACAATACTGCAAATATCTATTGATTTTCTTGTTGTAAGAGCAAATGAAGTCAGACAAAGAAGCCACACATATAATTAAAATTATATAATTTTGGATCTTTTTATCTGGTTTAAATAAATGAACTGTTTATATTTCGCATCTTTTATATTTTTCTACTAATAGAATTTAACTGCATTATGTTCATACTAATATTAATTATATATTCAGATAAGCACGCATGCACACACACACGCAGTCTTTCATTGCATTGCTTAGTAATAATACATATCACAATAGTTCATTCATTTTATTCTTATTAACTTTTGTCAGTTTTATATTTAATGAAATAACTCACTTCTCATTTTTTTATTTTTTTAGTTATTATTTTTTTATTTTTCGCAAGATTAATTTGGAATATCTTTAAAATGTTTAGATTGTTTCAGTAATTATCCTAAAGAATAGTTTAAAAATACGTACCTTTTATCAGATTTAGAGTTCTATTTTATATTTATAATTTTAAAAACTTAATTTTTTTCGAAACAATCTCCAACGTTTTTTAGCAGTACTTAATTGTGTACGGTAACTAATTCTTTTGTTGCTGCTGTATGTAATCCCCTTGATTGAATTAATCACTTGTGTTTTAAAAGGGCAATAAAAAGATCAAAGTTTTAATTGGATTATAAAAAGCATTTGAATATCTTTGATATTTAGAATGAGTGAGGAATTGCATATGAAGCTTACATGATGTTTGTTTCTTTAAGAAAAAATTTTTTTAATAAGAATTACGCTTTATCAAGTTGGATAACCAGCAGAAAATGCTTGAGGCAGTTTTATTCTGTTTTAGAATAAACTAAAAAATTTAAAAAAAGATGCTCTTTTTCTTATATATAAACTATTTTAAGACGCTTGTCATAAAAAGTTTGAGCGGAAATATCGTAAAGCTGCATATTTTGTTTGATACTGTCTTTTTCAATTACAAACATTTCCTTTAAATTTTTTTTGTATTCATAGAATTATTTAAATAAGCATTTAATAATTTATTTTAATTTTAAGAACAGTTCAAATTTTTTTATCTGAACAAAAAATAGAAGAATTCAAGAAATTCGTTACTGAAATTTTACATATTTTTCTTGATAATAAAAGTTAATAAATTTTAACACTTATTATGCTATATATATATATATACATACATATCTGTGTGTGTGCACCATGTTATATTAAGATAATGAAGTATTAATATATACTGCATTATTTGATATTATTTTTAAAACTAAAGAAAAATCAAGGTTAAAAATACTTTTTTCGTGCATTTATTGTGGCATGAAAGGTACCTAATGATAATTAATGATTGAGTTCCTAATGATTTGAGTTCCACTTCTCTGAAAAGATTTCGATTTTGAGGTTTTCTTATTTTTTGTTGCTTGTTTATTTTATTTTAATCACACTTAAATGTTTTCATTTTTACAAGAAAAACAAACCCCTCTGCCTTGTTTTTTTTCTCTCTCTGTCTTTCTCATTTAATCAGTTATACTAAAGCGTAATTTTCACTCTTGTAGTCTAAAGCAAATTCTATACTAAGTTTTATGAGCAATATTTTTAGGAAGACGCACAGAAAGCTGGGAAATCACTATGTATATTTTGCTATATCATTCTGTTTTCTGACATTTTTTCCTTTGCTTTTTCTACCAAAAATCATTCATATCTTAAATATAGTATAATTTCCTTTCAAGATGTCTGACATGTTTTCAAATCCTTACCACTACAATTATTAAGAAGTCTTTTCTTCATATTCCTATTCTTCTAGAACATCGATTTGACTAAGTGATCATGAGCATATCCAAAATTTTCCCCATCATTTGCGCTTAACTTATTGTGAGAAATAGTTGATGGTGTGAATCATTTGCTTCTGATGAGTATTTCAAAAAAGATATTAACGGCATTAAAAGGACTGGAATTTTTACCCTTAATTAGTATACTTTTATGACTGAGAGAGATATTGCTGCAGCGGTTAAATTTAAAAAATCCAGGGTATTTAGGATTATTAATCAGCAAATCTCAAAAAAAGATTTTGGGACAATGTCTCCAAAATAAAAGACTAAATTTGCTTATTCAAGACAATGCCTTGAATAAGCAAATTTTTTGTGCTAAATAATAAATTGCATTTTCGCAAAACATGTACAGATCTTCAGAGGGAGTTATTAACTACAGGTGTAATTGTAGATTCATCGATAGTTCAACGAAGATTTATAGAATCTGCGAATTTTGAAAGATCAAAAATCAAACAATCATTGATGTCAGCAATGAATAATAAACGTATGGATTGGGATAGAAAATATCAATTTTAGATTACTTAAGACTGGAAGAGGGTTCCATTCTTCAATGAAACTCTTTTTTTGGTGCAAGGGTTTTGACTAAGATTTGTCAGGCGAAATGATAGAGAACCCATCAAGGAACAACATCTTACAACAGATGTTTTGGGGGTATTTTATTTCCAAATGACTTGTCAGCTTAGAATCAGTTGAAGGAATCATGGGCTTCACAAAATACATTTGTATAATAGAAAAAAAAAACAGTATGCCTACGAAAAAGACGTTCAACGTCTGTTAATGGTGTGTCGATAGTTTTATACAAGATCCGGTTCCATACTTTTAAGCCAGCAAAGATTTTTTTTCAAACACAGAAATTAAATTTTTTAGACTAGCCTGGTATTTTTGGATGTAAATCAAATCGGAAATTTGTGGAGCATTATGAAAAGACGTATGAAGAAATGGAGTACTCAATAAAGATAATAATTATTGAGAATGTTATAAAAATTTGGTTTCACATGATGACGAAGTCAAACACTTTTGTAGAATCCAAGGCAAACTGTGCATAAACTCTCATTCAATCTAAATGTGGACAAATTTCATAATAGATAGTTATGATGTGTATGTAAGTTAACCTATAACCTAGTAAACAACATTTGGGGAAATTCTTGCTTTTGTCTTAATTAATTTGCACGGTTGTGTACACTTTAAATTTATATAGGACTTTCCGTTAACTCTATTTTTCATTATAAATAACTCATAAAATATAGATTTCACTAGACGTCAGATTTAGAATAAATAATGTAAATTAGTTTAAACTATTTACTTACTGCTTTTATGGGAATAAATCTTCAACTTAAATAAAATAAGATTTTCAATATTTATTTGCGACATACAATTTGAACAACGGCTAATACTCTAGAAGAAAGTTCAGTTTTATGGAAGACAGAAACTTAATTTAAAATAAATATTTCTCGTCTTATTAACGAAAAATTTGTCTCGGGGCAAATATCGAAACACAAAAGTATTGATGTTCTTTTGTTTTTCTCATTTGCTTTCAAAATTAATTAATTATCTAACAAGTTTGTTTTATTTGGTTCAAAATTAAATTTGCATAGCTTTTTTTCGATTTTTTTTAATTAAATGAGACAAAAATATTTTTTCCTTTCTTTAATTTACAAATGCTGTTTTCTTCAGTCAAGGATATAAAAAAATTATTTCCTTATACTTTATCGAGTTTAGTGATGCAAAGATTTCGTCAATCTACAAGAGCTAAGTACGAAAGTAATGTAGGAGTTAAATTAAAAATGCTACTGCAAGTAAATGAAAATTATTGTTTATTCATATTTTAGTAATATATATAATCAGAATAGAAAATAAAATCATGTCAATTAAAGAGAGTTTAAAATATTTTTACTTTACATCTTTTTATTAATTGTTTTTAATATTAAATAAAAAGTCATTTCTTTAAAATAGTTTTGGAAAATTCATTGATATTTTTAAGAAATATTCTCTCTCAAAACTTAAATTTTCGTTTTTCAATAAATTAAATTCTAATGACTGTATATTTTATGTTTTTGAAAAATCATATTACAGCTTACTTAATCTATCTGTAATACGTGAAAATATATGCTAATTTGATACTACTTTTACATTTTTATGGATAAATTAGTTATTTATGTAGAGCTATTTGTAGTAAGGGGTCTGTAACTTAAGACAATTATTAATTACTCAATATATCTAACATAAATACAAAGATTTCGGAAATATGATTGAATACCCATTATGACGGAAAGAAAATTGAGTAAAATCTGAAAATATTTTCTCCTATCATTGGCTTATATCATGGAAAAATTAACCGATTAAATAACTTGAAATATTGAATTAAAATTGATTTGTGAAAATTGAAATGAAACAACTATTATGTCAAGCAAGATGAATAAATATTTACTCAAAATCATAATTTTTTCAATGATTACTCCTCAAAATGTAGTTACATAATTGACTGTTATATCCGTTATTGAATCTGTCAGCAGATTTATAATCTGATTATTATTAATAATTTTTTTCGAATAGTTGATACAAGTACATATTAATAAGATGATGTTTTTAGCTAATATTTTTTTTTAAATACAAACAAAAATTTTTGTCTATTTCTAATCACCTATTTATTATTAAATGTAAAAATGTAGCAAATATAAAGAGAATATGGCTCTTCGAACTTATATATAAAATCATTTTATACATGGTAATGTATGGCCTCTGGTAAATATGTTTTGTAACAATTATTCTGTCAATAAGAATTTTGATATTGACAATTTGTTTTAAAATCCATCATTGCAATATTGGTAATCGAATTTATTGGCTGCAAATAATGCTTACAAATTGTTAGCTGAGTGATTATAGCTCTTATCTTCAGTTCAACAGTCCATGGGTTCAATTCCTGAGTCAAGCTTGGATGTTTGTAATGGCGTGAAAGCTACTTTAAACGTAAATACCTATATAAATGGCCTCCGTGTTAAAAAGTGATCGTAGAATGACAAAACATACCTGCAATACGTGTATTAATTTTAACTTAAACTTTCTTAAAAATAGAGTAATATTTATAAAAGAATGAAATACTTTCTTTCAATTTTATAATGTTAGTCAAAATGTTAATGCGCTTCTAGATTCTTATGATAATGAAATATGTTTTATTTAATGAAACTTAAATGGTTTAGTTCATTCATAACTAAAGTTTAAATTGACTTATCAATTTTATCTTCAAACAAATATTAAATACTTTTTTTCCAATTATTTAATTTAAAAAATAAAGCATATATTAGTTAAAGAAAATTTAGCCTATTATAATTTAAATTATAATTATTTTTTTCAAATTAGTGTTAAAATTTAAGCATCATCAGAATGCTAAAATAGACAGCAATAAAATTATAGAACAATTTTGATTTAAAATACTAAATTAAATTCAAATTTATTCAAGTTTCAACAATATTTCTGGTTGAACCTAGCTCTAGGCTAGGTACAGGGAAGTTTACTGAGGGAACAACAACATCTAATTTCCTATATTCATATATGTATATGTAAGATATATATATATATATATATATATATATATATATATATATATATATATATATATATATATATATATATATATATATATATATATATATATATATATATATATATATTAATATACACATATTTAATATATATATATATATATTTAAATAATGCATTTTTCCATGTTTAAGGCCCTTCATTTTTCCCTTTGGATAGTATTTCAGCATTTTTCTTAAAAATAATATAAAACCAGTTCCCAACACTGAAGGAGAGACTTGTATTAAATCAAAATGTATTTTTTGTAAGGTAAATTAATAAAAAATGACCATTTTTAATTAATAAAATTTAGTTTTAAAAATTTTTTTAAATTATTTTTTTTTAATTTAAATTGTTTTATTTAATTAAAAAATTTTAATAGAAATTAATAAAAATGACCTTTTTGACTGGTTTAGCATCTATGCCCCTAATATACAAATTACGAATAATGCTCTGATTTAGAAAGTGCGATACACAGAGCAATAATTCCATCCACTTTTGCAAAACACTTGTCCAAACAAGGGTTACTTCACCTATATACTAGATACAGCATTTGTACTTCTATGAAGTACAGGCTGTTCTATAAGCTTAAATTTTAAAGCATACTACCTTAAAATAATCCAAACAAACATTTACAACTGAAATGTGGTACGTTTTTAAGAAAAGCTTCATTATTTGTATTTATTTATTACAAATGCCCAGAAGATTGGTTATGAGGCCATTAGACCTCCAGCTTTCCAATATTTCTGAAATTTACAATATATGGCCGGGAGTCAAAATGAGTAGTTTTAGAAATTTGATGTAGAGAATATAAGGGTAAATTACAATGTTCAATCCAAAATAGTTGTTCAATTTTATGTCATTAAATTTAAAAAAATGAAAAAAACTTAAGAATAAAATAATTTAAAATACAGTAAATAATTTTAGTATTCTTCCTTCAATTGGAATTTAAGTGATATGTATTATTTTTGTTCTATAGAAGATTTTTTTAGCTGCTATATATTTGCTTCTTGTGAAATTTGATCATGAAAACAATATTGCAAAACTAAAAAATGTCAAAATGAAATTATAAGAATTTTAATCATTGATAAAAATATGAATATTTAAAGATTATTTGCTTATTATAAAGTTAAAAAATAAATTTTCCATCTATTGTTCCAAGTAATATCCTTATACTTAAATGCTTTAAAACATAGAGTTGTAAATGGATTGAGAAAAACATCTCATTCTTGATTCCTTGAATTAAATTTTCAAATTCATTAAAAAAAACTGAAAACATATCAATCAAAATGTTATCGCTATTAAATATTTTTTGTTTTTATACTAATTTTTATTTTCTAGAGTTGTGTTTCCTACTTTTAAAATTGTGCGTTTAAAATATTTGCATATTATTGTGTAACTTTTACATGATAAATCTTTGTATTGCATTTAAATAATATTCATCAAGCACATCAAGTAATTTTCTTAAAATCTTTTGAGTTTAGTTAACCTTGTGTGAGGTTTTTATTTATCTTTTACTGCGTAAATTGTTATTTTAAGAAATAGATACATATTACATTTATTGGATTTGATTCGAATAATTTCGATTTTTATATTTCAGATAATGTATTGAAAAACACCAGATTTCCAATTTTGCATTTCAATTTGAATGGTGTTTTCCACCAACTGAGATAGCTACTCTCGATACCAAACTTTACATCCCTGACAAATATTATTTATTTGTTATTTCAAATTTCTGAAAAGGAATATTCTTATTGTTTTAAGGAATTGTATTCAATAGGAAAAAGTGGTGTCGGGATAAATGGCTTAGAAAAATACGCAGATATATCAGATAAAAGAACAAGATAAGAATAAAAACACACGAAACATACGTGAAAGGAAACGCTAGACTGGTTACCCAATTTCCTTTTCTCAGCGAAAGAAATTTCATTTTAGGGAAAACAATAACACGAATTCCCGGATTGTTCGTCGAAACGATGCGGTTACTCGATCCACGTTGTTTTAAGGAACAAAGTCGTTTATTTTGCCAATACAAAACTTCAAAAAAAATTTCCATCTTTCTGAAAATTGTACATTGTTTCTTAATGAATTGAATTTGTAAATGAATATGACTGTTTTTGAAGTAATTGCTATATTGAATTGAATTCTTCAGAAAATGCTTGACAATGCGTTTTACATGAAAAAATATTACATAGAATTCATTTTTAATGTGAAAACAATTGTTAGAAGGTTTTTTTAATAATAATTTTCTGTTACAAATTACAATATTTTACACTGGTACATTTATTTATAGTTTTAAAAATAGTTTTATTCTGTAATTCGATAATAGTTACTTCCAATTATTATGCTGTAACTTTTTAGTTATTACGATTATATTTTTCGCCTTATTGTAATTTTGTTGACTCTCAATTATTATAGTAGTAATAAAATAAATTATTTTAAAGCAAGTACATTGTACTAGTTTAAGGCTATTACAAAAGTATAAATAATTTTATGTGTATAAATGTAATAATAAAAAAAAGTCCCTACCAATTATTTAATGTTAGATTTTAAAAACACAACTATGTAATCTTTGCACAATGTATGTTTCTAGATACAAAAATGATAACAAATCCAGATCAACAAAGCAAATTTTTGTAAGAAGGTTTTACCATTGTTCACAGTTTTTTGTGAAATTGGCTCTGAAAATTTTAAAATATAAAGGAACTTCATTTAGTTGAAATATAAACGCGTATTTATTATGATGGCAGTATGAATAACTCTAGTATAGAATGTTTTCCTATTAAATAGTTTCAGTATGCCTCTTAAAATGAAACAAAAGTCAATGGAAGATGATTCGTTATTTGATCAAAAGAGAAATGCTTCTTACATCATATTTATCATCCATTGTACGACAACGCATGGTGAGAAAAAATACTTTGAACCAGATTCTTTCATCCACCTTTACAAGCACCTAATTTCTTTTCATTCTTTGATCTGAGGACCAGAAAACCATCTTCTATTAGACCTAGCCAGCAAAAATTAGGGATTCATCTTCTTGTATTATGATCTAGATGTAAAGATTTCCTTTAAAGTTGCTTATGCAGATGACATGTCCAACACATTTCAGTCGGGGTGTTTTTAGTATAAAGAACAACATCTGACTCTTTGAGCATCAAAATTTTTTCCACTTTTCTTCTATTACACCAGACGTTTCTTTACCTGAATATTGTCTTGAATTCTGTCAAAAATATTCTTCAGCCTCTACTGCTGCCTACAGAGAATGCAAATTATTCTTGCAATGAATAATTTTATGTGAAGGATGTAATCAAACAACAACCATGTGAAGATACATCCAATAAGTGAAGTAGAGCCGAGTTTAACAATACGTTAGGTAACAACCAGCTCGCAGCCTTACTATATGAGAATCCAGGAATGTTGAAAATGGGCACAGCTTGAGCATCTTCGCTCATACACAAACAAATTAAATTAAGTGATACATAAACCAATGTCGAAACAAATTTTGCACTGTAAAAATGTTCCATAGACCCAAATTCTTTAAGTATCTGATTTTAAATCATACGATTCAGCTTGGCGATAGTACAATAGCCGGTGAGCATGAATGTGATTTGTGCATAACATATCGTTTCCACTTAGACTTGGTATTTTCAGAGATTCTACAGAAAGCATCTAATAAATTTTTCCATTGTGCATTTATATACTTATATCCTGAATAATTAATTCAAGTGCTGATTCTATTACTTCCGCTAGTATTAAACACAGAAAATTCACTGAACATCTTGTTGTACTTCTCCCAGATTCTGTAAATTATTCTCATTTTCTTTTTACGTTCAAGTTTATTTTAACTAGCCAATGAATGAACATCGGTTTTTCCAATTTTCAGTGCTTCTCTGAGTGGACTGAACTACGCAAAGAACTAATGTAATGTAATTTATTAATTTTTCAATGTATAATAAGAAACAAATATCTTGAAATATAATATCCTATATGTTTTAGTATTTTTTGGGTTACAAAAAATTCCCTAATAAAACCTCCAATAACTATTTCATTTAGTCTTAAAACATCAAGTATGTTTACTTTTAATCAGGAAAATAATGCGGAAGAATTCAAGATAGCATGTTATTCAAACATCTAGTACAAGGTGATTGGAATAAATTATTGCTAATCTGAAAAGCTTTCATTAAGAATTTAGTGTCACTAAATGAGTTTTTATACTGAAACAAAAAAGCTCTTAAAATCACCACATTAATTAAAAATCACATAAAAAATGAAATGATTCGATAACATGGACTAGAATCTGAATAAATTAATATCAGAAAATGAGTATTTTCCTGAAAATTATTTTATGTTTTAAGCAATTTTCATCCATTATATTATGTTAAACTTGTGTTTTAACATTTAGGGAACATATTCGTATGGTAGATGGCATTACCAACTTTTGTGCAGTCGGTATGTTGTATCACAATTTTAAAGTTGAAATAATGCAGCTCACTGTGTTGCCAATATGCTCTTCTAGCCAAGCGTGATTGAACATTCTCTTAACATCTTCAAACGCATAGTTGTTACAAAACGAAGCACTTCTGTCATTGGACAGTACAATAATTTGAGAGAAATCTCATATTTTTTCTGAAACTATGAAATCAAAGTTTTCATTGTACAGCTACTCAATATAAAACAAGCAATATTTTATGTTCAGAAATATGTGACCAAACTTTCTTTATAGTGCCGACCGATTGGCTGAGTGGTTAGCGTTCCTGCTCCTGATCTGTTGGTCCCGGGTTCGAATACCGGTTCGGGGCTTGGATGTTTCTTTCCTTCTCTGTTCTCTCTGTACTTTCTTCTGTGATGTTGTATGAATGTGGCCCACCTTATAAACAGTTTTGTGGTGGTATGGCGCGGGCAACGCTACTCGCCTCCGTGACTTGGTTCACAGGTGCCCGCTGGGTAACGACAAATGAGTAGCAGTCTCCGGCCTTGTTGTGGCATAGGGTTCAACCCTCTTGTGCCCGCCATTGGAAAAAAATTATAGCAATCTTTATAATAAAAAAGATACTATAAATCATATTTAATATAACTAAAGTACAGAAATATGAAGGAAAAATGTATTTTTTGCAACAGTGTTTAAGAAAAAAATTGCTTGCAATGTAATATTCTATTAAGTATACCTACTACTTTTAAAGGAAAACTGTAAGAGTCTTAATTATAAATATAATTTAACTTTTGCAAAAAACAAGATTTAAAGAGCAGGCCAATTTTTCATTTAAATATTGCAAGAATATCATAAATGTACAATTTCCTTTTTATTACATAAAAACGTTATTTAATTAAAAAATAATATTAAAAATTCTTTAATAATACTTTTACTAGTTTTTAATTCAATTATCTTCTATATACAAATATGTTTTTACACAATGCACGGCAAAATAGTGCTTTGCTTAATCAAGATAAACTTTGATATTTCGTAAATAGCTTTACATTTCCGGGGACAGCTGTTACTGTGTAACGAATTCCTTTTAAATAACTAATGAATTTCTTTTCGTATTCAGATTTTTGCTTATTTTGAAGAAATTCAATTTAATTTAAAATGCAGCTCTTAGCGTCGGCATCATAGGAATCCTTGCTTGGCGGGAAGCATATTGTTCTTGTGCAGACGCAATGAAGCGTAACCTAATCAACTAATTTTTTTTCTTTCTGGTCTTTCATTGTCGTTTGAGCTTAACAAATATTCTACCGCTCGATAATGAAATTCTATCCAGTTTAATATCAAAAAGAAGTTCTTTGTTGACAGGGAGTCTTCCTTTTGAAAAATTTCTTTCTCTTCAACAGTTTGATTTCATAACTAATTAAAATAATTTAAATTCTTTTTTAAGCTTTGGAAATATGTAAGTATTAATGGCAAGAAATGCTTATAACATTTTAGACCAAATTATAATTCTTAAAAGAATTTTGTTAATAACTATGTATATTACTATTGGGAGAGATGCAAAATTGTTGGCATCTTTTGAAAACGATTGAAAGTAAACACGAGGAATAAATTCTTCAGAAAACTTTAATTTATGCGAGAGAGATTTCTCTTTCTTTATGTATGTGTGACGGTTTTACGCAGTTTTGAATAATTCTACTTATCTCATATATTTTAATGATATTAATGTATATCATATATTTTAATAATATTAATCATATACTTATATCATATATTTTAATGATATTAATGTATGCCGTTATTACACAATATTTATAAAAAAATTTAAAGCATTAAGACCCGTATAGCTCATCTGATGTTGTTACACCAGCATACTTCCCTGTACTAGCCCTGAGCTGCACTCTACCAGTTAGATAGAGGCAACCGGATGGTGTCTTCTTAATTTTGAAGCAAGAACCACAAACAGAAGACTCCCAATACTTGGCCTGCCACCCCCATAGGTATCATTTCACTTGGAAGACATTGCGTCAACACCACAAGTTTTAACATGCCCCAGTCACCATAAAAACACGATTGTTCTTCGGTTAACTCGGGATTCGAACTCACTACCTCCCGATTATGAGAACGAAGCCCTAACCGACCAGGCATCTCTGCCAACTCATCTGATGTCAACACATATTCTTGTATAAGTTAAATTTATCTATAATTAATCTATATTATAATAGATTATTTTTAATATAATAATTCATAATTTAGAAGCAGTCTGCAGCGGAGAGTTAAGGCAATGCATGTGTTACATTCCAAATCTGCATTTACATTCCAAATCTGGTTTATTGAAAAAAAGATTAAATAAAGTTAAATTGTCTATCTGTAACATAGGTGTGGTCCTTAGCGTGGTTAGCAGACATCTTTGTGCTGTTTCTCACTGAAGGGTGTTTATATAGAGGATGTTACGGGGTTGTTAAATGTATAAGAATCATCTTGAGAATTCACTGGCACCAGTGTTTAAGGACTTCAGTGTAGGAATAAAATAAGGGAACATTCATCAATTTAGAATTGTATTATATAGGTTACATTATCAAAGAACTCTTATTCTATCAATTTAAATTTAATATATAAATATATATATATATATATATATATATATATATATATATATATATATATATATATATATATATATATATATATATATGTATATATATATATATATATATATATATATATATATATATATATATATATATATATATATATATATAATTATTCAACATAAAAACTTATCTTTCCTGATAGCATGAAGTAAATCATGAAATCATTCAATCGTGCATGAAAGCAACAGGTAAAAAATATCAAGAAGAAAAAGAAATAAAATAACAGAAGTGAAATTTAATTATTCTGAACGATTGAAATAATTTAAAACGTACTTTAGGAAGCCATTTCGCGCAAATATCAAACGCCATTAAAATGGTGCAAGTTTTTCTAAAATTTTTGTAACTTCCTTTCGAATAACTAAGATTGTTGCACATCTTTCACGCTTTATGCTATTAAATCATTTATGTAGAATATTGAAGAAACACTATCTCCACACCTGGAATAATATAAAACACCACTTGGCATGGGAATAATACCTTTTCTGAATGTGTTCCAAACATTCTCAGTTGTATTTCTATCAGAATAATATCTGGACATACTACACTCCATTAAGTTTTTGCTTTAAACATTTTTTTTTCATTTTGTTTTCATAAATTTACTGAAATTGCAAATGAATTCAATGTGCAATATATATATTTTTTAACTCAGAACATCTAATCAATTATTCGGCACAATCATAAGTAAATAGTATTACTAAAAAAATTGAAATTACTATGTATAAAAATGTGTGTGAGAAAGCAGTTGAATTTACAGCAGTGAGCGGAATGCTTCTTCTAAGCAGGACAAACATCTAAATCCCGTATAGACACACATTCAGTTAGTTTTGAAATATTTTTTTCTTCATAACTTGGAAAACAGGTGTTATGTTTCTGTTCTTTGATAAATAACGCTTTGAAAATTGAAAATAATTTAACAAGTGAAAAAGATCAATAAATTCAATTCGTTTTTACTGTTATTTTTAATTTTAATAACCCAAAAATAACCAAATAATGTCAAATATAAACCTTAGATATTATTCTTTAGCTAACTTTTCAGGTCAAACAAAATAGAATTTATTTGAAAAATACAATTTGAAAGTCTAGAGTAACTAAACTGAAGAAAATAATATAAAACAAAATATTTAATTACTAAAAAAATGTCCTATTCTGCATTTTCCATTTAATTATTTTCCTAAAAAAATGTTTGCAACGACTTACAAGAAAAAATATACTCATAAAAGTTGCGGAAGCATTATACTCATAAAAATATTCTAAAAGCTTTTTCTTATAAAATAAATTGAGTTCCATTCGAAAGTTGAAAAATTTAAATGTGAACCATTTTTCATTATTAAAAATATTCATTGAATGGAAAAAGTGGAATATTCCAGCTTTATTTTATTATATTTTTGGGAAATATGAACTATGAAATTACTAAATAAAATTAAAGTAACTCGTTGATTTGAAGGAAACTCTGGGGGCCATTAGAATTGAGCAAGTGAACATAAAATAAATTACATTTTCTCCTCCAAAAAAACTTTCAGAGCATACCAGTCGACTCCATCAATGTCAGCAACAGATGCTAGGGAATTGTATTAAAGTTTATGAAAGCAATGAAATATAATGAAAAATCGCTCGAATTGCTCGAAACGAATCGAATTCTTAAATGGCATCTGATACTTTATAAGAAAGTTTTCGTTTATAAATATGAAATAGAGTAATTAGGTGACTCGCAATTTTTCTCCAATAGTTAAATAGCTTTTGAAATTAGATAAATTTCCGAGACACTTTCCAAATTTTTTTGTTCTATGTAAATATCAAGTAATGTTTGTACATATTGAATAAAGCAAAAAAGTAAAAATTGAGAACTCAATTGAAACATTAGCCTTTGATATTTTTTGACAAAACAAGCTTAGTAATCAATAAAATACTCTTTATGTTGATATAAAGTACATGAAAAAATAAAAAGGCGATTATATATATATTTTTTATTTCATTTGAGTTTTTAAGAAAACTTTGACACTTTCTTTTTTGATGGTTTTTAGTTCAAAAGTTTGCCTGTTCAACTCCCGGTACATTTTGACATTTTAGTCTATTTTAGATATTTTTAAGCTATAGATCTCAAGACAACTGACCTTAATTTCAAATGTCTTTGTAGATTATCAAAATAAATAAAATGTTAATATTTTTTGGGAACTTGTTTCAAAGAAAATCAAATGGAAAATAACAGATTTATTTTAATATTGGAATAACAGTCTCTTTTCATTGCTAGAGTTTAATAATTAAAACTATGATTTTAATAAAATTTATATTATTCTTATTAATTTAAAATTGTGTTTTATATTAATTTCATAGAACTTAATATATAAATTTCAAATTATAAAGAATAATAAATTGAAATGTTTTTTGAGTCTCAACCAGTTTTAAATTTTAATTTGTAATTTAATTTATTTATTTCAAAATGTATAACATAAAATAACATCTAGTATTTCAAATAACCTGTTTTCAAAGAAAAGTATCTCTTTTTATTTGACAGTAGTGTATTTATGTTGCACTCATCTAGCTTTTATTTAACATTTATCTTAAGATTAAATTTAAAATATTTCGTATAGTAAATGTAGTTTAAAATGATAAACTTCTGAGCAATTTTAATTATAATAAGTAATGCATGCATCATATATTATATACATCTATGGAAAATTATGGAATGATTGTTTTGTATATTTAATATCTGTGAAATAAAATAAGTATCAGAAATTTTAAAAATTATGACTCAATATATTACAGGCATTGATCTTATTTTTTAAATGAGTTATAACAAACAAACTGTGAAAATAATTGATAGCTTTATATTATTCGCCTTGCTGAGTGGTTAATAAGTTAGAAAACAGCATATTTTTTAGTAGGCATTTGATGTTTTTTCAATAAAAAATAAACAACTTTCCTAATTTTAAACCGGAACAGAATTTGGGCACTAAATTTCATTTCTAGATATCCGCGCACTTGAATTAAGATTTTGTATCACTGAACATCAAGATAATGCTAGTATAAAATGTTCCAAGAAAAATGCTTAGGAGAAAACTTCAGATTGACAAGCCCATTCTGCTCTTAGAACTTTTAAAACAAAGGAAAACATTAACAAATAGTTTAGTTTGCTTGATAAGTTTTGATATTTTTCAACTATTAGGAAAACTATTTAATCACTAAATAATCTACTTTAAATAAGTTTCTAAATTTGAATTAATCACAATATATTATCCTGTTTACAACAACATGCAGAAACGGGCAACCCAGCTGTAACTAAATTAAACCAAATTAAGGTAGGAAACGAATTGATTAAATGAGATTTTCCTGCAAGGGCGAAACTTAATAACCAGATATTTTAATTTGTTTCTTAATTATTTCAGGAGTGTTTTTCTCAATTAGAAGATGCATTAAGGGGCAGCGTTTTGAGGAAGGCTACTCTTTCGAACATTTCTTGTTTAACCAAATCGCAATCTATCGCCAATGCAATTTGAGAGTCTGCCAAATTAATCAAATCACCTTTGCGATGAACTCAATTAAACTACCTTCCTCACTAAAAAACTAACGCATCTGGGCAGTAGAAATTCAGCTCTTTTTTTTTTTAGCTGCGCTCATCAAATTTAATGAAAACAAACGAACATTTGAAAGAAAAAAATTGACGTGTCTCAGCAAAGTAATTAATGGAATAGAGTGTATCTTTTAAAAACTTTTTTTAAAACAAAAAACATTCTAGAGGATTTAAGTTAAATATAAAAAGAAATTCTTATTAACTCTCTTATTTTTTATATTCATTTTTTAGGTTTATAAAAAAGAAATGGATCTTCTATCACGAATATTTTTACCTTCTTGAAAACAATTTAATTGTATTTAAAAATAACTTAAGTCTTGATTACTTACAGAAATTAAATTACTAGTTAATATTTAATTCAAATATTAAATTTTTGTTATTGTACAGAAATCTTTATAATTTATCAGATGAATGTAACACATGCTCTCTTAATGAGAAAAATCCTAAATTAATGTATTTTTTCCAAAATAATAAATGATCCAATTTTATTATATTTTAAATAAATAATAATTTATTTTTACTACATCAAGGCTTTTTTTTGTAATCAAAGTATTAAAATTAATTTTTAATGATTATTTACGAAAATAATTTAAAAACTTATGTTGTGTTACTAATTTAATTATGTCATGGAATTTATTTTTTGTTGTTTTCTTTATATTTTTAGTTTCATGTCAGATTTTTCAACATAAGAATGAGAAAAATAGGATGTAAGGGAACACATTTAAAGGTGAAAATAGAATCTGAAATTCTCTCCTCTACTATTTTAAATTTGTGAATACCTACATTCATAATTTAATAGATTAACTTTACTGGCATTTCGCCAATTACCTGTGAAATCTAAAACCTGGCTACATTAAATTAATGCTTAATGATAAATACTAAATGATTATTTAATGTTGCAAATTTAACTGAAATGTATCTTAATTTTTCATATGATGCATTACTTTAAACTCATGTTGATTACAGTTGTTTTTATTATAAATCAAGTTTTGTTTTTAATTTAGCTAAAATAATTTTTAAAAGAAATTAATTTTTGTATAAAGAATAAAACTGATTGTTTTAAAGTATTGAGGCTTGTTATACGTTATAAGTAATATGAAAACTACATTGAAAGAAAAATTTATTAGTGTTTCTCCATACCTTAATTCTTTTAATTACAAATGTTTTCACAATGCTGCTTGAATGAATTCCTTAACCAGTCTTAAAATTTTTACAATTGTATTTCATTTTCCATTGTTTCACGACGATATAAAATTCCACAGTTCTTGAAAAGCATTTAAATTGGTTAATCCGACATCAATCGAAATTAATAACTTTAGATTGATGCAATTAATATGTTTTAGAATTCTTTTTATATGTTCTACTTTATTTTTTTTATATAAATCAGGCAATTTTCAAATTAACTAAAATGAAATAAAAAAGAACGATATGAATTTACACATAGCTGTGAAGGTGTGTGTGAATATTGCATTATTTTAGTTAACGTAAAATATTCAGTTGAACAAAAATTATATATAATATGTTTAATATTTCAGTAATTTATATTTATTTGAACATTACAGATTAAATATTATCTTAACCTCATTAAATAAATGTTTCGCTGTCAGCAAAATAACTTACAGAAAGAAAATACGTGAGTCCTATGTACACTGCGCAATTTAAATAAACATTCTTTTTAATATACTTTATTCAAGTTCATGATGGATTATGAAATGATTTCACGATTGATCTAATAAATGTTTTATTTGTTGATAGTTATAAAATTCCATAAAAAGACAATATTTTTCTCAGAAATTTTAACAATGAAATATATGATCCTTATTTTGATGTATAAAAATAGAATAATTTAATGAAATGTCATTTAAAATATGTTCTCATTATTCAGACATATAATTAACCATGAAGAAAATTTGAAGTTAAAATAAAATCGTTATTTGATTTTTAGTTTGTGTTAGCAAAAAATAAAACGTTTTATTACTTTTTAGTTTTAAAAATAAAACTTTTTATCCATGGAAGAAAATTTATGCTACATAATTATTTGAGCAGCATAATTTATGTCAACAATAAAACAATATCTACAAACAACATGTGTTCTTATTATTGTAAGACATAAAAATCGTGCTTGAAAATTAAAAAGAAAATTTTATTAAAAATTTTAATATTTTACTTGAAAAATCTTAAAGAATCCATTTAAAAATATTTTATCTCAAGTGAATTTACGGAAATATAATATTCTTAATGTATTAAGTTCAACAAAATATTTTCCTATACAATGATACTTCATAAAACCATTCTTTCGAAACAAGAGACAACACAAGAGTAAAATTGAGTGATTGCCTAAACAAGAAATATAAATAGTTTTGATTTTTTCCTTATAGCAAGGTGATCAACATTAATAATTTTATTACTTAAAATTTAGAAAGAAAACAGTTTTTCTTAAAAATTTTATTTTAACTTTTTATCATTCAGCTTAATTTCATTTTATTCTTCATTCACATATTTAATCATTTGAATGCTTTTCAGCATCAAATATTTTGTTAGAAATAAGTATTTTAATGTATTTTAAAGCATGGACATTCATTATTTCTTTTAAGGTAAATAAATGAATAAACAAAAAACGTGTAAAATTAATTTATAAATGAAACTAGTGAGAAATTTCAACTGGTTTTAAATAAAGTTTTTATGTATTTCATTTTTACCAATTACTATTTATTTTATTTACGTTCCAATTTTATGAACTATAAAATTGTTACAAGACAAGTTATAAAATTTTATTACTTAATATAGATGTCTGGAGTAAAAATAGTATATAAGGAAAAGATTTGCTCCTGTTGAAAAACTTCGATTTCTGGAAGAGACCGGAAACTTGCTCCCGAGGAGTCATTTCCTCAATTAACAGAGTATTAAGAACTTCACTAGCTGCGGGGTCCTTTCCTGCTCTCTTGGACCGCTGCACAACCAGATGATCTTTGCATCAACGGCTTCAATTTCCCACCCCACCTGCCATTTAATTTCCGAAGATCTTAGGAAGATTTACACATAGATAGGGAAAATACCAAGGCGATTTTTCTGCTTTGAGAATCCTTAATAAACAGCAGCTCACAGGGCCTGAAATAAAAAAAGTTATATATATATATATATATATATATATATATATATATATATATATATATATATATATATATATATATATATATATATATATATATATATATATATATATATACATATACATATATATATATATATATATATATATATATATGTATATATATATATATATATATATATATATATATATATATATATATATATATATATATATATAGTTAATATTATATTATTATATTTTATAAAATTAATAATCAAATATTAGATGGAGAATAATACATTTAAAATACAATGAAAATACCAAATAATTTAAAGGTATTATTTTCTTTGAAATTTTAAGATATATATTGAACATTTTTCCAACTATTTACAATATTTCGTATTTTCAATGTATTTTTTTACATTTGGTACTTTCAATGTATTATTCTCCACCTAATATTTAACTTTATATTATTATTCTCCATTTGGTATTGTCATTGTATTTTAAATGTATTATTCTCCATCTAATATTTTATTATTAATTTTATAAAATATAATATTAATTATATTTTAGTAATTCTATTTTAACAACTTTTGCGCTGAATGTATTGCTAAACATAAATGTTTTTATCTATTCTTGTACTTTTCAATTCTATATCTATTCTTGTATTTTTCAATTTTCGCTTATGATACTTCTAATCTTGAATATAATATATATAATAGAAATAATTACATATTTTAGTAAAAGTTCACAATATATTGTGAACGTTCACTTTAAATAATAAATTTTTTTTTAAGTTTTTTAAAAGTCTATTGGCTTTGGAATTTGTTGAAGCAGTTGCAACAGAAATGTGAAAGATGAAACTTTTTGGAAAATGCAAATATTTCATTCATTTATTTTGAAATAAAAAGAGAAATCAAAATTTTCTGAAACATATATATATATATATATATATATATATATATGATGTGTTTTATTTATTTATTTTATTTTTTATAATATTTATGTGTTTATGTGTTCATCAATTTGATCTCATTGGTACTTTAAACAATGTTGTAGTAAACGGAGAATTAAACATACTATGTTCATCAAGGTATACTTTTACAATAATTTTGCGTGCTTGATAATATCTTACACATTTCATTGAATAATTTAATGTCTACAACTCATTAAATTATTCAATGAAATATAATTTAATATTTGAAAAAAGAAATCTACAAATAGAAAAAGAAAGTTAAAGAAAAAGAAATCTTAGAAAAGAAAGTTAAAATTACACAAATATGCATTATTGCAAATATTATATGCAAATAGGCAGATTTTACCAAAATATGTTCTGCTGATAAATGAGGAATATAGTGTTTCATATAATTATCATAATAAATGTAACTATAAAATAATAGTAGAAAGTAAATTAAATAAACATAAATCCATTAATTTCCCTTTTAATGTTTAATGCTAAAAAATTTATATTTTATAAAGCATTTTACATTTGAATTTGATTTACATTTAAATTCTAAAAATGAATAGTGATTAGAAATTGAAATGCTTTTACATATTGAAAAATAGAATTGATAATTTAAGGTTTGTTTTTGTATTTCAGACTCTACTAAGATTTTTTCCTCGATTTATGTCATTTCTTATAAATTGAATGCTTATATTATTTGGAAAATATATTTTTATAGGGATTACTCATAAGTATATAAATCCATGTTATTATTAAATATTGTTAAGCATGTTGGTGATTAATAAATAGAAAGGGAAAATTATAAATTAAAAAAATGTATATTTATGGATATTTTTAAAACAATTTCCACTGAAAATAATTTTACCAATAAAATATAAAAAATTTACTTATTTAGGAAAAAATCCAGTTTTCCCTAATTTTTGAATATGTGTCAAAAATATTTTAAAATAAATATTGTCATATAAAGTATACTCAACATTCTTTACCAACATTCGTCTTTAATTTTGATAAAAATGATTAAATGTCTTGAAAATTATTGTGATTGAAATTTTTGAGTTGATTAGAGCCTTGAAATCTTTATCAACGATTCCGTTTGAGTCAGGTAAAGAGAATAAATACAATTAAACAACCATTCATAAATTATTTTCTTTAAATAACTATTAACTTAACATTTATTTTGGGTTATTAATTATAATAAATATTATCATATTATGTAATAAATTAAGTAAATAAAGAACTGGTATACATTTTATTCTAGTTCTAGTTCATTTTATTCTAGTTCATTTTATTCTAGTTTAATAAAATTCTAAATGTCTGTCTCAAAAAAATATTATATTTGAGAACAATTTGAATATTTTTTCCATTTAAAATCAATAACTTTTTTGAATTATTTATATTTTTTGCATTATTTTAGCAAATAATTACGAAAAGCCTATTGTTCTGAAATTCTATATCATGTAAGTAAAGAAAAGTAATTACAAGCTCACGTTTTTCTTTCCTTATTTCGTCACTTTTAAACTTTACAAATTATTCCTTAGATATTTTTCTATTGAATTTTCTGCTGAGTTTAGAGTGAATTTTATGCCTCAAAAAATCATTTATTTGTTTGACAAATTATATGAATAGTAGCATAGCATATAAATTCTAATTTTTAAAGAAATATTTTTAAAACATAAGCTTATTTAAAAAAATAATGAAATGGAAATCATAACAATAATTAAAATAATGTAGATGTATATGTACATTTGAATTGTTTAAATATTCTTTTTCAACAATAAATATTAAAGTTTATAATTTTAATTCATAGTGTCTAGTATTTGTTTTAAATATTTCATCATTATCCAATAATGTATTACTTGGAATATCTATTCTTATAAATTAAATAAAGAAAATATCATATATTACTATATTATGTGAACATTGAGTTTGTAGTTCTGCAAAAACTTATGAATCGTAGTAAAAAGTTGAGAAATTTCATTTTGATTTACAAATACCATAAATTATCTTGTCTTATTTTCAGATGGCTTTCTTCAAAACACGTCATCCAAATGGCGTGGGGCGAATGCCGCCAAGATAAGGAAGCCAAAGCGAGTGAGATATGTGTCATCGACAAATGACTTTGGAAACGACTGCAATAGTAAAGCATTCAACACTTTCGCGATTTTAGCAAGCACAATATCTTAGCTGTTACTATAAGCACTAACTAATATTTGTCTTACAATAAACAAAAACCAAATTATTTCATATTATGTCCAAAGTAATAATTTGTAAGAATTTTTTCGATTCACAAAAATATCGTTTTGATAATAAATAAATGCTTTTTTTAAAAATAAACTGTGCTCCCAATCATATAATTTATCTTTCATATTCATTGAAAAAAATGACTCGATTTATTACATCGGATTAATTAAAGCTTACTTATACTAAAATATTTTTAAACTATACAATAATGTTAATCGAAAATTTATAATTTTAATATCAAAGTTATTCCTAATTTATTTTTTTTAATATTTTAAATAATAAAATCATATTTAAAATGAAATAAAACTTCGGTTATATTTTATCAATGTTATTTATCAAATATCCATTTCGATTGTTAATTATGATACAATTGTGGATATTTTTGAGTGCAATTTTTAACTATTATGAGGTTCATAAATAAAAGTAAAAAATAGCAAAAGTGTAATGAAAAACTTCAAAAATGCTAAGAATAAGTACCATTTTTATATAAGCGATTATTAATGTAAAAATATTTTATATCTTAATTCACACACACACATATAAGTGTTGATTCTCATGATTAAAGATTTATACCAATCAATATTCTCATTGATAAATATATTTGAATAAACTTTTAAATTTACTCATTCAATTTTTTCTAGAACTTTTGTCATGTCCTTATATTTGTGAATCTTCAGCTAGATATATTTAAATTAGTTAAATTAGATCATTTATGTTCATTAAAGTAGTTTTAAATATCTTTAAATTATAAAAAAAGATAAAAATAGAAAAATTAGAATGAATGTTTATGTTATTAAATTATTCAATTAACAGTTTTAACCATCTATTGAAGTATACTGAGCTATACGTATAGCAAAAGTATAAACCTTTCATTTCATTTAACTGGGAAATTCTTTCATTGCCTTAATTAGCTTTTTGATAATATCATTTGTATTTATGTAAGATTTAGTGTAATTATAGTCGTAAGTTTAAACCCATCTCATTGTAATACTTTTACACAATAGTATTGCAAGCATCTAGCAAATATTCAAAATTTCATACCAGAAATCCTTTCATACATTTGCTCAATTGCATGCTATTCGCTTATTTTAAAAATATTAATTATCAATTTTAATTGTGAAATACTTCCCATTACGAAATTTAAGGGAGTTTGTGATTAATTTAATGGAAGGGAATCTTGCAATTAATAAACTTTATATACCACCACAATCACATTAAAGTGAACTTATGCTCTGTTCAGGCATTTCTCCATTAATTTATAAGCTGGGCAGTGATGGAAATTTTAGTAGTCAATAAATTTCGAATATGGCGGAGAGAAATCTTATGCCCTCATCGAAGGTGAAAGCGCGCGCGGTTCTCAGAGAAATTAACAAATTCCTCGCTGAACGCGGAGGAACTCATTTTCCATCAGATCAAAGAACTTTCCTTAGTAGAAAATTTCAGGTACTGAAATTAATACCTCCGCCATGCGATCTATGAATTTTCAATTAAAGCATCTCCCTTTCAAACGAAATCAGAATCCTTTGTCTAGTTTAGAATGATAAAGAAAATTTTCAGAATAGTGATCTCACAAAAATTTCGGCTATATTAATAATATGCAAATTATTTGCGCATGCAGATTAAATTTTATAAGTTATAAAGGAATATTAAAATTACAGATCAAATATTCGTACATGCAAATTAAAACTTTCTCAAAGTTTTCCGATTAAAAAATGATTGAATTTCCATTAAAAAAGTGAAAAAATAGATATTTTTTTTAAATTGAGTAGATAAAATATTAAAATTATAAAAAATTTAATTGTTAATGTGAAAAGAATTTCTTATTTTAATGATGGATTCAAAGAAATTTAATTTTAATCAGTATTACATTATGCGTAACTAGTTGAATTTAACAAATTATTCCTTGGTGTAAACTTACAGAAATGTATTCTTCATGCGTTTAAGGTACTGAAAATTTTCACGTATTTTGTATAATGATAATGCAAACGGAGTATCTATGATTGCAAAATATATTATCAAATATTTCCAATAAAAATAATTTTTACTATTAGAAGCCATTTATTTTCACTGAAACAAATTGGCCATTAGTGAATAAAACACATTGATATCAATCAGTATTCTAAATAATGAATACATTTAACTACGTAACACAGCATTCAATATGTTTGTAAAAAGACCCATATTTTGATGCTGTTCATATAACTCTATGATTTATTTAGAAGTGCTGACTTCTACATATCTTATGTCAAAATTTCATAAACATCTATCTATTATTTCTTAAGTTACTGCGGTTCCAGTGAAATTTTTCTTATAATATTTAAAACAATAAAAATATAAGTTTTTTGCTTATATTTTGTAAAAAAATAAAAGTATAATGCTTGTGTGCAGCTGTAGCTTGGCAAGTGTTACTTCATAAATAAACAGATGACGCTGAGCATGTTGATCATCCTAATTCAGCAGTTGTTAAAAAAAGTTTAGAAATTAATTTTTGTTTGTCAGTAAATTGAAGTTGTAGGATATTATTGACACCTTAGATACAAAGAGATTTTGCCAGCATCTTTTTGCATAAAAATTAGGTATAGGAAAACACAGGTCGTTGTGTGTTCAATTTTTGCTCTGAATTAAGCAAAAATAAAAGTGAACGGACAATTATAAGCTTTGTTTGCATGTGTTTCGGTGTAATAAGAGTTTTTGGTGCTGTATGTGGAAATGTTTAACACAGGATTGTGTTTTTGTCTTGAGTCATAATCAAAGCGGCAATCATCTGTGCAGACCATTGAAGGCCACCTAAAGTAATCTGGCAAGTGTCATCTGATAAGATTTTAGAATAAGCATTGTATTTTATACATCAAAATTGCTTTTAAAAGAGGAGAACATTTAATAATAATTACTAAATGATACTTAATGAGCTTTCAAAAAGATATTGAAGAAACTGATTCCAAGCGATTTTAAAAATAACTTAGTTAAACAAATTGCGCTTAGAATTGCCACCTAATCCTCAACATTTTCTTGGTTTCTCTTCCAGGTACTAATACCTATTTTTAGATCTAAAAATGGTCCTAACAAACAAAATTAGCTCTAATGTTATTTGTGAAACTGAATCATATTGAGAAATCAAAATTAATTCATTTAGCAAAAAAAGGAAAAAAAATCGTATTGATAAAAACGTGCTGCAGCGTAAATACATTTCTTCTGAAGAAGACTATACCGTGATTGAATTTAAATTTTACTCAAAATTTGTTTTCTTAATCATCCTTTGAATTTATTGAGTGATGTTCTATACACATCAATTATATCACACATTTCTTAAGACTCTCAATACCACCAAAGACCCACCAAGTACATGCGATATACGTGTTCGTTAATCCGTTTAATCAAACGTTCTGTGATAAGTCGTTAAGTTGTTACCATGGCTGTGTAATGGTCTGGAGAAAAATTTCCTCCCCTTCCAGGTCAATGTCAAAATTGAGAAGAAGCATCCTCTGGTGGTGCCATCTATTGAAGGAATTCAGAGCAAAGTCGTACTTTCACCTTAGTGGGGCTCTGGTTAAACGAAAGACGCTACCTACTGACTTATTGGACCAGGAATGAAATCCTTTTCATGACCGGCCATGGCCCATTCCCTACTTATTTCTACAGGGTGGGTCTAACGGACACCCCAAATTGTACCTGTGGTAACGAAGGAGACCTAATACATTATCTCACGGTCTGCCCACTCACTTCTACGTGGCATTTATCAACCCCTGCAAAACAGTGGGTTATTAACTGGAAACGAGCCGTACTCTCTAACAAGACCTCTAGACGAAAACTAAACCAACTAATGGACTTCCTAATTAATCAAGAGTGCTTATTCACGTGGCTCAAGAAGAATCATCATTGACACTCCTCTGCTAATATCACAAGCCTAAGTACTTGGACTTCTGTAATTAGCCTAAGTGCTTAGACTTTGCTAAGCAATTAGCAGCTTCAACATATTTTAATGGACTCTTTTCCATTTATGTTTTTAATTTATGAGCTCCTCTTCAAATTTTTTTCAGTGTGTTTTTAGTCATTATTTGTAATCCTTCGTATTTTCATACTTTGTCATTCATTCACATTGTATTCTCATCATTTGTAATTCTATGTATTCTATGTATTCTTATCATTTGTAATTCTATGTAATTCTATGTAAGTGTGTTACTCCACATATTTTTGCAACTGTTCCGTTGTTTTCGCTAAAGGCGGCCGGGACACACTAAATCTGGCTACAATGTCCTCCAGGTGAGGTAACTCATCTGGGGTGGCAGAGTCAAGTCTTGGGAATCTTCTGCTTGCTTCCTGCTTCAAAATCACTCCATCCGGCTGCTTCTATCCAACAGGTAAAGTCCATCTAAGGGCTAGGTACAGGGAAGTATGCCGGTGCAACAACAACAACAACCTACTGACTTAAAATCGCATAGCTATTTGGCAGAGCAAACTTGGCTCACCCAAGCGTCATAAGTAACAACAACAACACACATGTCTAAACTTAAGTTTTATACTGTCAACATGCTTAATCATTCCATTAATATGCATAGAATTTTAAATTCTAAAGAACAAAAGGATAGCTTTCTGTAAACAGAAAATTTGTTTCAAATAAATTTTATTCCTTTTCTAAGAAATCCTGCAAAAATGTTGATTTAAAAAGAAGAATTTTAAAAGTTACTTGAAATATTTCATACCAGACTCTAGTAAAGTAAGCTGTTTTCAAGAGTTATGCTTCCTTTGTTTTCGATAATGTAATAAAAAAGGTTTCATTTGAGAAGGGGGAAAATTTCATAAAACTCAAAAACTGACTTTAAACTGACCTAAACAGAAGATACAACCTGAAATTTGTAAGTTCATAAAACATTCTTGAGGTTCAATTTTCTTTTCATAATTTTCCCTAATTACTTCACACGTCTTAAAAATATTTCCCCTTATGCTTCATAAAAGTTTAAAACAAAAAACATTGCACCTTTTTATGATATGTATAGTTAAAAATTGAAAAATAAATTTTTAAGATTGCCTTCAGTAGTACTTACATGAAAATACATATCATTATATGCAAACACGTCTCTTTGATTCTCACTAGTTATCAGAATCACTCGAATTAGACTGTCAAATACAACGAGGAACACCCTAAAATCTATGAAAGTGCTTTTAAATTGTTTAACACAAGTCTTTTGAAACCTATCCTTCCTTCCTTTATGCAATATTAATCAGCGTTTTACTAGATTAAACCGATAAGAGCTTCTGGAATGGTGCGTTTTGCTTTCATAACATACCTGCACTTTACGTGCCCATAACTGTCGCTCCATGAGAAACTTGTAAAGACGCTGAAACGTATAATTGGGGACTGCTAAGCTAATAGCCAACTAGTGATTACGCCTGTCAAACACATAGTAGCTGCGGGCACTGCCCAATTAGTATATTAAACTTCCTATTAGACAATTAGGTAGGAGGGTACGATGGACACTGCGATGCTAATTATACGTTCAAGCATTCTCTATTGTAACCATTTAGCAGCCTAATACTAAAGTGCATCGGCGAAAATGAGAAATCTTCCAAATTTATTCGCTATTACATACAGTTGCAAACTGATTTAACGTTATTTTATTGTAATATTATGTGTTTAAAAAACATATTTATTTAATTTATATATATAGTAAGATAATGTTAGATTAATAAGTAGGGTAAATTAATTTTAGTGTTTTGAATAATATAAATAAATTTACAGAATGCCATTTATATTATTGCAAAGTCCCATCATGACTTACAGTATACAATGAGTTTCAAAGTAAGAAAATTGTTTTCCGTTTGCGTTTACTGCATTTGTAATGTATTTAAGTTCCAAGAAGTATATTGAGAATATTTAAAAAATACATTCAATTGTATGGTTTCATAAATATAATACACTTAACTACATGGCTATAATAATTAAAAATTTACGACATTGACCATGTGTTACCTTTACTACCAATATTATTTTCCTTAATTTTTTTCAAGAAATATTGTGAAAGTATTTAGCTAATAATGCTCGAAAAAAATTATTTTCAATATTTTATTACTTATACTTTTTAAACATTTTTCCATAGTTCACAGAATTAAGACTGTTAAACCTGTGATGAATGCTCGCAAATTAGTATCGATAATCTAAAAATTAATTAAATTTTTTTTCTTATTCTGCTGCTGTTTATTTTCTTAAAAATCTCAGTGTCACTGTTTATAAATTTGTGAATTAAGCAGGTCAAAAAGGGTTTCATATGATCATTAAAATATATTATATTATATAAAAATTTAAATTATAAAAATAATTATATTAAGCAATTAAAAGCATTAAAAAGTTTAATATAGTAGACAAGATATAATTTGTGTTTCAATATGACCTTCTATTATACAATGAAAATATGCATATGAGTTTTTTTAAGCAATTTTAGGTAAATATTATAGCTATTACAACTTTTTATAAAATAAACTAACTAATAATAATTACTTCACTAAAATTATTGTTTACTTTTAAAAGTTCTATAATTTTACATTTAGGTTTATAATAATGGCAAATTGAATACATAAATAAATCAAAATTTGTGCAAGTATGAAAATAATTAGTAATGATAAAAATAGTTTTTGAAAATGAAATAAGTATAGGAGTAATTAATATCAGTTTTAATTAGTTTTTATGTCCCATAATTTTGGTCTGTATAATTTACTTAAACATTTTAAATTATTTTAATTAATATTAAGTTACATTATTAGTTATGTGATTTTATTTTTAATGTCTTATTAAACAATATTTTACTAATCTCAGATTCAATATTCTCATAAATCAAAATTAAAAGTGATGAAGAAAATATACAGTATTAAAAAGATGTATATCATTCGGTCTATTTAATATTGTGATCGGGAATCTGGAATTAATTCTTATGATACAATGTGTATTTGCTTAAATCAGTTAATTTTGAGGTTCCTATTAATTGTTTAACCTTAACAATCCGGTTTAGTTTCCAATTTCGAAAATCAGAGCTTGTGGTACGCACGAAATACTCGATAAATACATCAGTCGGTTTGACAAGTGTGGCAGTCACACAAGACGGAAGTACAATAATTGGTGCAGTGTTAGATTCAGGTGCTTATGCAATGCTTGTTGGGAACAATAAATGGAACCTTATTTTAGAACAATTTCAAATCATTCTCAGGCTAGAGAATCGCCACGTTATTGCGGTTGCTTTGATAATCAAACAATGTAATCTTTCCTGACTTAATTAAATTGGCATCAATGAGCATCGAAACTCATATTTTAAATACTACTGGATAATTCTATCATTGGGTAGTATAAATTGTAACTAATTTAAATGAGTTAATCACAAATTTGAATTCAATCGTAATAATAATATTTTTGGTGATGTAGAAGTAACATAATATACTGAAAATTTTTAGTTAATAATCACATTATTGTTTCTTATACTTACTTGCTAGACTATTTATTTTGTTATGTAGTAATAAAAACTCATTAAAAGGTATTTTTTAGCAATAATAAAAACATAAAATTGATTATTGAATGTTATCGAATCGATAATCGAATGTCATTAAAATATTATCGATTGCTGCGACTCAGAATAGTATTTCATAAAAAGGAGTGCGTTTTTTATATTATAAATTAATATCTTAATTGAAGATGAAAGTAAAAATAATCTGAAATATGAAAAAAATCCTGATATTTTTTTAATACTATTTCAGTTCAGATATAAACTAACATATATAAACATATAGCAACATATATAAACTAAAACTAAAGTGGTATAAATATGAACAAGGATTATTATATAGAAGCAAATATTTTATATATATGAAAGAAACTGGCAGATTGGTTGCGGGACTCTTCTTCCGAATCTCATTTATTTTGAAGAACGTGTTCTTTAATAGATAACTGTTTCATCACTTTGCTGGACACGGTGTATTTCGTCCATATTTCCAAGTCAATGACCAGGAAAATAGCCAATCCGACCGGGCATCGAATGAGGTGTCGGAGAACGACAACAGACGGGCACTCAAAGGATCCCATGTATTTTTTTTCCAGAGTTACGAAACATCACAGAGTCGGTAGTAACTGTTAGGTTTTTTATGTACGTTTAATAATAATAGTATTATGTCAATATTTCGATTTATTGAAATAGGAATCGTAAAAAAAGTTAAAGTATTATTAGAAATATTTTATTAAGCTCTCTTTAGAATCTTTATGAATTTATTCTCTTAATTTCCAGAATAATTATGTATTCAATCATTGACTTTGCTGTTAAGTAATAAAGAGAATAATCAGCAAGTGCAAGCTTTTATTTTAATAATAAATACGGAAATAATTTTTGATATTATTTTCGTCGTACTAGAATTATAAAAAAAAAACTTGCAAACAAATGTAAAATGTTGAGTTCAGCTTACGCGGAGAAGTTAAATTTAAACACTAAATTCATTTAGCCATCAAAGCTATTCTAATTGAGAAAATATAAGGATTACTGATAACCAGTGTAATTGAAGTACTTATATGCTTGAAGAAAAATTGGCTTTTATATACTTAAAAATGCAAATATTTTTATGCCTTTCTGTTATTTTATCTTTCTATGCAAACAGTTTTACTAATAAACGTTCAAAAAGCCCAAATAACTTTCTTCTAAAGTATGCTACTCTAAATGTTAACTGTCAAGATAGAGGTCAATTTCCTTTCTTATAATATTGTTCGTTCTTTATTAAACACAGTAAAATTCATAAAAAGTCTGTATTATGCATAAAACATACAAATTGAATATCATATTGCATACTAAAGCATATGGGGCCTGCTATGAAGATTAATTCATTTTATTGAATTTTCTTTAAAAAAAATAATAACCCAATTTACAAAAGTGTTCTTGGATCATTGTGTGTGTGTTCTTATCTTAATATTCAATTATTCTCAAATAGAATTATTTTTTAATTTTACAAGAAGCACAATTAAATTTTGTTTTAACTATACTTGCCTAAAATTAAATTAAATGGGTTAAAAGGTGAAAATAATATTAAAGAATCATTTGTTATTGGGAACGATGTAAATAATATTAATTATGGTATTGTAAATGATGTGAAAGCAGAGTTTTGAAATAATTTTTGATTTTAATGCACTATTCGGTCACTTCGGATTAATAAAATTGTTATAGATGATATTTTTGTAAATGTGACACAATTTTTCAAAAACAAAATTAAAGAAAAATGTGCTCTCTTCATCTTAAAATACAAATTAAGTATCTTAGACTATTGAAGTTTTTAAATATTGCTGTAATTTGTTATTTGTGTCTATCTTTTATTTGCTCTGTCACAATTTAAATAAATTTAGCATGCCCAACATAAAGAAGTATTACTTTTAAAATTTCAAACATGTTTCTACATTATGTGATCTTATTTTATTTCAATGTATTCCAAGAAATTGGCAATAAATTGGGATTCAGTGTGTATCCCAATTTCTGCTACAATATACTTCTGCAAACAGGAGTTAAAATGTAATTATTAGCCTCTCTTCTTTAAAGCTATGTACTCTCCTATTTTTAAACAGTGTAGCATATTAATTTTATTAATCAAAGTGCATTTATATTTAATATTCTCATAGCATTGTTAACCAGTTGTCTCAAACTAAAATGCATTTCCATTTAATTTCTCTATGATTTCTAATAAATCATTCTTTATTTTTGAGAAGAAGGATGCTAAATTAATAGCAAATTTTAAACTTATTTATTTTTAAAATTTTAATGTATTATTTATTAGTAAATAGTTAGTTTTATTTGGTCACATTTGTTAAAGAATAAGGAAAATTACCGATTAACTGTTGTATTACAATTAATTTAGAAATTGTGTGTGTGTTTAATTCTAAGAACTATTTTCGCAAATAGAATTTTATATTAAAATTCATTCAAAATTTCGTCAAAGAAAAGAATATCAAAAAAAAAATAAATAATAAATCCGAAGGAATGAAAACACGTTTTGACCAATGCCTTTAAATTCCTTTATTTATCTTTAATTCTTTCATGTATTCTATTATATATTTTCCAAAATTTGTAGATTTTTTTTAATTTTACTTATTGCAATATATTTGATTTTACTAAATTTTTACTGCTTGTATTGATTCTTAGAAATTCTCTAAAGTTAAATATATATTTAGCAAATAATACTGCACAGCTTTCAATTCAACTACGTCATGAAAGCTTAAGGAGAGGAAGAATTTTAAATCATCAGTTTATATTTACAACGATTTGTATGGAAATTTTAACTCTATTGATAAAATTATTTCTTTTTCTTTAAAAGGCTAGAATAAAAATCTAGGAATATAAATAGTTAGTATTTATTAAAAAATATTAAAATGCATTGCATACTAAAATTTTAGTCACATCAAATAAATGCAATAAATTACTTCTTTCAAAAAACAGCCCTAAAATATTTAGTGTAACCATAATATTAATTGAATATGCAAACATTATTATTATCAATTTCCTAATCGTACAATGGAATAATAATAATAAAATGTAGCATATTTTAAATATTTTCAAAATTAGTTGAAGGAATTAGAGAAAATAACCGAAAATATTCTAAAGATAGATTTTAGTTTATATTTTACAAAGAAAACATTTTATTAAAACAAAATTAATTTACTACAATACTTAAAAAAACCCATGTTAATTATATTCAAATAAAAATGTTTAATCAGATTTCACTATAATAAATAACATTTTTACAAATAAAGAAATAACAATTAAGAGATTAGCTTTAAAAAATTGTATGTAAATAAGAATAAAAATGCTTTGAAAAATTATGGACTGCAAAGAAATTCATGGTTTTTTCTCAACCTATAAATCAAAAATAGAATCATAACAGTAGATATACCTTGAAATATTAGATTTTTTTATCCAATGGCGGGCACACAAGGGTGACTGAATCTTATGCCACAACAAGGCCAGATATATATTCCTTCATTTAATAACGTGGTGATAAATCCATGCTTTGATTTCTCTGTTTTAATTGCAATGAAAGAAATATTGCATTTTGAATGAGTATCTTCTTGTTTGACATGTGCAGAATAGTTTATAAAAAGATTTATAGAAAAATTCTTAAATGTAATTTAAATCTTTAATAATTTATTAATAAAGAGAAAATCGGTGTTATTAATTCATGATGTTTTATAAAGGAAACAAATTTTTAAATAAACTTTTATCTCATTTTATAATTCTTTGCTTTCTAATTTCAATTAGAAATAATTATAAATTTTTCAAAATTTAAAAACAGTACCAGGAACAAACAGAAAAACTATTTTTGATTTCATTTGCATCAAATGAAAAGAAAAATTTATGAAGTTTTCGAAAATTAATTCATATCATGAAAACAAATTTAGGTACTCCATTATTAATATTGAAATTTTACCCAATTCAAATCTTTATTTTTACATTTTATATTTCAACCACAATAAAATAACAAAATATATTGTTTTCTGATATTTATGTTTACCATTACGTAACTTAAAAAGTGGTATCCCTAATCAGAAAGTAATGCTAAATAAAGAATTTCGTTTTTCTAATAGAGAAAACAATATGTTAATAGTAGATTATTGGCAGAAAAATAAACCATCACACTTTCTTTCATTTTTTTGGCTTTTGAAAAATAACTTGGTAATAAATATAAAACTGCTTATTAACTTTTCTTTTTCGATTATTAAAATAAATGTCAAATAAAACAACCGATTTATTTTCATTGCTTTAAAATCTGAATACTAACTGGAATACATACATTTCATTAAAACCTTAAATATCTGTGGAAGCACATTCATATTCTTGAATCACAAAAAATCAACATGTAAATAAATTATGTTATAAAATTTCATTTCTTTCATATACATTTTATAAGATTCATAAGTATATGTTTCCAGTTACTAGTTTTTAAATTTTTATTTCTTTCAATTTTTTTGGCTTTTTTATTTAATTATTCATTCATTATTTATATTTAAATTTCTTAATATATATGAAGAAATTTTACAAAAACGTATATTCTAATTGTATATGCGTAAAGGAATAAATGTGCGTTAAATTAAAGTTGCAGTGAACTGTAGAATGTTTTGTAAAAGTTTAATGAGATACAGAACAAAATGCGTTGGTGATAAACTAGACTAACGATCAAGAGATTGTCTCTCACAAAAAACTGTAAGAGAAAGTAGTACAAATTACAACTACATCGAAAAGCGCCATCTAAGTGCAATTAAACCTTTAAACACTAATATACTTTAGCTTAAAAATGCTGTTTTTCTGTTATAAATGTAGTTCCCTTTTTCCTAATTTCATATTTACAAAATGAAATTTCCCGACTTTGAAATTTAATGCTTATTATGCCAACAACAATGACCTTCGCATTTAAAAAATTTAAAATTGATTGGAAATTGTGCTTCATTTTAAAAATTATTAGATACGTAATATAATAATTGTTTAATTTGCATCTATATATGAATGCATATCAAAATTGAAATGCTTAATAATTGATTATCTTAAATTTCCTATTATACATCACTGGAGAGCAATGAATATAGTGACAATTATAATGTAGAGACTAAAACATTCAAGATTATAACTCTTCTTTTGTCTTCTTTTAAACCAAGGATGAAATGTATAGATCTAAACCACTTTCGCTCTAAAGCGTTCTTCCTTTTCCAGGTTATCCTAAGTCCACTATCCAGGATCTTTCTCATTCAGTCTAAGCCAACAGTTTTTTTCCTACCCATTTCAGCTGTACACGTTGGTGGCTTTTGCTCCGAAGTATTCGTCATTTTATCAGTGTCAACACAGGATCGACACTAGGGTATAAGTTAATCTCTCAGAGACAATGCTTATGTAGGCTTTTTTTATATCGGCCTCCCGTACTCCAGGGAGCCGGTTAAAAAAAGAAATAGGAATCAGCAGCGAAGTTTCTCGCAGAGGTGAGGATTTTAGAAAAGCTTCTCCATTGTGGATATTACTTTTTTCATTATGCTGAAAAGAATGGCAGTTTGATCTGTTGCTAGAAAAACAAACGTCTGTTATTTCTTAATTTGTTTTAAATTTAATCTCATGTATTATACAATAAGGTTTGTATAGTATATTTCCCTCATATATTTTTCTTTAGTTTCCATGAGTTGATTCATCAATTTTTATGTATCGCAACAATCTTTTATCATAGTTTTTTAAACAATATTAATAATGTCATGAAAATTTTTACTAATTTATTCTTAAAACATAAATATATAATTTGATATCCAAATTTTGAATATGTGTAACAGATTTTTATTAGAAATTATAAAGGTGTTGAAAATATTATTTTTATTTTTATGTACATATATTCTCTTGTTATATATGAAATTAATCAATTACAAATTTCAACTTTAAATATCAATGAAACTTTAAGGACGTATCATTTTCTAATATTAAAGGGTATATTATGATAAATTCATTGAAAAATATTGCTCGATATTATAATATTTGATAAAATTAAAAGCATAAAATGAAGAAAATAAATTAAATAATGAGTATTATTTGATTTGAAAAAAATGGAAACTAAAATAGTTTTCATTTTATATTTTTTTCATTAAAAATGAGCATTTTTAATTAATTTCTATTACAATTTTCCTCTATTATCATTATTTTGATGTAATTGTTATGCAATCTTAAACGTACAAATACATATATTTAATTATAATTATAATAATAACAATAAAATTATGTCTAGAAACATGTTAAGCATAATATTCTTTTATTGTTAGTTCCAATAAAATGTATATTGCAATTTATTTTGAAAATTTTGTTTGAATTATATGACAGACACTTATTAATGTAATTATATTTTTTAAACATTTTATAATCATTAAGAATCTGATATATTGAATTGCATCCAATTAAATAAAAATTAATAAATGTTACATAGACTTTCAATGTTTAAAAAATTTTTGTGAATGTTTTATTTTAATTGATTTCTTTCAGCATAACCTTAATAATACGCTACAATCTATGTTCACTATATTCATATTTTTCTGTACCACATTACTTCAAATATTTACAATGAACTTGCTCTCACAAAATATATAAAATGCTTGAAACAGTGAGAAACTTTATAGCAAAGATTAAGAATAATTAAGACGCCCACCTCAATTTTCGTTTATAAATTCTTAATTACTATAAAACAATGATGGATTTTATTCAACTGCGTGGAAAGCCCATCATCGTTGATATTTTTTGTTTGTTTTGTTTCAATTCCATTAAAATAATATTTTAAGTGCGAAATTTTAATTATCAATAATAGAATATTCTAAGCAGTGCAATGTTGTGTGCGCACACTTCATTGAAATCTGAATTTATTTGCTAATATGCACATAAAATATGAAACAAGATTTTATGTTTGAGAACAAAACAAATTATTCAATTTCACGTTCTCTCATATCTAACTTAACATCAGGATTGGAGGACCCAATCAGATTACCTCAACCGATAATTGTATTGATAAATATAGTGATTCACATAAAATGTAAGTTAATAAAATTATGAATGCGTTTTTTTAAGAATTATTATCAACATGAATAAAATTAATTTTCATTTTATTATTAATTACGTTATAAAATCGAAATAAAATCGAATGTAATCGAAATGCTGTTGAATTATTAGTTTTATTTCTTGTATAAAATTAAATTTACTTAATAATTCTTGAAAATAAATAAATATTAAATCCTAAAATATATCAATTGTGAGTATATTATGTTATCATAAGTTAAGATAAGATTTAATTAAAAGTTTAGAAAATTAAGATATATATTACTCTTTCTGAGAAAATCTAAATGGAATACAATCACATTAAAGAAAAAATCTAATATTATTTTTTAATACATTCATATTGATTTTTGGCTTTAAAACACTAGATATCACTATAAATTTTAACATTTAAATAACTGATAGTTAAGAAGAAAATCACATTAAATATTTTTAAAGACTGTGATAAAAATATTATCTATGTATCTATCTATCTATCTATCTATCTATCTATCTATATATATATATATATATATATATATATATATATATATATATATATAGAGAGAGAGAGAGTAGAGAGTGAGTGAGAGAGAGAGAGAGAGAGAGTAGAGTAGAGAGTAGTGAGAGAGAGAGATAGGGGTTTTGTAAATTTGGAAAAGCAAATAGATGCATAAAAATGGTTAAAATTATAGTTAATTACAAAACTGATTTATTTACTTCATAAATTTGTTTGAGAATTCATGATAATATAAAAATTTATTTCAATATTTAAATTTCAAAACTAATTCTTACCAATATTTATCAGAAACATTTTTTCACCTTAAATATAAATTGTATCCTCTGTGTTCAATGCAAATATTAATTACTCCCACACAAAAACATTTTTTGCATGGATATTTTGAAATGTAACTCAGAATAATTAAAGGAAGAATAAGTAATGAAACTGAGAATGTGCAATGTTTCATTAAAGAAAATTTAATTCTAGCTTCTTAAGTGTACAATTTTTATCAATTTAGGCTTTATACAACATTTTTCTACAAGCGAACAGAAACGCAATAAATTTTAAATTAATGCAACGTATTTTCATTTTACTTTCATAGCATTAGAGTTTTTATTATATTGGAGTTATATAACTACTTCTATACTTAATACCTAACTATTTTTTCGAGACTCAGTTATATTAAAGTTTACATTATGCATTCAACTTCATAACCATTTTAAAATAATAAAACAGCAACCCAATTTTTAAATTAAAATAATGTAATACCTGAAAAAAATTTCAGCCTGTAGAGCTTCAGAAAATGTTGTCATGAAAAAATTATTTATATAATTTTTGATTTATTATGTTAAAAAAGATGTTATTGCAAATAATCAAGAAATGTTTTGTTTATATTTTAATGTAGGTTAATTCATAGTTATCTGTTTATAAATAATGATATTAATTGACTAGATTTTTTCTACTAATTTCCAGCCTCTTACAGAATTTCACACTTTTGCACAACTAGGCCACGGTGGCCAGGTTTTTTAAGACTTCATTAACATTACCGGAAGGTAGTGAATTCGAATCATACCTTAATCGAGGATTCATCATGTTCTCTGAAGGAGACAGGAGTATGTGAAATATAACGTGGTGGCAATGTCTTCCATGTAAAATGATACCTGTGTGCTGGCAAATATTCCCGGGTCTTCTGTTTGATCCCTTTTTTTAAATTACAAAGACTCCTCTCCGGCTGCTTCCATCTATTTAGTAGAGGCCAAATTCAGGGCTAAATATTGGGAAGCATGCTGGTACAACAACAACAAACTTTCGGCACAATAAAAGACAAACTTAAGGGAAAATCATGCCTTCCATTATGCGCACAACCATTGCTCTGAAGGAGGTTCAGACTTCATTATTTAAAAAATAAACAGAAAAACTCCCATATTTGCTTTATTATCAAGGTATCATTGTGCATAGAGGATAATGCAACCAAAACATGTTTCACGTGTCATAACAAGCAATATAAAACACGAATATTTTTGACTACGTTAAAAAGGCTATAGCTAGGTCAAGGGTGTTCTCAAGCGGGTAACTGCAGTCGTAGTTAAGAATATAAGTATTATAATTTATTCAAATAGCAAAAATTAAAAGTTTCTTGTGTTAAAAATCATTTATCATAATTTATTGCAATTCTATAGAGCATTTTATAGGAATCGAAATCACTTTACATAATATCATTTAGTAGATACTTTATAATGCAGACACTATTCATAAAATTCACAAAAAGGACACCATTTACATAAAGGACATCTATTTAATTATGAAAAGTATTATATTTCCTTTTTACCTATTCAGAAGTTTATATGAATAACCATCAATTTGCAAGAAAATTGATTGGAAAGTGAAGTATATATTTACTAATTAACCGCGTAAATGTGATTCTAGGAAATACATTTTAAAAAAATCATTTTAGTTCCTAACGAAATGAAAAATAAGCTTCTTAATACTGCTGTCCCCAATTCAGTGTGCAACAGCATTAGATTTTTTTTTTCCAAAATTAAATTTCACTTAAATCCACTGTAAATTGCACATACTAATTTTTATTCTGAACACATCCATTGCTCGAATTTCTATTCAAAGAACACGACGAACATAATGCGATGATAGAATATTCATTTTAAATTTAATTATTATTTTTCTACGTTTGAATTTATTTCCTGAGGCTAAATAAAGCAACTCAAGTATTTTCATGAAAGATTCGCTGAAATGGAACATTTTGCAAGCGTGAAAGAAGATTTAAGTGTTTTCCCCAATTTGTAACTCTGAAGACGGAGAAAAATAAAGTAACTTCATTATTTTCAGCTTGGACAAGATTCCATGCTTTTCTAAGCTTATTAACATTATGAAAATGTTAAGACGTTTCATATTTATTGGAAATGCTGAATTTTAAAATAGGTTGATAACTTAAGTAAATTTCAAAATATATGTTTTTTTTTCTTTTTCATTTTTTTAAAGTAGCACGCTTTATGTTTCTATTTCATTAAATAATGTTTTTGGAAGTATTGCCTCTTTCGAGAATTGATTTAAGTATGTATACTTCTTTCATCTTTACTAAAGAGTATAAAAATTTAAAGCATCGAAATAAAATGGGAATTATAATTTATTATTAGTCAATATTAAAAGCAAGAGGTTATTCTCTCAACTGTTACATTAATTTGAATATAATTTAAAGTTGATTAAATATATGGTTTATTTATGATATAAATAATACTTGATAATGGAAATTTTTCTAATAAACATATTTTGTAATATAAAATGTACTATTTCATTTTGATATATTATTTAACATCAGTATTAAATCATAAGATACGTAGTCAAAACAATTACTAACCACATTTTATTAAGGTAAAAACTTAGTTTTAACAATACAATACATCTACAATGTTTAGGGACATTGAATCTATTTATAACTATTTGAATAGCACAACGTCCTCTGCTTCCTTGATTACAATCTGGATACTTCGAAATCTTAACTTATTTAGAAAATGCATAAAGAAAATTCGTGAAATAATGCTGTAATGACATAATTATAAGCTTTTAGCTCAATAAAACATAAAGAAATATTCAATTTACTCACAACACACACACACATGCATATATTAAAACTGGGCATGATTATCTGCAAAAACACCTTCACCGTTTGGGTTTGAAGGACACTCCAATCTGCCCTTTTTGTGGACTAGAGGACATGACTGGTGACAATCTTTACACTTGCCCGGGACTTTCGGACGTCGCAGTTAGAAACTCTGCGGAAGATGACTTTTCATTCACCTCAAGATTGTATTGGGCTGCCCGACAGAAACAGATGGTTGAAAAACCAAGGTCGATTGGTATTCAATTCCTGATTGGGTATCAAAACAGAAAGCAAGTAAAACAGATACACCTCTTGGATGGATCTGCACGTTAACAATCTATTAACTCTGTGAAGTTAATTTTTCACAATGAGCTGTGTATCGCAACCTTTTTTTTATACAGTTGTCTATATATACTAACTATTTTTATCCAAAGTTTTCTATATATCAGTAACTTTTTAAAATTGTCACACTGTAATTAATATGAATCGATAAATTATAAATATCTAGCAAACTGCTGGAGAAATCAGGTGTTCATTATTTGATTTTAACATCTGGTTTTCAAACATTTTCAAGTGGTGATACTAAAATTTATAGAGAGTAGTAATCTTGCCTATCTAAAACAAAGAAAAAATAGAAAAATTTTTTAGAAAAATGGAAAAAGCACCTCGGCCTATTTACAAGCTGAATTTTATTTTATAGGAGAAATATTAGAAGAAAAGCATGTTGTGTAATCAGTAATGTAGTTCTTGCCAAAAGCAGAAGGAAATAAAAGCTAGACATTTCGAAATAAAACGTTTGACCAACAAGGACAAACATGTCTAGTTTTTAGAAGGAAAATTATCACATAATATATTTTTTTGGAATACGGATTCTTTTTCCATAATTTTCAACTGAAATTAGTATAAAGCTATCTAGGATGACTTTAACGAGTGTAATTTACAGGTGCATATTTTTTCACGGATGTTTTAGGATGTTGCTTTTCTTTTCTTTTATAAATCCTTCTGAAGCACATGAAACAAATATAGTCTTTATTTAGTAATCATTTCGCTAAATAAACTTACTTGTTTTATTTTCTCTTATCAAAGAATATACTAAATATTAAACAACTTCTTCTTGCTTTCACGGAAGGTTTTCAAATAATGAAAAATAACTGAAACAGTGAATTATTGGATAAAGATAAATAAATTAAATGTTAATAAATATTATTTTTATTATAATGCCCAGCTGCTCAGATCATTTTCAACAATATAAAAAATTAAACTTTTTTCCAACGCCCGACTGATCTCAATATTAATCTGTTCAGCGTTACAAGAGGTCAATTTGACGGCACCTTATACTGCAGAGCACCCCTGGATGTGTCATCTTTGCTCCAAATATAGAAGTGTAGAGAAACACATACACAGAGTGAAAGAAATATCTGTGCCCGAACCAGGATTCGAACACGGATTTTACTGCTTAAACGTTAGGGTTTCTAACCATTTCGCCATCGGTCGACATAAGGGACGGAAGTGATGACATTTAATTTATTGGAGTACCCAATGGTTATGCTATTTTGGATTCTGGAAATTTTCATAATTAGCACCAAGCAGAAGACCCCAAGTCGTGACTTGCCACTCACAGATATATCGTTTTACAAGGTGCCTATTGTGACCACGACACATTTTATAGACCCCAGACGCCATTAGTAAACGTGAAAGAACTTCGTTTTTCAGGATTCGAACTCACTGGTTTTCGATAATGAGAATGAATGCCCTAACCAATTTGGCAACCGTGGCCTATGTTATCAAATGTAAATAAATACATTAAAATGCTGTAAAAAAACTATATTATTACCGAAGTTAAATCTAAAATTACAAATGCAGAAATTTGACAGGATATTCTGCTTACGTCGAAGGTAGGAGCAATCGCTTATTAATTGTTATTATTTTATATAATATATCATATGATCGAATATCATCCAACCATCATCTTAACTACCAGAAATTTTCAATTACACACACTTAATTTTTCATTTTAAAAGTGCTCAATATAAGTATTTATTACTTACATTTCATTGATTTAGAAACTTGACAACAATTATAATGTTATTTAATGAAATATGATGTTTATTTCTCATCAAGTACTATTTTATTTCATAGTGATTAATAAATGAATACCTAATACGCGCAACTATGAATTGGTCCTATACTTTCACGTGCATAAAATAAATGATCATTAATATAACAAACCATGTGCAAAATGATCATTTTTTAACATAAATAGTATAAGCACTTAATTTATTAATTATGAAACAAATAGCTGATATGGTTATGTCCATATCGAATGTATTTTGAATCAGATAATCTGAAATACGTTGTAAAACATTTAACATTTTATTATCAAAAATCTTAATGCTTCATTTCCTGCTGCAAATTTTGTCTAAGAATATTTTAGTTTCTTAACAGTATTTATGAAATAAATTATACCTAAATACCAGTCTTAAATTTAAAATTCAATAAATCTAACATTAATTTATCATTTAAGTCCAGATAAAAATGTTTACATATAATTTTACTCTGGAGAAGAATATCCACATGAAGACTTAAAGTTTTGACGAATGATTTTGTTGATTTTATTATCTTTTTAAAAATATATTTTTTGAAGAAAACTTTATCTTTTATAATGCGATAAAAACAACGTGCTTGTAGAAAATTCAGGACAAGTTTATCTTAGAATAAATATTTAAGCTCAAAAGACCTCATGAGTTCAAAGTTAAAATGAAAGCTTCCGACGTTGTTCTTTGTAAGTTCAAAGGAGTTTCTCATAATAAAAGGAAAATTTTGAAAATGAAAAATCCGCATTTTTTATGTACATCACGAAGTTATTTAAATTTAACTTTTTGCTCAGCCTTTATCAGCAAGAAGATTAGAATATCACAAAAGAGCTTATAAAATGAAATATTTTGACTCGTTTTTCCTTTAATACGTTTGAAAATATACTGCAAAGAAAACATCAAAATGTGAAAAGAAATTTTTTTTAAAGTCCATACATATGAAGAAATATTATTCATCATACAAAACTTTATATTTAAAAAATAATGATAATTTTATTTATTATATTTTAATTCCTATTTTAAAAGCGGGCTAAAATTCTGCGTTGTATTCTTCCAACATACCTTGGCATAAAAATAGGATTTTTTTTGTTGAATTAAATGACTTATATTTCCTTATACTATATATATATATATATATATATATATATATATATATATATATATATATATATATATATATATATATATATATATATATATATATATATATATATATATATATATATATATATATATATATATATATATATATATATATATATATATATATATATATATATATATATATATTTATATATATATATGTTTAACATAAATATGAAGCAATATTTTAACTTTTTTATTAAATTAAAATTTTAATATAGTTTTTCTTATATATATGTAATAATATGATAGAGAAAAAGTCATTTTTTTCATTTGTATATTCAAAAATGTTTAATAATTTACTAAAATATTATATCTTAATTATGAAGTTTCTGATTTCTATCCAAATTTTCTCAAAATCTTAATACATATTTTTATAGCTAACAAATAATTTGATAGCAAAAAAGACTTAGCTTTTTTTTAAAAAAATTACTTATTCTAAAATATTTAACAATTTACTGAAATTTTCTATTCCCAGAAAAATAAAATAAGTGAATTTAAATTTGGAACAATTGTTTTTTATAATTATTTAAAATTGTTCATATATGTTTTTATAAATTACTAGTATAACTTTAAAATTAGTTTTGCACAATTAGAATCAAATTAAATAATGTACAGAAAATTGCATTATTTAAATATTTATCACCTTGAGGTAAATAAATTAAAAATAATTATTTGTACTGTATTAAGTAATTTTATCTCACAAAAAGTTTGGAATTGTGAATTCATGTAGTCTCAATTTTTGTACATCTCTAATTTAATACAGAAAAATTCAAAATTATCTGATGACAAAAAGCAATCAGAAACAAAGACGATAATTTTTTTAAGTGTATATAGCATTATGTCCTGGTACCATGCCAGCTGCAATCTGTACGAAATTTCAGTTAAAAATCATAAATCCAAAAAGAGAGTCATATAATAAATTATTTTTCTTGAAAAGTCTTCACAATTTTAAATATGCAATGAAATATAAAATGATTTTAAGTACTGAATTTACTTTCCATAAAAAATTTTCCTATATCTTATATCACAAAATACTTATTTGGTAATTTGCTTAATGTAAATGTTTTCTTATGGCAGAAAAATTGAAACGAATTTAAAATTACTAAAATTAACTGAATAATATATATATATATATATATATATATATATATATATATATATATATATATATATATATATATATATATATATATATATATATATATATATATATATATATATATATATATGTATCCGCATTTTGAAACTAGAGATGAATGCTTATTAAGCATAATTGAGACATACAAGCATAAAAACTAGTTAAAATTTAATTCAAAATTTACTTTTTTCAATATATTTGTAGGAAAGAAATGTTTTTTTGTTAAAAATTGGAGATTAAATGTTGCATGAAAAAGACTAAATAAACCGACTTTGATTTTGCCATTTAGTTACATCATTCAAAAGTTTATTATTCAGGAATATTAAAAAATAAAAAGAAAAAAATATTTGCTATACAATATTGCGCAGTATTTTTAACTGATATGTACTTATTTCAAGATTATTACATTTATAAATGTAATTATTTATAAGCGTGTGTATAATTCTTTTGAAACATATTTGCATTGGTATTAATAGATCAACGAATGAAATCATTAAATACCACATTCATTCACATCTGTAAGTTATAACAAATATTATCACTATTTTCGTATCATTTAAGATTCTATCCATTAAATTTTGAAGCAGTTTGATTATTTCAGAATCTTATGAATTATTCTGCATTATTTGACACGATACATACTTTTATAGTTCCACACCAATAAAAAGAATCACTAGTTTAAGCAGAAAAAGTAGTTGCTTGTTTTACGAAATATGCTTAACTACTGAATTAATAATTACCCATATACAACAGAAACATTATTTCCTATGAAGAGTGTATTGCGTACGATGATATATATATATATATATATATATATATATATATATATATATATATATATATATATATATATATATATATATATATATATATATATATATATATATATATATATATATATATATATATATATATATATATATATATACATATGATACAAGGCTGTATGCATAATTGTCAAATTTTGTGGCAATGTCCATCGTTATTAAATAATCTGGAATTAATATATGTAGTGGTTACATCACAAATGTAAAACATTATTTACAGCATTTTCAGAATAATTGAGACTGAAGACAACTTAGAAAGAACTGATATTCCTACATTATAGAAATTTTCTTACTTAAATAAAACATTTATTGATGACAGTTTAATGGACAATATATGGTATATTTAATAACAAAATAAATTATAGTTGGTGTTTCCTAACATATTAGTATATATATATATATATATTATATATATATATATATATATATATATATATATATATATATATATATATATATATATATATATATATATATATATATATATATATATATATATATATATATATATATATATAAGAATATAATAAAATTACTGAATGTCGAGTTGCTATTGGTGCATATTTTGATACATTTTATAAATTCCGAAAAAATACTTTAAATGTAAAATAATTAATAAATAGCTTGTAGGAAAACTTAATAATATGATACAATTCAAACGCTTGATTTATTTTTTTTCTAATACTGTCAATAAAAACATGTTCTTTCACCATATTTTCCTTCTAACAATTATGTCAAAATTTCAAATAAACTCTTTCGGAAATAATGGACATCATTTTTCATTTTAACAAATGATGAGTTAGAAATATTGAGGAAATCTTCGATACTATTTCTCAGAAATTACTGCCAAATTATAATGTGTATCATGAAAAATAGAATTTTAATATATAAGATAGGAAGAGCCTTTCTTTCATGAAGTCAAGTAAATCGATGCTCTTTTTGTCTTATAGTACTTTAAAAATTTTGGTATTTCTAAACTATCTACTTTCAGATTTCTTTTATTTGGAAGACATTTCTTCGTTTTCTTCCCTTCAAGTTAAGAATGGATCAAACTCCCTCAACATTCCTTTAACCTCGCTCTCCTTGTTGTAAGAAAGAACAAGAGGAAACAAATAAACTGAAACACAGGAATAAAAACAATGTTCTAGAATTCTGTATTAAATTTTCTGTTGTAAAATACATGGCTTCAAGTTAAGTGAATGATTCTATGATTCAGTTACAAAGTATTCAGAAAAATGAGTTTATTTTCAAACAGCATTAAGGATCATTCTTGCATCTAATATTTATCAAATAATTATTAAAATAAATTAAAATTTTTAAATGAAATCAATGCGAATTTATCTTATATTTACAAATTATTATTTTTTAAACGAAGTTTAAAGAGATTCTTTTAACCAAATTGCATGTAAGTTATTTATATCCATTAATAAAATTGTAAATACTATTTAAAATATTTGTGTGATGTGTTTCTTAATGGACTTCAAATTCATACTAAAACATATAATAAGAAGATAAATAATATTAAGTAGTATTTAATTAAATTTCAGGGATAAGTTGCTTATACTATAATAATTAAATATAGGTAAAAAATTATATCAAGGCAAAAACCAAATGATTTTAAAATGATGACTTCGTATCATTTACATATTTATCGTATATTTAAAATGTTTAATAAGATTCTGAAACACTATGATTATTATAAAAGAATTTGTAGATATATAGTATCAATCTTCAAAAGTATTTAAAGTTTACACAAAAAACTATTGAATTTCGAGTATAAAATATATTTCATCTGAAAAGCAGTCTGAAACTCTCTTTTAGATATATAAGGGATAAAACTTTTAATAATTAAATTTGCAAGCGTGAAATATTTTAACTTAGAAGACACATCATTATTGGTAAAATGCAAGAGTTTAATCTAGGATTAATTTTAAATTTTAAAATAAAGTTAAATCAAACAGAAGTGTTCAACTACTTCGATTAATATTTGGAAAAGAATATACATGTCTTGATCCCAAATTTAGATGACATATAGAATTTCACACAGGTGGTATTTCCTTTCCTGATGATGAATGCGTTGGGAGCTAATCCGGGATAATGTGCCTTGACATGTAATCCTGGATAATGTGCCTGCCGGTGATAATCTTTGTATCAACTAAAAGACACAGAAAGAACTTAACTATGCATTGGCTCATACTTAAACTTATCCATAAGGAATTATGAAAACATTTATTGATTTCTTCTCAGTCTAAGTGAACATAAAAAAGAAGAAATAAGTCAGACTTATAAATCTAATAGAACATCAACCTTGTTTATCTAATCTAACTTTGGACAATTTTTTGTAAATGTTTCATATAAAAATCATCTTACGGGACATTATTTTCATTCTGAAGATGAGAATAATAAAGCTAAGAATGCATTTGTCCTATCGGTTCGGCGTGGATATATATTTTTTGTGGGGCATTCAGTCCTTTGAAAACTTTCCCCTAAGGGTACACACTGATGCAGGAATAAACTATTTTAAACGAACCAAAAATTCCATGATACAATTTTAAAAACTTTTATAATAACTCATATTATTTTAATAGGTATGTGATTTCGTAAGTTTCAATAATTTTATAAATATAATTTTAAAATATCTAAAGTTTCTCCGAGTGATGCAGCATATCCCTTCATTAAAGTTCTAAAAGTCAAAATATTTTGCAAAAATATTTTTCAAGAAAAATTTGTAAATATTATTATTCATATTAATTTCTCTTAAGAATTATCATTTTATATTTCCTTAAAGAGATGACATATATTATTTTTTTAATTCATACATATACTTTTTATGTTTAGAATTGAATATTTTATGGATAAATACTGCATACATGTAATTTTTTTAGATGAATTTTCGCTACATTATGTTTTAATTTGAATAAATTTTCTCAAAATAGTTGCGGTAATTAATTCCCGCAAGCACCCCATAACAGAAAATTCCAATTAATTAACATATATCAACAACTGGACTCATTAATGGAGAGTCATAACTCACCAGATTAAAATTTTTACCCTCTTGTCAATATCCAATTATTAATAACGGTATCCCGATTGGTATCTTACCTATTAACCGACGATTTTTTCCTCGCTGCAACCGCAAATCAATTAATAGAAACTTATTATTAATTTTCGTGGCAAGCACTCAATAGAATCTAATCAATGGTTACTTACTTTGATAAACCTGCCTCCACTTTTTGAAGGCAGCTGTTTCAAGCTCGACTTCGTCACAACGCGTTTAGACGCGCTTCATTACCCGCCTTAATGAGACTCCGTCAATTCGGGGTAAAGTGCTCGGTTGAGCACAAAGCAAACTCCTAATAGCTGAACTATCGGAAGAAAGAACTCTGAAGAGAAAAGTTTAACCCCCAGAAAACACTACCAGAATCATTTATTTCAAAATAGTAGAATAAATCTACCTTCTAACCGAGTTGGAGCGTACATAATTTCCTATTGATACAGGAGTGTGAAAGAGCTGCCGGTAATTCAGATCAGTAAAGATATATTTTTCAAGGTTGATTAAACTATTCAATGCATTTTGTTTTGATTACAGAAGAACAATTCATTATTTTTTTCATTCGAAAATACAGTGTTTAATGTTAAAGATATACTATGTATAATGTATTAGTTATATTCCATTATGAGTATTACTTTTTGAGCACAGTGTCATGTAAAAGAAACCATTTTTGAATAATAGCTAAAATGCTACTAATAATATGATGGATTGATAATAAAATGGGAGTTATTTTTTCGAGAATAAATAACAAAAAGAACAATTGAAAGAACATATTTCAAAAATATGTTTGTCTTACTATAAACATCAAGAATATTACGCATATAAATTACCATGATATCAAAAGATTTAAACCGGTAACTTAACAGGTTAAACTTTTTGCATAAGCCATTATGTTACATAAAGTTTTGTCTTTATGGAAATGAAACTAATAGTAATTATTAAAAAAGTCTTTAAATAAAAACAAAAATAAATAAAAATAAAATCCACAGGTATTTATTTAATAATTAATTTATATTGAAAATGAGATTACTAAATTTAGCGCTTTTTATATATTTTGGCAAAATATTCATGTACAATACTGATAACTGAACAAAATAACAATTAAGGTACTTAAGCAAAAATAATGTATCATAGAAATTTTTTTTTGTAAAAGTGTTTCTTTAAATGTAAATAGTTCTTCTAATATAAATACTTCAACTACAAAAAGAAAATAAAGAATTTTTGAGTAAATATAATTACAGAACTAATTCTTCCAATGCCTCTTTCAAACTCTTCTAATAATGTATGCTGCATAAGAATGATTTATTCATAGAAATTGGATATTTAAATCTGAATAAGGCACAGATGAAATATCATCCAGGATTTCAAATTCTGAATTTTTTTAGCAATGAAGAAATGTTGTTAATATTAGGCATTGTGACATACGTAATGACATAAATAATAAGGTTGTCAAAATAAAATTTTGAGCGTAATTTTTATTGGCCTCCATATCTATGACGTAATAAAAACAAAGTTGCCAGATACATAAGAAAAGCAACCGAAAAAATGAACAACTGAGAATTTGGCAACCTGGATTATATGGCATCTGTGCCCTGAATATTGATGACTAGTCTTACAAATATCTCGTGATAATTATTTTTAGCATAAGAAACACTCATCAAGTTGAGAAAGAATTATTTTCTCGAATCATTCTCAAGGTAGTATAAAACGGAAAGCACAAAAAGGAAATATATTTGAACTATTAAATAGTCCAAAAATATAATAAAACGAAAATACATGCTCATGGCGTTCAAGAAATGACGAAATTTATGCCTGATGCTACAAAAACAATTTGCAATTAAAGAATCTAAGCAAAAAGCTCATATTTTTTTTTTTTAACAAACAACTTATTTTAATATTTATAAAAGTGTGACTTTTAAGGTATAAGCAATCGAAGTTGTTTTCACTGTCAAGATTACAAATTTTATCTGAATGAGATTATTTATTAAAATAAAGTTTTAAAGAATTATTAATATTTTACTGATAAAAAATACATTTGACTTACTTATTATAGTCAAAATTGATGAATCTTAAGCATACATATAATAATTAACGAAATTTACATACAATCATATATATATATATATATATATATATATATATATATATATATATATATATATATATATATATATATATATAAAGTTATAATTTGTATAATGTATCAAATACTGTGATTATTTTCAATTTAAAGCAATGCAGTGATTTACTGATTTTCTTTCTGTCGTGAAACATTTAAAAGAATTTAGATTCATTTAGTGCTTTTGGGGAATAGTAAAAGTTAATGACACTCAAGTAATAATAAAAGCTGAAAGGAAAGTAATACTGGAGGTAATCTTTCAACTGACATAGCAATAAGAGCAATAAGGTAGGATTGCTTCAAATGAAAGAAAATTAAAGTTAGATTGGAATTTTTTAGGAACGGATCGTAAGACCTGAAAGAATCCAATGAATGTTACTGCCAGTTTAGCTATGATAAAGTTTTTGTTGCCAGTGTACAAAAAGAAAGATAGAGACAACAAGAGCGACACAAAATCCTTGTTGAAGTGTCAAGCGAAACGAAAGTTTGGAATGAAAAGAAATGTTCTTTTTCGCCATTTTGTTTTTATTTCGCTTTTCTCTTCGCGAGAACTAATTTCGTGAGATGGCTCCTCCGATCAAGTTTAGTGTTGATCGTGTGATGTAACTTAAAGCAATTTGGTCACCATATTAAGACAAAATTCCTAATCTTGATTTCTAAATATTTTTGTTCTTAAAATGAACCCTTCATATAAAGCTGGAATTTTTCATTAATTTATCATTTTGCTTAAGAATAAATCAAATTAATGATTTTAAAGGTAAATCTTATTAGAGATTAAATAAACTAATCTTAAAAGTAATTTATAACTAATAAAATTTAAACGAAATCATAATAAACAGTTGCTTAGTTAAATATAGTTATAACAGCATATTTTATGATGATTTTATAACTTAAATAAATTCAAGTTTCATGAATTAATAAAGCATGCGAATAAAAAAATAGTTGTTGAATGTTATTTTATAATCACATAAAATTTAAATTATAAATGTGAAAGAGTTTTACTAAAGTGGCTTATAATGTGGAGGCAATTTTCAGTTCCTTTAATCGACATTGCATAAAATTACATATAAGTTATTTTACCTTTTGTGAATCTTGTTATACTTTCCATAACAAATATTTTTTTCATAGAAAAACATTCCTTTCATTTTTATATACTCAGTATTTAAAAGTATTATGCATCTAGCATATTGTATAGTGTAGAATTTTCTCCAAGATATAATTTTGCACAAAATATCCCGGAAACATATTATTCTTTAGCATGACTACTAAATTTTTATCTACATATTTTTAAATACACGCATATTTTATTGAAAACTTATCTATATCATGCAAGCCTCTGAATTTGCTTAGGAATTGCATTTGCCTCTATGGGGAACAACACCATCTGCGTCCATATTTAGTTAGTATTTCGGTTATGGTAAGCAACCAACAACTAATCTGTTGGGTCGATTGTGGTTTACCAATAAAGTACTTATTGTTTTTGTACAAATAAAGCAAAAAATATATCGTAGAATAAAATATGCTAAAATTTTTCTGAGGTGCAATTTAATTTTTTACATACATAATTATTTCCAATATAGCTTTATAAAAATATTTCTGGATCAATAATAAGCTTTGGTTTTTCAAATAATTAAAAAATAATAATATCAATTTTTATTCGATCAAATTATTTGTATATTTTTCACTAACATAATAAAAGGAGAGGAGAGTTTAAATCTCCATTATTCAATTTATATAGATACTTTCAAAAATTCGATTATGATTTTATGATTTCTAATTTTTTTTTATTTTAAGTTCTTATAATTCCCCACCACCAGATTTTATACTTTATCAGCACTATAAAGGGATAGAAGTAAAGGGATAGAAGATTTGGCCTACAACGCCCTTAAACATTTCATCCACATGGGTAACTTGCATATTTAATGTATGCCAGTCATCAGTAGGAAGTTTGACGGATATTCGATTGGGTCGATATATGAACTCAATACTTTCTAATAAAAAGAGCAAACGATTTTGCACCAATGGGTGTTACAACTACTAATCTTACAATTGCTTATTTGTGTACATTATAATTGAAACAAATATTTATTATTCGATTTTTTGCATGTAATATTCATTAGCATGAAATATGATTGTATAAATCAATGCAAAATATTTTTGCTTACAATAAGCATATTTTAATAACATAAATTTTGCAAAGAACATTATTTTACTTCAATTTATATGTAGTATCTATGACACTAATAAATTTAAAACTGTAGAAATAATTACGCTCGCAGGACTAATAAAGACTTTTTGATTCAGTGTAGAATTGGGTACCACTTGATTTGGCAAACAGTTAAAAATAAATGTTGGCAATGAAATTTTAGTTCGGGTAACCCCGCTTTTTTCAGCGCTTACATTATCGTAGTTTCATGGTTGTCATCTCATTATTCTCAGTTTTGCTCCTATTTTGTCTTCAAAAAATCGCCAAAATATCAACCTGAACTAAGGTAAATGGTAAAAGTAAACTTTTATCAGATTTTTTAGTTCATAAAATTTTTTATTGGATACAGGACTAATAAAGATTCTTAGTAAATAAAATTCCTCATTGAACACATTTTTATACAAAAGCATGTAATTCACAAAATGTCTTTATTTTACAAATTTAGAAATTGAATTGTGATATGGTATTAACACCGTGTAGTAATCTTTTTGAACATTCCCTGGTAATAGATTTCTAAGATTACTTTTCATATATGCTTTTGCTAGTTTTCATGGGGATCCATTCTTGTGTCGTAATTATATAAAATTTAAAAAAAATTTTAAAAAAATCCTATTCCTACGTTTTGGTGAGTACGCTTATTTAATGATGTATCATATTATTTACTTTGGTAAAATTTGTCTAAATATTAATACCTAATACAATATGAATGATATCTAATATAAACGATTAATTTAAATTGGATTGTTATTTAAGCTCATAATTATTCATACAATTTAATAAATTTTAAAGGATTTAATGGTTGCTTACATTAGTAAAACAAGCTTAAAATATTTATTAGATCACAGAGGATGTTCTTTGAAATTAAATCATTATAAATTTCTTGATAAAATATTGTCATTTGATAAAAGATAACAGTTATTACAAATACTCTATGTTATGTTAATAAACTATCAACATACTATTTTAACTAAGATTAATTATTCTTGTCCCATAATTACAATGTACAAATTTAATGTTAAAAAATATAATTCAGAATTTAAGATTACATTACTGCATTAAAATTTAAAATAAATTAGGTAAAGTTATATAAATGCATAATTTGAATACAATGAAGACGATATATGAAGAATTAAAGATTTGAACTCAATATATTAGCACAAACTATCGTCAACGCTTAGATTATAATTTTTGTCTCGGAATTAAAAGCTATAGTAGTCAATTTTTCAATATTATAATACATACCTTCAAATATGAATTCACCAAAATATCTTGATATAAACAATTTTCAAAACTATAAATAAAATCATCAATATTTATATACTTTTTTACTTTATATTTATTGGATAGCTTAATCATATATTTTGATAAAAAAAAAAGAAATATCCACATGGAATATCTCCTACGTAAATAAGCAGAATATATTTCTCAGCCAAATAACTATTAGCAATAAAAATAAGAAAGTTAAACTATACAAAATGGGGCCGAATTTACTTTAGAAAGAAAAACTATTCTAAGCTTCTTACACAGTATTTAATCTTAGCAACACGAGCCTTACACCATGTCTTTATTTGGAAGATTAGTTGAAAATCGAACCAAAAATCTCCCCAATCCGCTAAACTGGGGAATTCGAAAAAAGAGATAAATGGTTAAAGATATTAGTTGCAACACCGGAAGGGGAATTTCCTTCCCCAATAACTCTGAAATAAAAACATTCCTTCCCTCATCTTTCTTTTCCTACTTAGCGATGTTGGAGGAAACGCCCCCGATATGGATGGCTATAATAACGAAACGACAGAAAGATTAACAACTGGAAACAACTGTGGGCGACAGCCGTCACTTCAAAAATTGGAATTAATTGCTTAATTTTTCAAAGCTTATGTCATCTGCTTTTGATTGCGTGAGATTTCACACTGGGCTTTAGTTCTCTATTTTTACATTCAACGCCGTTTTCACGAAAGAAATGGTAATTGCTGATTTCTGGTCCGGGCAGAGAGCTCGGCTATCTATCATGGGCATCTGCTGAGCGATTCAAAGGGGCTATCCGATCTAATTTTGAAAAATTATGATACTTAAGAGGTATTTTCTCTATTTTTTACTCAACTAATAATGAAATGTTCTTTCAATATTCACCTATTTCCGATAAAATATGCAGTGAGGTGAAAATACAATTTAATAATAGCCATACTTTTTTTTTGGTTTCTCATTAAATTGTGTAACGTCTTTTACAATAATAAAGAATAATTATGAACCAATAAAAATGATACTAACCGTATTGTACTCTAATTTTTCTTCTTGCACAAAGATGCATATTTAATGTTCCTTTCAAATTTAATTTGGGTGTGAATCAGATTGATTTTAACAAATTATTTCATTTCGTTCTTCTATAAGTCAAATGCGGAAATATCTTATGCCATATCAGTCATATTATATTATATAATGAAACAGTAATGTAATCCTTATTAATATATAAAAGACAAAAGGATTAAAATCAGCAATAAGCAAAAATAACAATTGAAGCTAAAAGTGGTATGATTAAAAGCGACTGCATCTCAAATAAATGATGATAATAAAAATAGGTGTTTATAAATTTAGCTTTGAATTTAAAGAAATTTTTTTCTATCAAACTAGATATTCAGGCAAATTTGACAAATTTTAAATAAAATGAAAACTTAGAGAAGTTTTTTTTATCAAAATAGATATTCAGACAAATTTTAAATAAAATGAGAAGTTTTTCCATGCATGCTTACGTTCAAACCTAATTTATCATAATATTCATTATAAAAATAATTTGAAATAGTTTCAATAGCATTATACAGAGATTATTTGAGATAGTTTCAATAGCATTATGCACACATTTTATTAATATTTTCAATTAAGGAATTGTTACAAAACATTTTAATTCTTACTCTTCGGTGATGACGGAAAACTAATTTTGAAAATTTTTATAAAATTAATCGTTTTATTGGGAAATTTAGAAACAATGGTGCAAATACAGAATGTTGGAATTTTTTATGAATTTCAAGCATTCTGTACGGATAGGTATAAGCAGAATGTTTATTAGCACCGAAGTGTAATAAAACAAAAGAATGTTAATACGACTCTCTCTTTAATTGCAAAATATGTGCATTTTAAAAGACAAAGAGACCTCGAAGTATGCAAATGCTCTAACTACCTGAAATTAAAAACTGCTATTAATATCTGTAAAGTGACTTTTCTATATCCATTAAAAAAAACAAGGTATATTTAGCCAAACTATTTTTTCACCAATGAAAATTAATAGGATCATAAAATTCTAGTTTTTTTCAATTTTGATAAAAATTTATTTTAGAAATATTAAATTTTCAATATTGGAAGCATAAACTTTCCAAACGTTTTATGATTTAAGAATTAAACAATCAAAAGCAATTATGAAGGCGATTAATTAAACATTTTAAGGATATAATGATAAATTTTCAAACTCATAAATATAATTATAGAAATAATGAAAACGCCTATCAGACGTAGTTTGTGTGATAGAATAATGCATTTCGCTAAAGAAATTTATTAAAACATTGTTTTTTCATTTAAATTATAATGTTTAAAATGTATAACTTGAGATTACCTAGATTAAATAGATTGAAACTTACCACAAAATTGAAATAATTAACCATTCAAATTCAATTTATTAATAATACATTTCATTCTAAAGTAATTAACTCACACATTTCGATCGTTATTTTTCAATATTGGTTTACGAGACAAAAATAAACTGATTTGATTTATATATATATATATATATATATATATATATATATATATATATATATATATATATATATATATATATATATATATATATATATATATATATATATACCGGGTGATCCAAAAGTCAGGACGAACTTTAAAAATGAATAATTCGAAAACGAATCATGATACAAAGATGCGGTTTGCACCAAACGGATGGAAAAGAAACCGGGTTTTGTGTGGCAATGAAAAAAAATAGTTCTGTTGGCGACCAATAGATGGCGCTATAGTGTTTTATTGCAACAAAAGATGTTTTACAAATGAAACAATGATTAATGAAGTCAGATTAATTACAGTTAATTAGTACTTACTACAGTAAATGTTCAATGTGCTGTCCATCATTCAGAAGTAAAGCTGTGAGACTAGTCACCACACCATTCACAACATTTAGTAGCATTTCTTGCGTTATGGCAGACACATTTTGGCGGATGGCATCTTTCAGTGCCGCTAGTGATGCCGGTTGGTCGCTGTACACTTTTGACTTAAAGAAGCCCCACAGCCAAAAGTCACAGGGTGTGAGATCGGGAGATCTTGGAGGCAATGCGTGATTAAAGTAGCGACTGATAATACGATCCTCCCCAAATGTTGAGCGTAGCAGGGGTTGCATAGGCAGAGCAATATGAGGTGGTGCTCCATCTTGCATAAAGGTGACTGTTTGGAGTGCCTGTCGCGCTTGCAGTTCAGGAATAATGCTGTTCTGTAACAGTGCTAGATATCGCTTACCGGTGACAGGAACTGTTTGGAAACCTGTATGTGTGACTTCCTCGAAAAAAATGGACTAATTATGAAATCAGCAGTGAAGCCACACCAGACTGTCACTTTAGGCTGTTGCAAGGGTACCTCAACAAATGCATGTGGATTTTCTGTGGTCCACACTCGACAATTGTGGGTGTTAACAGCGCCAGAGAGTTGAAATGTGCTTCATCTGTCCAAAGCACAGTGTGAAGCCAGTCGTGCTGCTCTTCCATCTTATTGAAGACCAAATTCGCAAAATGTCGGCGAGAGTCGAAGTCAGGAGGTTTCAGTTTTTAGTTATGTTGCAATTTGTAGGGATACCGTTGCAAAGTTACTCGCAGCGCTCTCCAGACACTTCCGTACGACACTCCTGTCTGCCTCGAAACTTCTCGAGCACTGCACTCCCCATGTGCAGCAACCGCCGACATGGCTTGCACCATCTGCTCCTCTGTCGTGGCAACAGCAGCTGCAGTTGAGGAACGTCAACTTCTTTGACGTGATGCCAAAGAACCTGCAGCTTCAAATTTTTTCACAATTTTGTTCAATGCAGAAGACGTTAATGGTCCTTTGCTATCTCGCATACTCTTCATGTAGCGATATGCTCGCAATGTCGCGATGGCACTTTCAAAATTCTTATAAAACAGTTTAACTAAGAGGGCTTTCTCAACTATGGACAGCATTGCGATGCATACCACCTTCGACTACCATTACCTGCTGCAGTTGCTTCTTTTTATATCGTTTGTTGCTTTGCATTATCCTACATCAAAAATCCGACAGCGCCATCTGTTGGTCGCCAACAGAACTATTTTTTTTTCATTGACACACAAAACCCGGTTTCTTTTCCAGCCGTTTGGTGCAAACCGCATCTTTTTATCGTGATTCGTTTTCGAAATATTCATTTTTAAAGTTCGTCCTGACTTTTGGATCACCCTGTATATATATATATATATATATATATATATATATATATATATATATATATATATATATATATATATATATATATATATATATATATATATATATATATATATATATATATATATATATATATATATATATATATATATATATATATATATATATATATATATATATATATATATATATATATATATATATATATATATATATAAATTCTCAAAAATATAAATAATAAACATAAATCAACAGCTACAATAAATTTTCATTTAATTAGCCTATACCCGTAAAATTTAGGAATGTTGTTAAGAACATGAAAAGATTATTTTATATCATTAAGTATAGATATTAAAATATTTTTGCAATTTTGACACATTTTATTATTTTAAAATTTTTTTATTTTAGAATTAACGTATTTCTTACAAAATATTTAGTATTTCAATTAAATTTTTGAATATTTGAAATAATTTACTTATGAATTTTATTTTAAAATACATTCAATTTGAATTGACTATTATAAGTATAAAGAGAACATATTATTTATTTCATTCATTTGAAGTGTTGACTTTTTTCTTAGCTTATGTTATAGGACATTACACTTTCCATGATTTAATATAAGAATAATGTCATTATATATATATATATATATATATATATATATATATATATATATATATATATATATATATATATATATATATATATATATATATATATATATGTTCAAAAATTGACGACTGAATGTATAACTTAAAAACTATTATGAATCAAATTACAGAGATACAGTTTCCTTAGAAATAAGACCATTGTGTGCAACAACACACTTTTGCCAGCGCTTGTAAAGTTCATCAAAGCAAGTGTAGAACCCATTTTGAGCTATTTAATCTAATTCAGCCTGTGATGCATATTTCACTTCAGCGGAAGATGGAAATCGACGACCCTGCAAACATCTTGCAAGTTCAGGAAATAAGAAGAAATAACATGGTGTGAAATCTCTTCTTCCTGATCGACTCATACAAACGACGTAAAATTTTGGCGTAGAGTTCTTCGTACGCAGTAAGGTCTTCAGCGAAAAATTCCATTCACACAATGCTCTGGAAACGGAAAAATATCTCTTACATGGCATTTCTTTCAGAACGCTCTTGGCGAAATTTCTGCTTCCTTGGCAAGATTGAGGTGATTCTCACACAGCTTGGGTGGCAAGAAAAAAAACACTATTATTCGTGTCCAGTAACAATTCTGCCAAGTAAGGAAGGATCTTTGTCAACAGCAGAGATTAAGTGTTTCGTCATTTCCATGCGAATTAACTTTTGATCGAATTAAAATTTAACATGTGTGGGATTATTTGTTGACACACCCTGAGCAAGTTAAGATTCTTACACTTATCTGCTAGCATGTGGCATCTGATATTCAAACTGATTCGGCTATTTACTAAACTGCTTGATGCCTGTTCTCACGTACCGCCTCTGGCGCCGTTTTGGTGTTTTCAACTGAGTGAAATAAGTCACAGTACAGCAACAGCATTATTCATCTTCGGCACTTTCTCTGCCTTCTCTGAAGCGATGATGCCACCCAAAAGTTAGCGTTTTCGATAAGGTTTCACTTCCGTACACATGCTCCAACGTTTCAAAAGTCTTCGTAGCACTCCTTTCCAACCGAATATAAAATGCGGTACTAAATCTCTGCTCAACTGACTCCTTTTTTTTCAATCGCTGTGGTTACTAAATACAACTCCCTACAAAACAGCTGTTGCCGTGACCTTTCAACTACGTGATTTGGTTCAAACCACATTTAAAAGAAGTGAAGAACGTAGTAACATAAAAACATTCTCGTAAGACATGTTTATGTTGCAAACTCAGTCCGGGATCTTTTGAAGCCTATATATATCTATATATATTTAAAGCAAGATTAGAAGTATCGTAAGCGAAAATTGAAAGATACAAGAATTGATATAAAATTGAAAAATACAAGAATAAATAAAACACTTATGTTTAATTTTATACATATATATATATATATATATATATATATATATATATATATATATATATATATATATATATATATATATATATATATATATATATATATATATATATATATATATATATATATATATATATATATATATACGAGGGTCACTCTGAAATTTTTGAGATACAACTAGGTTTTTAAAGTTATACTTACAAAATTTTAGGTGTGTTCAAAGTAGTCTCCTCCAGCATCAATGCACTTTTGTAGACGAATTTTCCACAGATTAAATGCCTCAAGCTTTTCATTTCTTTAAATAGATGAAAAAAATGCATTTATAGCCACATCAATCTCTTCCTCTGAATGAAAATGACGTCCACGTAAGTTCTTTTTTAGATTAAAGAATAACCAAAAGTCCCACATAGCTAGATAAGGTGAATATGGCGGATGTTTGATCACTCTAATTTGTTTTTGTTTAAGAAACTAAACTGTTAATCCGGCTGTATGTGAAGATGCATTGTCATGGTGAAGCATTAGTCCCTTAACATTCAGTTCTTGTAGAATTTCTGGAAGACATTTAGTGGTATACCAGTTTGTTGTTACTGTCTTCAGTCCTTCCAACATGATGGCTTTGACCCATCCCGTACTTCTGAAGAAAACGGCACACATCTTTTTTTTTTTTTTCAGTGCGCGTTGTTTTTTCAACCATTGTCGGCGTGGGATTATCTTCAAAGACCCATACTTTGCTTTCTTGACGTGTTGGAACAACGGTATGTACGTTTCATTACCTGTTAGAATTTTAGAAATGATGCGGTGGCCACCATTATTCAGCATATTAAGAGTTTCTTTACTGATTCTGACACGCTCCTCTTTTTATAACCCTCGTATATATATATATATATATATATATATATATATATATATATATATATATATATATATATATATATATATATATATATATATATATATATATACATACATACATATATAATAAACGAAATATAAGTGAATTATAAGTATTAGTAATTACGTACAGTGTGATAAGTTAATCAAATAAAAGTATTTTAAAAATCAAATTCTAGAAGGATTAAAATTTTAAAGTTGCTTAACAAAGTATAAATAATACATTTATTTGAAGTGTATTGCTTTATATAACAGTAATACATATTAAGAAAAATATTTCATTTTAATTAATTTTGTAGTATGTTTATACTAAAGAGATGATATATTTTCATTTAAAAGTTTTGCTTAACGTTACTCTTTTTTGTATGCACAAGTATATTTTACGTAAAGTAAAGAAAATTATAAAAAAATTTAAAATATTTTAATCATTGCGATTTCAAACTGAAATACACGGTAATGATTAAAATACATGACATGAAGCAAAACTGAAACAAAATGGAAATCAGTTTCTTATAAATGAATTTTTATGTAGAGCTACAATTTATTAACAAGAAAGAAGGAAAGAAAATTATATCAATAGTAGCATAGAGAAGAAAGTGGTGAAAAGTAATCATAGAATGCAATTTAACAGCAATCCCACATCATATAATTTTCTTAAATTAATTTTTTTAAACGAATAAAATAAGAAAATTCTAGGAATTTGGTAAAAAATGAAAAAAACATCAAATTTTATGGATATCCTTTGAAAAATACTGAAAAATCTTTATTATAAATGTTCTTACATTTTTTGGGTATTCAGCAATTAAACTGGAAAATTAAAAAAAGAAAAAACAAATTTTGTAAATTTTAAGGAATTAAAAAAACTTGCTTAAGTTGTATGCTAAATTTCTATATACAATTTTATTTTAATCAAAATTAACTATCAAATTATGACATTTTTAAAATTTTAAACAAGAAGACAGTTATATAAATGGATATAATTATTTGATATAAAAATATACTAAAAATAACGTATGTTTCAAACATATAGTAATATTTATGTTTTGTTATCACATTTGATCGTTTTAAATTATTTTAAATTTTGAAAAACATGTAAAGAAATTGTTTCACAGTAATTTCAGTTAACGAAACCTAATATTTAAGTTAAAATAGCAGGAATTATAATAAATTATCCATTCAAGAAAGCACACTTTACATCCAGCATGTTATGAATTGATGCGCTAATATTTAAAAGAGTGAAACCCATCGATAAGAAACGCAGCGATGTCCATAATAGTGAGCCATAAGCGAAAAGCTTTATTGTTATCAGTTTTAAGTTAAAACCTGATAGTCTCCCGAAGTATTTTCAATTCCAGGAGATCATCGGCCATTGCATCTTATATCCATCAAAAGGCTTCTGTAATCACGTTCGATTACATTCCCGCCTTTTAAAGGAAATTTCCCGCGTTTTCCCTGTAAGCCGGGCTCTTTTCAGTCACTGGCATTATAAATTCTTGCGTTAAAGAACGGCTTTAGTGCAGCAGGGCCCCTAAATGTGCCTAATAAGGACGGGGAGGAAAAATACCACGTGATCCTCTCGTGCGACAAGCCTCGCTATAAATCACAGAAAACGGATATTCTTCGTACTCCTCACCGCCTACCGTTCGAAATTGCAACTTCTTTTCTCTCGTGAATTCTCCCCTCCACTTCGGGGGCGGTATAAGCGATACCTTCAGTTCACCACAAAGTCAATGAAGTGGAAGTGATTGGGTCATGTATTTTCGAAAATTTTAATTTCAGAATAATTTTGAGAAGTTATATAGTATGCTCTTATTAAGATTACACATTATAAAATGTGTGTAAAAAATTATAAATTAATACAGAACATAACTCATCTAAATATTTTTACATCTTAGAAATTTTACATATAACTGAAGAAAAATGTTTATGATTATAATTAAAATGCCAGCGTTAAATGTAAAAATCAATAAATATAAATTAATGTCTATCGCTTTCTATGAGTGAAATTAGTACATGTTCCTGTTAGAAATCTAGCAAGATATAATAATGCAACCACAAATAGTATCAGTAATATAATTCGGGAAGTGAACTAAAAGTATATCCACAAGAATTATTTCAATAAAATTTTAAACCATAATTTTTGAATAAAAAATTAATGATAGTATACAAACACATTTAAGTTTGCAATAAAAACTGGCATATGCACAAATGCTAAAATTTCAAAAAGGGCAAATAATTTGGGTCATAGTAATTTTAACTAATGAATGAAAAAATTTCAAAAAGATATAATTGTATAGTTTTATTATAATTCCATACACAGATTGTCATAAAAATATCTTTGTTTTACTATAATGATGAAATGCATATTTTACTGTACGGAAAAAGTTTGATTAAATGTGGGTAAAAAGAATATATTATTGTTGACAATGATTTTTAATTATTTTAAGTTTCTGATTATATATTTTATCTTCTGAAACTTCTTATGAAACTTCGGTTAATATACATTTATTTATTCAAAACAATTTTTAGAAATGATGAAGCTTTACTTATTTCAACTTTGCTATTCCGTTTGGCCATTATTTGGAAAGTTACAGCATGAAACAAATTAAAATCATATTGATGATTCTTGACTAAGTAAAGTAAAAATATATGCAATTAACCTAATACAAAAAAATTAATTCCACTTCTACTTGACATTGAAGTAATTACTGTGATGTAAATTCAAGATAATTTAAAATATTTGATAACATGCTTTTTTCGCAAGATATATAACTGAGTAAAATAAAATCATCCATTTACAACCATAAATAATTTTAAAACTATCTTTTGACAATTAAATATACTTTTGACTTATATTTTACTTATATTATATGCATATAATATTTAAGTTATTGTACTTAATAAAAATTCAATATTTTACTAACTTCCAAAAGTAAATTCTTTTAAGAGCTCTTTGGAAACAAAATATAAAAATAAACTTTGTATTATTTTTAAATTTTTTGAAAAGGGCTATAATTATTGAAAATCCAAATAATTATACGACTGGGCAAAATAAAAATTCATTTCATCGAACAATATGTCAAAAATTGTGTATAAAAATTCATAAAATTTGCAGTAGAAATTAATTCCGTAATATATAATTTATTTATTATGTTATGTTGATTTTTATTTGAAAACAACATCTTGTTCTAAAACATTTGTCGTTGTAGATCTTTTTTCATCTTACCTTAATTATTTGTGTATTACAGTAAACCCATATCTAAGATATTCTGTGGATTAAATATTAATCAAATCAATAGATTTTAATTCTTTAATATTTTATCCTTTTAAGCAGAGAATTTATATACACACAAATTAGTCACAAATATTAAATTTATAGAAATATGATTACTTTTAAAGACCTTCAATGATGCTATTCATCTTTATTTTTTCCGTGGTTGGGGAAATTTTATAATTTCTTTCACCCAGGATTATCCAGTTTACATTCAAATTTCATTCGCACTTTTCGAAATCACGTTATATCTTCCCTATTGCGGATATTTACCCTTCCCCTTGATTTGGGTAAGCAAAAAAAAAATAAATAAATATATAAAAAGAAAAAGGGTATTATCCTCCCTAAACGTAGTTAGAAAACGTTCTATAGTTTGAGTGCCCAAAAGCTGAGAGGGGAACCGTTACATCTATCTCCATTAGTAGGAAATTAACCCTACTGTGTTGTCAAAGCCATATGTTTGGTAGTCTCCGATCTTCTTAGCAAGTCAAGAAAGGAAGTTCATTGTCTCCTGCATTCGAATTGGGAAAGAAGTAAAAAGGGAGTTATTTCACTCCACTTAACTATTGCATTCCTCAATAACGTGGTCCAATATCAGTAAGGGGTAAATAATATCAAAAGATTCAAATAAACAAATTCATTCTTCAATAATTGCATTAAAACTTAAAATTATTAAGTTTGCAATTCAAATGGTGGAGAATTAGATGTGGATCTTTTATTTATTCGAAAGAAACATTACTATAAATGCTAATTTTTATTCTGAATATATATAAGTAATACTTTTCTTTATACTGCAGTTAAACAAGTTTAAAATAGATATTTAATAATCATTATCTAATAAAAATTCAATCAAAATGAGTTCGTGTCTTACTCGTTGATATATTTTATAATCAAAAGTAATAAATTTCGAAGACAATTTCAGTACATTGTAGGTTACCTAATTCTGCTAAAAAAAGTACTGTCTAATAGTTTAGAAACATGATGAAATGACAACATAGTTGGGCATTCTTCTCTCTATGCCAACCCTGCCAACCGAGGTATATTGTATTTTACAGAACTTTTAACCAAAGCCCAGTCTTCACGACGTTTTTGGTTTTGTTAGATATTAAATCTATGACCACGAAAACAGTTTTCTAGCCATGACGAATAATTCTCCCAGCTTTTGAGAACAATTTCTTCCTCTCAAAATAATTAAAACCCTAAAGAAGCAAAATAATTCCTGCAAATGATAGCAAATGTAGCTATCAGTCACGTAAGGAATCATTTTTAAAATTCTGCATTAAAATGATATAATAAAGCAATACTTTATAATATCATTTTTTTATCTTACTTCTTTAATACTTAATTATATCATTATTAAGAACAAACACAGATATTACTATTTCCCGACCATCCATTTTTATTTAAACAGAAATTTAATAATATTTAAAAGTGTTGGTAATTGTATGATATTAGCAACTGTCAAATATGTGCATTTGTAGAATTCAATTTGTCATATGGTTCTCAATTTTTGATGTCACAAACTGCCCATTGATTTTCCTGAGAAAATATGTAATAAAAGAAAATATAGATTTGTATATGCTGCTCAATTAAATCACACATAAAATATAATCATAAACATAATTAACAATAATTATTATAAGTTGTTCACGTAATTATTTAAATAAATTATTTATGCTAAGCAATAATTGTTAGTCTTGTTTATATTTAATATTATAGTTTGTTTATAATTTATGGAATGATAATATTCACACAAAATCTAGTTATAATTCGAAAATATCCCAAAAATATGGGTCCTAAACAAAATGAGTTTGATACCTTAACTATATTTAGAACAATAGTTTTTAAATAAAAAAAATAAATTGAAATTTAAAGAATTTTTACAAATTTCAAGATTAATTTAACCAATTCGGGGCATTTATAAGAAAATTAGCGGACACTTTAGAAATCAAACATAAACTTTATAGTTTTTTTTGTACAAGTCCGATACTACTTTATTATAATTCTTTACTAATAAATATTTGAAGGACTAAAATTTTTCATTTTGCATAAATAAATATTTTAATCTAAAATTGAATATTTAAAATTTCTATTTCCTTCAATAGTTCATCTTATTTGTAATTGGTATTATTTTTCTTAATATTGATACAAGATCAAGTTTTTTTTACATCCACTTAGAAATTTTTATCACTCACTTATTTTTCAATCACATACTGAGAAACATAACATCACAGAGAGGTAAAAACTACTTTCCAAGCTTCTCAACAACTCTGTTAAATCAAATAAATTCAAAATTGTTTTATTAATAAAAATACATATTTAAACAATTCAAAAATATTTACATGCAGTACTAAATTTATTTATGCAGTTTTGAAAATAAAAATAATTAAGAATTTATCCAATTTTAATTAAATTAAATAATTTCTTTATCTTTTATTGTCTCTAGAATTGAACTCATTTATAATCTAAAATATACATAATAATTTAAAGCTAATTCCTCCCACATCCAGAAAACTCACTCCAGTTTTGGAAACTCATGCACCATAATAAAAATCAAATATTCATTTTCACAAAAGGGCAAATCCCTAAATCCCATCCACATTAACAAATCATTACTTTCCTTAATATACTTTATAGATACGCAATGTTAGCTAATTATAACAACTATAGAAAATCCATCACGCTTTCAAACCAAAATTATAGACTTATTTCCTTTCCTTTGTATAATAATAATTTTTTTCTCGTCAAATTTTATGCTACGATTTGTAATCGATATCAAGAAACAATTTCTGCAGTTAATGCGGTCGCCAAAAAAGGCTTCTTATCTGTAAGCAGCACTCCCAGTCTTTAACATAGCATCGTAAAGCCTATCAATTGATCTTAAGCCATCTTAGAGGGATGAAAAAATCCTTGCTTTCTAGTAAATACAATCAATTATTTAGTTTTCGTCGAAAAGGTATTTGGGAGCAAAAAAAGAAGGAAATTACATAAAAATGGAAATGCTCTTCGAAAAGTAATTGTTTCTAGCATTTTGTATTTACGTTTCCTTAGGAAAAAATAGATGGAAATTTTTTATAGTTTGAACTAAATAAGTCATACATGTATAGTATTTTGCTGCTCATAAAAATGTAAAAAGCATCATTGAAGCAAGCTAATGACTGTTATTATTTGTTATTTCTTAAACAAGTGTAATAATTTAGATAAATTTATTACACAGTTTAATCCCAGAAATTAATTGATCTCATTTAGAGAACATTTTTTTATTTTTCTTAAATAGATATATATACACACACACTTTTACATAACAAAAAATCAAGATAATATTGTATTTATTTGTACTGTGATTGGTATCTATAGTACTTATGTAAATTTCCATTTTCATGATTATATTTTCTGCAAATATTTCATGTCTCAAATAAATATAATGTTACTTTTAAAGAAGAAAATGATTAATTAACTAAAATGATAGTATAACCAGAAATAAAAATATTCAATCATACTGTTTTAAGTTATAAACCATGCATAATTTAAAGCTAATTCTCTTTGTGTTGTAATTTACTGAATTTAGAAAAAAATATCATTATATATACAAGCATTTATAATTTTTTTAATTTAATTATTTTACGGATAGGAAAATTTAAAACATATTATGAAAGATGCAAAAAAAAACCAAATAATATAAATTATTTTTAATACCAATACTTATTTAAATAGATGTATATCAAATACATGCATATTGTTACAAATATTTATGTACTATGTATATATATATATATATATATATATATATATATATATATATATATATATATATATATATATATATATATATATATATATATATATATATATATATATATATATATATATATATATATATATATATATATATATATATGTATATATATATATATATATATACATATGTATATACATATATATATGTATATATATATATATATATATATATATATATATATATATATATATATATATATATATATATATATATATATATATATATATATATATATATATATATATATATATATATATATATATATATATATATATATATATATATATATATATATATATATATATATATATATATATATATATATATATATATATATATATATATATATATATATATATATATATATATTTATATATATATATATATATATATATATATATATATATATATATATATATATATATATATATATATATATATATATATATATATATATATATATATATATATATATATATAAATAATATGGAGACATAATATGATTAATTATATCTCTCGTTTGAACTATTATTATATTAATTAACATACTCTAAAATTAAAACATTGTAAGATGAAACCACTATGAAATATTAGTTTTAACACTAGGTTGTACTATATCTCATTTTTAAACAACAAGAATGTGTTGGAACATTTCATTAAGTTACCAATTTAATTCATTATCTTTTAACAGTTTGAGCACCGATTTACGACATACTTAATATAATGAAGTTATGTACTTAGGTAGCACAACATATAGTTAATTATTTAGAAGGCACATGACGTACAATTTATTTTTGCCATCAGCAGTTACAAGTACATTTATCAAGGCACGGTTTGGAAACAATTATCGAAATACTTGATTACATTCGTTCAACAATATTTGCATCTTAGTTATAGCAATTTCTATGAAATAATAGGTCAGTTAAATTAAACAGCTTAAAAAGCGCATAATTGTTATTAATTGGTCTATACAATGTAAGAACAAACTTTCCTTTTTTTTAAATTGAATGTTCATCTTAACAATAACATTTTTCTATTAAATATTATGATAAAATTTTTGTTTCAAGCAATTACGAAAAATATCTTTAATTATTTTCACATTATTTTATAAATATAAATCGCTAAACTTTTTTTTATATTTTGCCTATAATTTTAAGAAATTTTCGAATTTCTTAAAAGTTATATGACTACAATTTCAAAGGCTAATATTTTAAAAATATTAAATTTTTTTTTATTTTTAAATTTCTCCTAAAAAGCTTATTGTTTTTGAAACATTAATTAACAAAATAAAATGTTAAATGTTAATCATGTTATTATAATTTTGATCTATACAAAGACTTAAGGACTTAAATAACTATCACTAGCTTTTATGTAAATTAATAAATGATATGTATAATAATGTATGTATTTATGTTAAATTAAATTTTTAAAACAGTATCGTAAATTCTAGGAAACATTGGAAATTCTTGATCTAATACACCTTTTAAATTACAATCTTTTCCTATTAAGTTTTATCCTAAACTTCACACAAATAAATATTACTGGCATATATTTATTCACAGTGAAAACATTAATCCGATTATGAAGTTCTTCGAATTTATATTAACTAAAAATAAATTTCAAAACTAAATAATTTTTTATTAATGGTAATATCAGGGTAAAAATAAAACAAAATGTTATAATTTAAAGTTATTACCGTTTAAATGAAATTCTTGGGATCAAAATTTAAACTTTAAAGTATTTAAAATTATGTATTTTGCATTTCCATATTTTTAAATATAATAGATAAAAAATTTATAAATGATTATAGCTTCAGTGTTAAACACTTATCGCATGAGCAAGTAAGATTTAATTATGCTTCTTTTTAGATAAAAGTTTGCTTTGAGTGTGGCATGTAATTAGAAAACATATTACTCAATAAAGGAAAATTGTTAAGAAATCTAAATCTAAACGGGCAAGATTGTAAACAGAATAATTGGCTCCCTAATTTCAATTCTATAAGTTGTAACTCTTAATATTTTAATCTGTATAACAAAAAAGTAATTTTTAAGCAAGAATCTGCAATCTCATTTTTTCTACAATTTTTGTGTACATAGTATATATAATATTTGAACATTTTTAGGACATGTAGGGTAAATATCAGTTGAATAGGATAACTATCAATCATGTAGGATAAAAATGATAAATATCAGCCAAAAACAGACTTAACTTGAAATATACAACTTTTGTCTATATTCGAATCTTGCTAATGATACATTTATATTTGTTAGAAATGTGACCAAAACATTACGCAATATTAATGATACAATACTTCAATCTATTACACAAACAATAAAATTATCTCCACATATTACTGTCGAATATAAAGAAAACTCTATATTCCTTATATTTTAGGATAAAGAGAATGTATATCATGCTAATGTTTTCTTTCATACATACACATCTATCTAGATAGATACTGGATTTTTTTAATGGAAATAGGATCCAGTATGCATGAAAAGTCTTTTTAGAAATGTTACCATGATGAACATTGAAATCCTTTCTAGAAACTTTAAGCAGTAAGCGTTAGAGTCAAATAAATTCATTTGCATTGTTCATGCTCCAGATGTTTGTTTCATAATCTCATTATTTAAGTTGATTCATGGAAATATATCAGAAATATAAATGTATCTGTGAAGAAGCTCTGTAGTTCTATTACACCATTTTTATTTCATACCTTTCAAAATAAATGTGTTATTTTTTGAAGATCGTTAAACATATCCATCTTATCGGAAACACAACTTTGTCATATTAGCTAAGAAAGCAAGTGAATTTTTTTGTATTAAGGAAAATCCGTATAGTAGAACGAGTGAGCGTTCCTTAACCTAACCGAACTGTACCGCTCGCATAGTTTGGGTTAAGGGTAAGTTCACGAAATTTAACACTGCATAATTGTAAGAGTTACTGCTCAATGAGGTGTTAATTTGAAGATAAGATGCCAAAGACGCATGCAACCTCTTTTACACAATACTGATACTTAATGAACCAATATGGTGGTTTAGAATACATGTTTGCAGTGTCATTTTTGAGATGTCTTCAAGCACGTTGACAGATGTCCCGACAGGTGAAGATTAATAATGTGAACATTATTAATCTTTGCTTGTCGGGATTCACCTGAAAGGCAACGTCATGCCATTCCATCGTCAAAGTTAGTCGTTGATAGCACCATATAAATCACTAATATATATTATATGTTGTCAATGACCGATATGATATTCCCTGAAAAGCAATCGATATCGTGTAGCTGACACTTCATATTGAGAGAATGAACAGATCGTGCAAGGAACTAAGATCCTGCAAATGAACGCATTTCTTGACTGTAGGATGGTGACTAGATTCTATGAGATCATTAGGGATACACTAGTAACATTTCAATATTCTCTCATCATCCGTAATTGCAGGCCACTGAGATCTAGCAATGTGTGCTACATAACCACCCTAAACTAATCGATTTCATGTTCAGAAAATTGACCTATTATCTCGACCGAACCGAACAGCAGTGTTGCGATATTGTAAGACATGAAGCTGAAAAATATTTTTATCAAAGTTAGAAACATTTCTCCAGTAAACATACGAGAAGTCATTACCATCACTAAGTTATCATAAATGCGTTAAGAAACTTATCATTTACCTTCTGTTGCTTTTTCATGTCGTGTTGGGTAAATTTTGCATTGCATTGTCTTCTTCATGTAGCTACATGACAATGCATATAATTATTCAACCTCAATGAGATTTAGACTTGTGAGAAGAAATGACAAGTGTATTGCCTGCTTACATGAGGTATAACGACATTAAGTATCTGAAAATGGCAAGTAAATGATTTTAAAAGAAAGTTCACCAATAAAAACTTTTATAATACATGCTATGTAGCAAAAGACATTTTATACGCCTATTTCCATCTAAAGTTTCGTAAGAATGTGTTTAAAGGCTTAACCTTTTTGACACTGCATGGAGAATAGAAAACTTTATAAGACAACCTTTTTATGTCAATTACATATTGCCTTTCAGAAAACATTTTAAATGATAATGTGCTGTACTCACTTGTTAAATGTGTGAATAATCTGGAAAACGTTCAAACCATCTTTTCAAAATTTTAACGTAGAAAGCAGAAGAAATAATTTCTCTTTATCCGACACTAGTTAAGTCCAAACTCTATGACATTAACTCTGAAGAATGCTTCTTAACCATTTGTACATAAAGGACTCAAATCTGTAGCTAATTATTTACAACTCTATTTATAAAAAACATATCACATTTTAGCGTAGGATTTCAATCATATATATATATATATATATATATATATATATATATATATATATATATATATATATATATATATATATATATATATATATATATATATATATATATCTCAACTGTAAAAGACAAAACTTCAGTTGCCTTTTGAAATTTAATAGTTAATTTTTTTTCTAGAATTTTATGTTATGAAATTAATTATAATTCTCAAATTTATGAAACATTTGAATTTTAATAAACTGGTTAAATAAATATAAGTTAATAGAATTCATATTAAATGATGTATTATTTATTCGAACTGAGATTTATTTTTTATAAATTGAAATAAAATTGAAAAATTTGTAGTCAAAATCTCAAGAGAATGTGTTAAAGCGTCGAAAGATGAAAAGGTCAAAGATTAAATCGAAGCGCGTATAATAGGGAGTTTAACAATAATTGTTTTCTTTTTATGCATCCGCCTACCTAAATCCAAGTCTATTTATCATATATTCATCACTTTCTTCCACGCTTCTTACAAAAGATTATTTTACACATAAGCGTTTATCTCGGTATTTCCAAGTTAATTTTAAAATAATTTAAGTTTGATATTTTTTTCCCTTTGGAGCTTTAAAACTGTTTTCTAGAAGAAAATACCTTCAAGTTGCATTTTGCATATTCATTCCCTATTTATTTATTTTTTGTTCATTTTAAATGGATGTTGCATTTGACTTTCGATCTTTTTTTCATCATATTTGTCTGAAACTATAACTGAGTGGTTGTGCATAAGCAAGAAAATGAAATGAAATTTTAGAAATCTAAGCAAATTTTTTTTTGCAATATTCTAAATTTAACTGTCTGATTGCAAAAAAGGATATTTCTTGTTGTCATTAGAAAATAAATTTTGCTTTATTAAAGAATGATGCTTCAATAACTAAAGTTAACCACCTTAATAAAAATTCATCTTACTTTAGTTAATAACAAAACTATGTAATATGTCCGATTTATTTTATTTTACTTATGTGGTTTATTTTAAATGCCTTATAGAGATTTAAAGATGTTGTACTTGAATTTATTGTGCGTGCAGTTAATATAAGGTATTATTAAGAGATTATTAATTATTGAAGAATCAATTATTAAAGAATATTAATTAATATAAGGTTTTATTAAAAGAATATTATATTGTGAATGTATGTCAAAAAATGCATATATATCAAAAATTAAATGTTGATTAGAAAGCAAACTAAATTACAAGCACTTAAGTATTTCTTCAGTTTATTTGTATTTTGCAAGCAAAATTATATTTTAATTAATATTTTGCAAGCAAAATCAGTCTAAAATACTATAATTATTTGAAAAAACGAGATAAAGAGCACAAATAAGTAACTCTAAAATGGTAATTTAAGAATAATATACATTTTTCAAATTACAAGTGATCAAAAGAAGGATATTTCAAAACAGAAATAATCTACGAAGACCTCTTTTAATGAAGAAACAAACTTATTGAATCATCATTATAACTAGCCAAGCAACCCAATGTGAGCCAATGACATCCTCTGAAGATTTCTCTAGGACAACCCAGGAAAAATCTTTTGACTTCCAATTCTTTCTCATTTATTATAAGAAAATCAGACTCCACCGAGTCTGACCATCTTAACCGCGTCTTGCCCGCTTTCTAGTTCCAGTAGATCTACTTAAAGTCCAGAACCTTGCACGGGGGACATCCTGTTCATTCTATTTAATTTTATATGTTTAATAACATCAAGTTTTTTATATATCTTATATAATTTTGAATTAAATATCCTTCTTCAATTATTGTTCTCTCCTACATCACTACGAATACCGATAAAAATCTTCCTTTCAAATAGAGCAACAACATTCCCTTCCAGTTCTCAGATGTTCAGATCTCAGAAGCATATGTCAAAACAGGCCTCTTAAGCATTTTGCAAGTTAAAAACTTTATATTTCTAGAAAGAAACGTAGATTTTAAGAATATATTTAGGCCGAAAATTGTTTTATTCAATGAAGATATCATCTTGAATGAATCCTTATTTAAGGAAGAGAACAAAAACTTAACATACTTATTATAATCGTAATTGAATTAAGGAAATCCATGCATAGATCTGAAGCTGAAATTATTTATTTGTATAAAATTTCAGAGTAACTTAAAATTAAAATTTTAGTATCTTACATTATCATAACCAAAATAATTTATTTCAATTTAATTTGCTGTATAATCTTATGAAATAAGGGGGCTAATTTAAAAATTCTATTCAAATATTAAACCACTGGAAAACATCCATGTCTAAAATAAAAATCAAACTTTTAAACTACGTGTCAGAAGACCTTTGGATCTCATTATAAGATTTAGCGCCTGGATTCGAATTTGAAGAAGATTTCATTCTGATTAACAGCCACTGTTCAATTATGCAAAATTAATTATATGCCTGCTTTCTGCATTCATGCAAGTCAAAGTTAAGAGCTTGGAAGACTTTTTAATCTCTCACATTGTGATGACAGTATATGAGACAATAAAAATTATTGTGTTCTAGAAATCAAGCAATAAAAAATAATACATATTAAAAATATTTATAAGTCATTAGCCTGATAATAATTTTAACTCGTAGTGTTAACTGAATTGAAAGGCAGAATGTTAACCATTCATATTTTAAAATTTAACAAGTATTTCTGAAAAATTTTCAAACCTATATTCAGCATATATTTCAACAAGTTTAAGAATAAAAAATAAAACCAGAAAAAATAAAAGCATTAAAAAATAATGAACATTAACTGCTTATTCTACAGCGGATGATCTATTTGTATACAGAAATGAAATATGTATAACTAATAATTAAATTAAAAGTGAGGCAATTCACAATTTATTGTTCTATATTTAATTTCTTAGTTTAACAATTTATATTTATTAATATAAATTTAATAATCTATGCACTCACTTTAATAATATGAACTTAAATTTCAACAAATCTTAATTAATAGGGATAATTTTGATAGCAGAAAATTAATATTAATGAAGGAAATAAATAACATAGTCCACTTAAATTTCAACACATCATTGAAATATGTTTTGAATTTTACTGACAATTTATAAATTTAATCCGCAGTTGTTGCGCTCATTTTTAAACAATGATTCTTCAAAAATTCATTACGTGCCAGAACTAAAACAATTTTAAAATAAAAATGTCTACCTTTCACTGATTTATTATATTTAAAAAATATAAAACATTTTTCGTTATTTCATTATAGAGAATTGCATCATCAGCATTTCATAAAATAGTACGGTAACAATTAGAAATTACGGTTTTTCTTTTCAGATCCAACAGATTACACATATTTTGATTTTTGAATAAGTAATAATGTTAAGAACAAGGTTCATATACTATATATTTTAACTTGCAGTATTTGAAAATCACAATAATAATTTGTGTTCGAAATGAGAAAAATAATCAGTCACGTATTGCTGCTTTCACCACATCACACGGTATCACGTGTGTTTTAAGATTTGTGCATACATTAAAGTTTGTTAAAAAATGTTATTTTATTGTGTTTTTCATTTCTAAGTTCGATGCATTGCTGGAAGGCAGTGATCACATGTTGCAATTTCTTTATGAATATAGATATATTTTTTTTATAAATCATATATTATTTGCAAACTATATACATTACATCTGGAATGTATTATTCAATCATATTTTATTGAAGAAAATTTTGAACTCTCTTTCACTTTCTCTAGTTCCTCTCTTGCTTATTTTTTTTAAATCAATACTCCCTTTTATTTAATTAATCAAATTGAAATCCCTTCAGATGCGATACTTTCATTAAAGAGTAAGTATTAACAACTTCCTTCAATAAGATGTTTTAAGAAGAAACCTAATTATTATTTAATGTTGTACAATGACAATTTTATAATTCATAAATATAATAAAATTCTCCAGTATAATATCATTGGCAAAATCTAATTTAATTTTCAATACTTATCTCACCGAATAAATGTTTTCTTATTTTATTTTGAAGTTACTGGAAATTTCAGTAAAATGGATTTTAAATAGTTAAATGTTGTACTAAAACTGTGTTTGAAATTAAAAAATATTGCACGCAGTCGCTTGAAAAGAAAAGGCTTCCATAGAAATAAATTACAAACGGAAATACGACAAATAGGGACAGAAAAGAGAAACTACTCCTTTATTCATTAGTGATTCATTACTAGATGAAAAATTATCATAAAGCCAAGAAAATGCTTTTAATTATAGAGAAAAAATACTTAACAAAAGGAAATAAAGCTATTCAAAGAAATGTATAAATTTTAATTAGAATCGTTAACATCCTCTTAAATAGATACTGAGTCAACAGACAAAAGAAATTATGGTGTCTTAATTTCGTCACGAAATTATTTTTCCCAGTGTATAAAATGCACCCGACGGAAATGCGGGATACTGTATTGCCACATCTCAGCTTTTTAGGCGAATTACAGTTCTGAATGCAAAATTGCGAAATTTCAGTTAAATATTAACAAAACAATAAATATTTACAAATTATATACATATTAACAAAGGAGAGAAATTATTATAAATCAATAATAAAAAGCTTTATATAAGGAAAACTAAGAACATTTTTAATGTTTTTTATTCCAATGGCGGACACAAGAAGGTATGAACCCTATGCCACAACAACGCCAGAGACTGCTACTCATTTTGTAGTTACCCAGTGCGCACCTGTGAACCAAGTCACGGAGGCAAGTAGCGTTATTCACTCCATACCACCACAGACCCATTAATAGGGCGAGCCACATTCGTACAACATCACAGAAGAAAGGACAGAGAAACACAGAAACATCCATGCCCGAACCGGGATTCGATCCGGGACCAACAGCTCAGGAGTCAGGAACGCTAACCACTCAGCCAATCGGTCGGCACATTTTTAATGTCAATTTTTACTATTAGAATATTTTTTGAAGAGCTATGCAGAGCTTGAAATTTATATATCAAAAACCATAATCAGAATTAAATATAAGCATCGCTTTATGTAATATATTGAAAACGATCAATGTGTGTGTGTGTATATATATTGATATTCTTTCTTTACATTTTATTTCCAAGAAATTTAAATAATTTGTTAATTATGCGTCAGAAAATTCCTTCAAATAAAATGAAATGCCTGCAAAACCGCAATTGTCTGGTACGTAGTTCCCGGCTAATCCAATTCTGCAGTTGTCAGGTGACGTACTCAAATTGTTTGATAATTTCACATCTGCTTTTGACTTTTCACGATAGATGACGGCAACGCTTTGGGAGCTAATTGGCAGGTATTTGGTTGGGTAATTAACTTATTTTTTGATTGGATACTCAAACATCGACTTCATAACCTGACAGGCTTATGTTAAATAGATAAAAGAGAATGCGTTTTAAATATTTACGCGTGACTAAATAATGTATCCGATAATTGAACCTTTGAAGCTAATAACCTTACTAATAAATTACATCAAAAATATTTTAAGAAAAAATCTTTTACGTAATTTTTTTAATATTAATACATCAATTTGTGTTATACTGGATATTATTACTTTTATTTATTTATTAGTTTAATAATCTACTTACTTACAGTTTTTAGCTTACTTAAAATTGTATAATAATTACTTACTTAAAATTGTATAGTTCTACATGGTGTTGTGCTGTAAAAAAGTACATTATTCTATTAAAATATTGCATATTGCGTGCAATATTTATATATTTCTGACATTAAAATTTCTTATTAAAACTTAATTAATTCATTTTCTTATTTCTCATTATTAAGATTTACTTAAAAATTTGTGTGTGTGTGTGTGTTTGTCTAATAATTTAATAAGGAGAATTTTCAAATTTCGCCTTTGTTTTGGTGACATGTAAATATAGAGATTACTCATTTCCAGCAATAATAAAAAAAATTCCTTTTTTTGTGAAAATTTTTGAATTTATAATGAACATCGTAGTATTCATTTTATGAAATAAAACAAATTATTGTTAAATGAAATGTATTTTTTACATATGCACATCTATTCAATTACAAACATTAAGCTAACCAATATATACTTAACTTATTTTATTTATTATAAAAAAAGTAAATAAGTTCCTAGCGTCTATTTTATTTTTATGTGATTTCAATTGATAATGAAATTACTCTTTTCTAAAAGTTATGCTAAGACTCATGGACCACACAGATTTATTTTCATATGAGGGTGATATTTAGGATTTATTTTCATATTTTTAGTTTGACTTTCAGATTTAGTCTCTTTAATCTCTTTTCCTGCATTATTGAAATATTTAGTAATGGTTTATATAAATATCTAATATGAAAATATTATAAATATGTTGTCAATTCATGAATGAACAAAAATCCCTCTTAAATATCTCCTTATTGCTTATTTTGTATTTTTAAAAAAAGTTATAACTATTAGTTTAAAGATAAAAGGTTTTATTTTCATATAAAATACATTTTTCAAATACAGTTATAATTTCAAATCATTTTTATAGTGATTATAACCGATTCTTTAGTTAATCAATATAAAATTATGATTTATAGTGATTAACTAAAAAATTATTTTAAATTAGCCTCAATTTTATATTTTTATTGTTTGAAATATTTTATCGATACCGAAAATCTTCTTATACTTTCCATTTTTTAATTCAAAAGATTGATATTAGTAATGCGGATTTTAAAATATTTGTGTAGGATAAATTAATAAATGTATTTATATGAATTTTTAGCAAAGTTTAGAATATAATTCAGATATATTTAACACTTAAACTTATATATGCTTACTCGTTAATTTTTTGAATAAATCGTGTAACATTATTTACAAAATTAAATACAAAAATAAGTAAAAAAATTAATATTTTTTTTTAATTCTAATAAATATTTTTTTCAGTTTTATTTTTTTCACAAAGATAAAATATTAGCCAAAATAGTACTGTAAAAAAAATCAGAAAATAAAAAATAGGTACAAAATAGAAATATACGACGATATACTGTAAATTGCCGACCGATAGCTGAGTGGTTAGCGTTCCTGACTCCTTAGCTATGGGTCCTGGGTTCGAATCCCGGTTAGGGCATGGATGTTACCTTCTTACTGTGTTTCTCTGTCCTTTCTCCTGTGATGATGTATGAATGTGGCCTACCCTATAAAAGGGTTTGTTGTGGTATGACGCTGGTAACGCTACTCGCCTCCGTGACTCTGTTCACAGGTGCCCGCTGGGTAACGACAAATGAGTAGCAGTTTTTGGCCTTGTTGTGGCATAGGATTAGTCACCCAAGTGACCGCCGTTGGAAAAAAAAATACTGTAAAGTAAGCTTACAGAGAATTTTCATTTTTCCAACTAATTTAAAATTAAATATTCTAACAAAATCTAAATAGCATGCTATCTTCTTATTGCTTAGGAATACTTAGGAAGATTCTAATGTTTATTAAATTTAAATATATTCTATTTAAAATACAAAGAAAAAAATGTCTCCTATGAAGCACCTCAACAAACAATTTTATGTACAATAATATCAATATTTTTTATAATAACTGAATAATTGTGTTGAAATGAAAATTAATTAAAATTTATATTAAATTATTTTTAATTTTAAACATATGTTTTCTTTTAAATTTAAGCATCTTAATTCAAACCCCAAGAATGATAATTGTTGAATACACAAAAACATACATTTATTAATTTCTTTTCTAATATTAAAATTTCTTATTAAAAGGAAATGAAAATATTTAATGTACTAATCTTACAAAAATAATATTATTATGTTGTATATTTTAACAATTGGATAAAATACACCTGCATTTATTTCGCTGAATAATTTATTCAAGTGTCTGAAATCTGTATTTGAAATGTTCACTTAAGGGAATATATTACTTTATAAAATTCACATTTGTTTTTGATTTCAGCAGTTTATAATTTCAGAAATATTTTTTTACAAATTAAAAACTCTGTAGAGTTTTTTGACATTATGAAAATTTTGTTGACACTAGTAAGCATTTCAAAATATTCTCTTATAAAATTTCATCTTTTAATAAATGATTAATGTTTGTCACAAATAGAGGCATTTCGAGAAAAATTTTCTGTCATATTTTTCAATTTTTTGTTTACGTAAGCCAAAATTATTTCACAGAATCAATTCATTTTCTTAAATTAAATATATTTTAAGACAACTTGGAGCTAATTAAATTCTCTATGAGGTTTGTGTTCAAGATGCATGAAAGGACGATTTTCAGATATAACAACCTCCGAAGAATCTAATTAGTTTGTTATTTAAAATATAACTGATGATTCATTATAGGGTTTAGAAGAACTTGGTTTTATTAAGTTATTAATTGAATCAATATCTTCGAAAAATAAAATATTTTAAAATCTCTCAAACAAAATGATTTATACAGTTAAATATAAGTTTATTCTTTATTGAATTTTCAAGTCCAAAAAAAGGAATTTTAAATGTTTATTACATTGAATAAAAAACAAAACATTACCATATCAGTTACTTAAAATAAATATATTTAATTACATAATTATATGATTGCTAATTAATAATTCTTTGTATTGATGTGATAAATGTAGAAATAACTAAAATTAAAAAATTATATATTTTTTATGATTCTTACAAAATTTAAATAGTTAAATCTACAATTTGTAAAACTAATTTAAGCGTATACATATTTCAAATCAAATATATATTCATAAGAGAAAATTGAGTTATTTCATATGTTGATTTTCATAATTTAAAATTCTTATATTTCGTAAAAATAATTATTTCTTGGAAATTATGTCATGATTAGCGTTGTAAGCAAAATAATTTTTCTCTGATTTATACATTTACATCGATCAGATCTAATTTACATTCGTAAAATTTTTTGGGTAGTTAGTAATTAGATGACGAGATAAATAATTCTAAATTTTATTAGGAAACTGATGCAACTACTTATAAGCATTGAATTTATATTAAGTAGCACTTGAAATACACATTTTTAAGAAAATAAAAAATAAATAATGATAATAAACTAAAAATAAATAATAATAACCGTTTTGCTGTCAAACGGAAAATTGTTAGACGAATTCGTTAATTATCACTTTTGCGATCACAGTTTCAATTTTCTTTTAAAGTAAGTCGACTCTTTAGCGAATTTTTGAAAAGTAGCTTTTTCTCAATTATTTGATGAATTTATTATAGTATTAAGATTTTTTGAACATACTTTACTATAATTTAAAATAAATTTTCCTCATCAAAGTTAAATAATCAAACTTGAAAGATTTGAAATTTCATTTGAGCTTTCAAAATGTGTGAGACTTGACTTGCTAATGATCTAATGTGCAACCAAAATATGCTAAAATATAATTCCCATACAATACTTAGTATTTCATGCCAATTTTTAGAAACTAATAAAAATGCCATACATCAAATATACAGTTTCAAAATGCTAATAACAAGGCATGGCAAGCTCGCGATGTATTTCTGTTGCGATAAAACGAACATGACTAGATGTTCACTATTCTGTATTTAAAATAGTCACCATGACATAGTCATGGTAGTAATCATTTCTACAGAAAATGTCTAAATTTCAGCTATTTTAAAGAATTTCTGCATATTAGTGAACATAAGATCATTTAATCCAATGACTGCAGTCAAATTAGATGAGATTATAAATTAGTTTTATGTAACAGCTTCATTACACCTGGAATCTGAGAAAAATCATGCAATTGCTTCGATGTTAATGACGAAAGGAGTTACAGCATGGAAAGATAGATTGAAGAAATGTTTTAAATAAACTATTCAAAATAGAGTTTTTACAATGAAATGATTCAAATACATACATACATACATACATATATATATATATAATATATATATATATATATATATATATATATATATATATATATATATATATATATATATATATATATATATATATATATATATATATATATATATATATATATATATATATATATATATATATATATATATATATATTATATATTTATATATACATATATATATATATATATTATATATATATATATTATATATATTATATATTTATATATACGTATATATATATATATATATATATATATATATATATATATATATATATATATATATATATATATATATATATATATATATATATATATATATATATATATATATATATATATATATATATATATAATATATATATATATATATACGTATATATAAATATATATATATATAATATATATATATATATATATATATATATATATATATATATATATATATATATATATATATATATATATATATATATATATATATATATATATATATATATATATATATATATATATATATATATATATATATACATATATTGACAAATGGATATGTTATTTTACAGATTATTTCTATATAAAAATTCAATTATGAACTTTAGTAGTATGAAAGCATGTATTAATCAAGTTCGAAATTGTCACTGTGAATTCATACTATTAATTATAATTCATATAAATTGAGCTTATTTAATTGTTATACATGATAAATATTCCATTCTTTATTCTTACTAAATTATATGTTGATTTTTTTAATATTATTTTACATATACACATTATAATGAACAATATTATTAAAGTAGAGAAACTTCATTCATTAGTAAATGAAGTTACTTTGGTTTGAATGGTTGTGTAATTATACTATCATAGCTATTTTAAACTACAAAATGCTTAACATAATAAAAAAGTAAAGTATTTCGCTACGGTTATAATCTATAAACAGATTATATTTTGTAAGTAATGGTATATTTTTTAACTTATTCAATTTCATCACAATTTAAATCAAATATAGTTTATGGAAGCTAGCAATTTCCTTTAGGAAAAAAAAAAGGAAATGAAAATATTTACCAAAATTAAATTTAAATCATAAACAAAAATACAATCAGTCTTAAAGTTAATAGTAAAAAGTAGCAGTGTTTTCGTTTAAAACTTTAATCCTGAAAATCAAGCAAAACTGAAAACATTAGTAAACCATGGGACCTCAGGTTAATAAGAAACCTACAGTTGAAAATGTTAGTTCAGTTACTTTCCTAAACTGATAACTTAATAATGAACACGATCTAACAAGTATACTCGAAGGGGTTGTTGTATTTAACGACTCCAAATTATCCATCGCTTAATGAATTCTCATAAAGTAGAATTTTAAAATAGTTACCAATGATGATCCTATTCCATTAACTGATAGAAGGGAAAGATCTTCACCGATAATTCGACTCCTCACGCTACTACCATCGTTAACTTGATTCCAAGTCTTTAGGGTGCCCTTATCCAGATATAGATTCCGCTAATTGCTCCATTTTATACATCTAAATGCTTAGCCTCGAGTCTGCTCCAAGCCACATTCATTCATTGAGCATTAATCGACTAAGTACTGGAAATTGTACTCTGGTGAAAATTTGTTAATTGTAGTTAACTTAAGTGAGCGTGGTGCAGATCGAGGTATAAAAATGACATCCTATCACTCTAAAAACAAACAGATTTGTTTCATACTTTTCTATTAAATAAATAAAAAGTTTACTTTGTTATAGCCTGAAGATTTATTTTCCAATGTATAATGTTAATCGCCTTACAAAAATCATGGACATGTGTATAATTTTATGAATATTTTCTTACTTAGCATAAATAGTTTTTAACAAACAGTAATATCATTTTCCTCGATAAATATATCTTCATAAATTAATATATTAAAATATAAATAAGATATATCAGTAAATTAAAAAATAAAATAGTTATATTTTTTTCTAAAATTTGGTATCACGGATCAAAATGTTAGTAAATGGTTGTGATTTTTATACCTATAGATTTTACCTATTTCTATTATATTGGAATTTAAGAATAATTTTATGAATTAAAAGAAATCTTAGAAGAGTAAGTTTGTTTTTAGACTGATAAATTCACACACAATATATATATATATATATATATATATATATATATATATATATATATATATATATATATATATATATATATATATATATATATATATATATATATATATAATTATATATATATATATATATATACAAATTGGATGGTCAAAGATCTAGACGTTTTGAAAATTATTATCATAATTATTAAAATAATTTATGCACAAGCGATTTACAGTAAGCAAAATTTAAGGCACACAATTCATCATCTTAAGAATTTTTATGCATTTATTGAAAATACTTTCGTAGTTGTATTATAAATGTTATGATTAAATTATGATCTTTATGCCTTTACATCAGGATATCCAAGATTACGATAAATGCTTTGATTTACTAACATGTGGGGAACTCTAGAGTAGATAAACCTGGATGAAATTTGTCCAGCAAAAAGTCCAGCATTTCAATATCATACAAATATTCTTCCTGAAAAATATAATTTTGTATTCTCTTATAGGGAGCAAAAATGCTAGGTTAAATAAATATTCAAACTCTTAGTCGTTAAATAGATACAATTGAAAAATAATTATTTTTGTATGACTTTAGGAAAAACAGAGATACAATACTATTTGTTTTAGCGGGGTTTTTGTTACATTGTGTAATTTGTTAAACGAAATACCCTAGCTTTGTTTTAAAATGTTATTTAAAATATTACTTATTTGATTTAAAATTTTTCAATTTCGCAAGTTTTTTGTTTATTGTTTACATTTCCTGCACAATAATTAAACAGCAATAAATATTACCAATAATAACGAATTGCATTATTTCAGAATGGACATTTTGTGCTTATCTTTTTTTATTTAAGGATAAAAACATAACTTTCGTCTAAATTTTTGAGAAAGACGATAAGTTTTCCCGCTTTCATTTACGTGTGAAGTGTTTAGATAGTTGAATTTAGTTCTAGAATAACTCACGCATGTAAAACGCTTTCTCGTAAAGATTGACTATGTATGTGGACTCAAAAGTTTACGAAACCTCCTCGTGTGAAAAATCTTCCACTATAATAAAATAACCCACTTGCTAGAGTATTCACGAGTAAATCAACTCAATCCCCCCACACGCGTTTCTCGTTAGCCCTAACGGACGAATTTTCTCTATTGAATCCCCCAGAAGCCCTGGAAAATTTATTCAAATGTTCTCGACTTCTGTCGGCGGCGTCTTATCATTTCCTCCCCGCGAAGTTGTCCTCTATCTGCATCGACCAGAATTTAATGAATCCGGTTGTTTGGTTCGCCGTGTGGCCAGGACATGGTGTTCCGGACACCGCCTTCCTCGCAATCATTAGGCTGCATATTTTAATGAGCGGACAGAAGAGTGAGAACCAGAAGCGCCGAGATTTTACGGAATATTTATGGGCAGGGGGGCGACGAAATTTTCCTGACACTCAGCACGCGAGGTGTTATTCGGCTCTAAATCAGTTCGGCAATAGCGTAAGGATTAAGTGGGAAGACCTTTCGAAATTTTAGCATTTTCTAATAGAACCAATTTCACTCCTGCATAATTCTAAATCCAAATCGCTTTATCTTTCAATGCAAGTCTTTGTTTCCAAGTTAACTGGACAGTTGTGTGATGAATTTTATATAAATTTTACTATTAAAAATTTCTTGTAAATTAAATTATATTTTTTTTCTTCTGTAATAGTTTATCAAGAAGTGACCGAATATTCTTTCATCACTCTTTGGGATTTAATAGCTGCGAAACACTATCTATTTTTTAAAATATTATAGGTTTTCCCATAAATATTTGCAACATAAAAATTTTGTATTAACTCAAAAAAGTATTGTCATAAAAGTATACTAATGTAAAAACATTTCCAACTGGAAAAATACCATAGAAAATAAATATTAATTTTTTTATTCCAAAGCAAAGAAAATGGGAAAAAGATATGCATAAATTACCGAATTGCTACAGTTTAAAAACGTTGTTATATATTGAAAAAAGTATTAAATTACGGAACAGAGTAAATTCGTAATTATTTAGATTATTTAGTTTTCGATACATCCATAATTGTAGATGTAAAATAGGACTAAAAGTAATAATTGTTTTATAAAATAAATTGGAGCAACAATTTAGTCAATATAAAATGAAGTATTGTGTTAATTTAAAATAAATTTGTGACACAAAGTTTAAAAAAGTCATGTTATAAGTATAGATTATAACGGATATATAAATTATAAATTTGATATTTATATTCCAGGATCTTTGATATCTTGTATGGCCTTCAGTACTGATTAATAGTTTGCTGTCTTGAAATAAGGAAAATTACCTCAAGAAATACTGTAGAATAATAAATCGTAATTTTATAAGCCGCAGAGCTACGCCGAACTTTGTTTTAGACTCACCAGTGTAGCAATTTCTACTGACTGTGTGACACAACAATCTTCTTTTTCATATCTTTATCTTCAACATTATGTTCATCTTATTGTCCATAAAAGGATGAAGTTTCTCAATACCATTTTAGAATGATAAGATATTTTTATGCATAATTAGATGGTAATTTCATATAAGGGAGTATTTACAGATACACAAGCTTGATTGATTATTACTACAAAATAAACATTTAGCACATTTAATTAATTTCACTAAATTAACTTCTTGATATATACGTATATGTGGGTTGGGGTGTCAGGTTAATTATGAGTTTATAGTTACAATCTTTTATATACAATTTAAATATTCAAATTTATAAAAGTCAAATACTTTAAAAATATTAAATTTAATGATGTATCTTTATACTTTTAACATTCATTTAGATTGATACTTGATTTAAGATATTTTACTAAGAAACATTTACAGAATGAGAAGTTTTATATTTACGGATGCAGATTTTTTACATTAATTAGTTCCGTTTAAAAAATGACACTTAAATAATTGATTTTATATGAAGTTTAAGTGAATAATTATATAGATTTTCAGCGATCGTCCGATTAAGATTTCCTTAAAAATTAGATTTCCTTTAGAAGAATAAATGGCTAGATGCAAACATCTTTAGAGATGGTTGCATCATGTTGGATGGTTTGATGACTTCGAATTAGGAGTCCTCATTATTCCATGGAGAGTGATGATCTCCCTTGAGGTTTGTAATGGTGCTAATTTGCATTCAAGTACTGAGCCTAATATCCCCTCTTATTTAAAAGATTCATTTCGTGCATTTGCACTCAATGAAGTTATATGAGGTGGCATAAGTTTTCGAAAATTTTTATAGACGTACAGATTATGTCTCTAAACTCTGAGTATACAAATAAAAACTGATGTGACAATGACTATAACTGAAAATTACAAAATTAATATTGAACTTACAATGTTAGTGGTGCTATAATTAAAGCAAAAGTAAAAAGGGAGATGACATTATTACCTTAATAGTTTATTTACAACTAATTATAATTAAGGCTGACAAGTATTCCACTGCAATGGAAATCGGTGTGTTTAATGATAATAGAAGATCTAATGTTAAAACAAATGTGAAAATAACAAAATATTGAAAAGATAATGTTACTTTTATACATTAAAAGCAAATTGCACTTTTTTATATTTAGTTTTAATTGTTACTTTCCTCTAACATTTTTAATGGACTCATATGCACTCAAGTAATGTGACAAGAAAAGAAATAGGTTAAAATGTGATTTTTTTCATGAAAAACAAACAATAAATCTCAATTTTGATATTAAACATATTGCAAAATTTAGGAGAAGAAAAACAAAAAGTCTGCTTGAACTTACGAAAATTATTCCCTAGTTAAATTAAAATGCATGGAAAAATTTTATTTTATAGGGATGGTGGAAAAACCTTCTAGCATATAATAAATTAAATTCAATAAACAAAACGCTACAATAAATGTCAGAATTATTTTTGATTGAATAATTCTGTACTCAATCTCAAACATAGCATTTAAATACATGTCAATTCATAAATATGTAGAAAAAATCATTAAAAAATAAAGAATATTGAGACCAATGATATTGTAGATTTTCTGGTAAAAGAATACAAAACCTTTTGGAAAATCATGATCTGAACTAAAATTGGAAAACAAAGTTTTGTTACGTGGTTTCATATTCGTGAGGCTTCTCCTTTGCGAAAGAAGTACACGAGTGTAGCATAAACTTCTTTTTCAACCAAAGTGAGTTGTAAAACTTTTTGTCAAGAAAGTATTCAATTGTATACATTTACTATTCGCAAGAAAACTGCAAACTACTTAAGCCCTATAATATTGGTTTGGTAATTTCAGAACATTGCTGCGTTTGTACTAAATAGCAGTTATCTCAAATTATTAAAAATATAAGGAAGTTGGAGACTGAAAAAATATTTTTTTCACATTTATATGTAACTAGTTTGCTGCAACATTTTAGATGAATTTGCTTCATAAATTTATTTGTGAATAACAAATTAAAAAGTCTGAATTTGACCTATATTTGAATTAATTGCATCATATCTGTTTCTTAAATAAATGTTCATATATATTTTCATATCTAAGTCATAAGATAAATAAAAATATGGAATGTAGAAAAAAATTTGAGATAAAAATTTGTTCTTATTTCCTTTATATGAGCACACAAATTGGCTTATTTCAAATTATTTTAATAAGAAATTTTCTGAGGATTAAATGTTAGTGCATCCAGTAGTAATCATCCTCATTGACTACCATTAAAGTAATCTGACCAAGCACATCATAATTTATTCGAAGCTACTTTCATACGTGACTGTTCCATTTTAGAGAAAACTGTTAATTACTTCGTTAAGAACAGTCTCAAAATTAGTCATTACTAAATAAGCCTTAAAAGTCAACGTAATTCTCTCAAAATGAAATTAATGATTTTAGCTCCAAGAAAATAATGGTTTCTTTAAAGAAGCTGTTTGGAATAATATGGAAAGCTTATTTTATTTTTAAGTTATTTCATTAATAAATAGTTTCAATCAAAAGAGTAGAAGAAGGATTAATTTTTATAAAAGGAAGGACGTTAATTAGATTTATAATTAAAAAATCATTGTTTTTCAGCTTTTATTTCATGATAAAAGAAAGTAAAAGTATTTAGGGGCAACGTAAAAATAAGTTTATGCTTATAAAATAATATTTCATCAAAAGTGGGTTAGGGAATTATATTTTTTTAATTGAAAATTCTAATTAGTATTTATTTCCTTAGATATATGCTATAATAAAAACAAAAAAATAATTTCATAACTAATTTGTTTTCAGTTTTGTGTAAGAGTGCCAATCAAATTTGTTTTCCATTGAAACAACAATTTTAAACAGAATGTTCAAGTACTACCAATTTTAATCATTTCATTATACAAAAAAGCTGTTTCTAATTAATATAAAATATACATACTTTATTAATTAAATTTTAATGACAATAACTGTTTTGAAAGCTAATTACATATTTTCTGAAAGTATACGTTATTAAAAATTGGATATAGAGGGATAATAATTACAATAATACACACAATTTTTATTGTATTGAATTGAAACTTAGTTCCATATTCCTCATAAGAAAATATGAATTTAATAATTAATTTTTAAAACAAATTAGCAAATAGTTTTATTTTTGTTATATTCATGGGTTAACCATTCCCGATATTCCTTAAAAATTTGTTGAGTATTATTTTCCCATACACTCTTGTTAATAACAAAAGAATTTCATAATAAAATCATTCGTTTAAAATGAGAGCCAAATGTGAAAGAATGTTATAAATCTCTCTATTACTCTCAATTAATTTAAGTAATATGTGAAATATAATTCTGAATTCGTGCGCGTTATGTGAAAAGTGTAATAAAATATAAATCTAGGATGAATATTCGGAAAATAATATAATTATACACTGTAGTAATATAAGTAGTAATACGCTTTCTAAAATCTTGTTTTCTCTTTGAAAAAAAAATGTTTCATCTCTTTGTAGAAATGAAATGATGTTCAGCATTTAATCTTTGCAAATGCTTACACAAAATGTATATAAAAAATATATTCCATATATCTCTTATTTAGTATCAAATGTTTTATTAGACATGTAGGCTTTTAAGCAAATGATATATCAAATATGATCTTCGGAAATTTTTAAGACACATTTTCAACGTTGGTTAGCCACATTTTTTTGCAGAAAAAATAAGGAATATTCAACAAATCAAGTGCGTATAATTATGTTTTCAAATTATCTTGAAACCCCTAATTTTGCTTGTTCACTGATATTTTAGATTATTTAATTTCGTTTATACTTGATATTAGTTATAAAGATATAAGTAAGAATTTAATTTGGTTTCTATGACAAAATTAAATTCTTACTTTTTCTTACTTAACATCAATCAGTGGCTTCCAGTTAATTTTGCTTATTCCCCCCTAACTGGATCAATATGAGTCTGAAACAAGTTTGATCTATGGTCTCATAGCATCTTACATTAATATCATTTACCAACTAGAATAAATATTCGTTTAAAAAAAGAACGTTTTTACAAGTTTATAATTAGAATAGAATTGCTGCACTTTCAAACGCAGAAGCTCAACTCACATTGCTAAGTGCTTAGATTTAAACATAAAGAAAAGTGGTTCCAAGAGAACTTGGCTCTGTGGCTATAGATTTATTGTACTTTACACTTAAAAGAATGTCCTCATTTAAAGGGACCAGTAACTGAGACAAAATTCAACAGATGTATAGAAAGGATATCCTGAAAATCCCTGTGCTCAATTAAATGTTGACAAATGTGTTCGAAACTATTAAAAAAGTTATTCGTATAGAATATGTAATGAGGATTCCGCTTTATATTGACAAGTACGATAATTTAATACTCCTCAAATTATATATATATTTGATTTGCAACGGTTGAGCAATTTTCATACAAAAATATTGATTATTATCTAATATCTGTATTTTAGCATTGAGTAAAATCACCACAATGATTTTAAGAAGTAAAAAATTGTAGAATTTTATATTATAAAAATTTAGGAAAGTTAAGATGTGATTGAAAAAAATTCAATTCCAAAAATTCAAGACCATAGCATTTTGTAATTTGATACAAGGATATCTAAAATCACAAATGTATATGTTCCTGAAAGATTACGAAAACGTCGAAAGAATACTTAATTCAATAAACAATTTTATTTCATACTTTACGAGAATGAAGTTTATGGAGATTCTATATGGGTATGAGATGTGAAATGGAAACGCTACCTCAAATTCTCTATGATGTTCTTTAGAAATATGGAGATATCAAATAATCGCTTTAATTTGTGATTTAATGGTTTCAAGTACAAAAATATATTAATTGAAACTAAACCATTATAATTCATCAGCATGTATTGCATAATTTGTTCTTTCAGCATAACGAATCCCGCAATTAAATTTTCTTTTTCATGTGTCCATCGAGAATGACGTAAAAGTATTTTTGAGATTTTATATTTATTCCAGATATAAATCAGAATACTTTCAGCGTCCGCAGGCATCGAAGATCGATGGCAGCTTATTTCATTTGGTTTATCAGTTACAAAGAGGATTCATGTCTATTCACGGCGTCCCTCTTATAAAGCCCTATTTCTGATTCCAAAACGAGGGGGAAGCAGGGAGACGGAAGCAAAGAAAGAAACAACTTAAGACCCTCGGAAATGGAATGAGCCTTCGAAGGTTACTTCCAAAGGAAAAGACGGTTAAAAATGAACATCCAGAATCGAATTTACAGAAGTTTCCTAACTTCCGATCAAAGTCTGTGGAGGCATGCCTGATTCTATAAGAATAAAAAGTTACAATCCCGATTTTTTTTTTAAGGGCAAAGTATCGGACGAGATTATTTTTGATGCAATGCAATCTGATGGAATCAAATTAGTATATTCTTAGCAGTTTAGTTTTAATTTATATATATATATATATATATATATATATATATATATATATATATATATATATATATATATATATATATATATATATATATATATATATATATAGATAGATAGATAGATATATAAATATTAATATTAATTTAGAAAATTTTTTTTGTTTAAAATAAGAATTGAAGTATAGTATGTTATAAAAAAATTACATTTCTGTTAATAAGACATGCAAAATTTACTTAAATAAATTTGCTTGGATATTTATATTTAAGAACCATTGATATTTCCAGACAGAAAAGTTCATGGATTTTAAAGATATGGAAGCACTTCGCTTTAATTGTTTCATTTCTATACATTACTGAAAGAAGATTGTATTTTATCAAAGGCATTTTAGGGAAACTACACCTAGATTTCAGAGCTCATATATCTGAATGTAATGGCTTACAAGTAGTTCATAACAATGAAATAAATGTATATGTGTTACGAATCTAACTAATATCAATAAATATATTCATTGAATGACTCTTGCAAAAAACATAGTTTTTTAAAAGTAGTTATACATAATTGGCTTGTTTATTACATAAAACAGACAGTCTAAAAATTTTACATTTCTTAAAATGTATTTCTCTTTTAAATTCTATAATTAAAATAAAGCAGTAAAATACTTGAGTAGCTTTCAGTTAAATAAATTTATAAATTCAAATAAAACTGTGAAAAAACTTTCGAAAATGAATTTAATTGCACGTTATATTTACAACAGTGTATAAATCAGTGACAATCTATTTATTTCTTGTGGTAACTTTATGCTCCTTATTAATTTAATAGTAAATACAATTATAAAAATAAAAAATTGGAAACTTTGCTATCTTTTCTCAGAGTTAGGACAGTATTATTCCTTCAAAAGTCCCAAGAACGATCACAGTTATAGTTAAATAAAGGGAGAGGGGTTTGCGCTTTTGTTTTCGGATTAACATCTGTCAATATATGGAATTAGAAGGTTTCCGGGTTTTCTCGCTTACGAAACGTGCATGTAAAACATTATCTATGAAAACTTTTCCCAGAAGGCAATTTATATGATGGACATCAAAATGTCTAACAACAACACTCATCCATTAGACCGTGACTATGCGGTGCTAAAATCTATGTTATTTTATTTCATAATTCTTGATTTAGTCAATGAATTTGTAATTACTATAATAATTTAAATTAGTTATTTCTATAGCACTTAATAGTGAGTTAAACATTGTTGAAACTGTATGACTCATAGCTTTCGAAATCAAAAGAAGTAAGTATGATTAAAATATTTCCTGTAGAAACATATTTCGTCTTTTTAAGATAAATTATAAATGCTTGTAATCATGTTTTCAGTGATAAAAATGTATATAATAAATAGCAAACCTTTTACATATGTATAATTATCTAATGAGTTGGCAAATAATTTAACACGAAAATTTAAATATTAAAAAAGTATTTCTTAATAAAAATTATGAAACAAAATCATTAACGTTGTTATATATTTAAATTAGTATTATCTCACTATATTTGTTTAATCATAAATTTCTAAAGTTCCTAACGTATTGAATATTTTAATACACACCAACTAAAATAAAATTGAACATTTAAACAGCTGAAAATTTGAAAAATTTGATGCAATAAGATTTAGTCATTTTGTATATGTATAAAGTAAAAATCATTTATAAAGTATTTTATAAATTTATAATATAAAAAATATATATTATAAAATCGCTTCGACTTAGTTTCATTTTTAATTATTGGCAAGAAAAATAAAGGAAATTTTGATTTTAATATTTTATCATTTGTGCATTTGGGGCGTTAAATGCTATATATATATATATATATATATATATATATATATATATATATATATATATATATATATATATATATATATATATATATATATATATATAAATATATATATATATATATAGATAGATAGATAGATATAGATAGATAGATAGATAGATATAGATATATATTTATATATTATATATAAATACACTAAAACTTTAATTGATATATTATTATTAATTTATATAAAAAGTTATGACAATAATTTCTACAAAATCTGGAACTTCAATTAGTTATCACAAATATGCATTAAATTTTGCATTTCTGATACATTTGTATGACTCAGAAATCAATATAAGTTTCTCATAGATAAGTTATTAAGTGTTCAAATATGTAATATAGGTGTTTATTTAATTCACGCATATGTGTATTTAAATTTAACAAATTCTCTGAATTTATACTTAATTAGAGATTCCCATATCCACTTTTTACTTATTAAAAGCTTAATCAGATTGCAAAGGGTTGGATATCTTGGTGATCGTCAAAAAATAATATAACACTTTTTGCTACTTGTGCTATTGTTGTTGCACCAGCATGCTTCAATGTACCTAGATATGAGTTGGGCTCTACCAGTTATGTAGAAACAGCCTGGAGGAGTTTTAGTGATTCTGAAGCAAGTACCAAGCAGAAAATTCTCCGATACTTGGCATCCCACCCCTAGAAGTATCATTTCACTTGGACAACATTGCGACCAAGACATATTTAACCTGCCCCAGTCACCTTTAGCAAACACGACGGTCATCAATTAAGCCAGAATTCAAACTCACTGACTTTGGAAAATGAGAAGGGCGCCCTAACCAACGAGATCACCCTGAAGATGTCAGGTTGAGATCCCATGCTAAACAGGAAAAAAAATATGTGGAATACTACAATGTTTTGATTCAAAAGATATATAGATGCTTGCGCACTGAAACTAAATCTTCAAAATATATTTCTCCTTCTACAGTTTTTGTTAGTAATAAATACATAAATATGGATATTGGAGTATCTTTCTTGGTAATTAATGGATCCTATATTAGAATGCAACTGAAATATTGCTGAATTTGTATCCCGGAAGGAATAAAGAAAGAATATTTTTTTCCTCAAATTGATTTCTTTGGATAAATTGAGTTATTACCAAAACAGAGCAAATATAGATCAAAATAATGTGTTATCTAGATATAGCATAGAATGAATAAAAAGAAGAAAGGAATAAAACTTTAAAAATATGTTGCATGTAATGTCTCACACCATTATTGCCTTCTTTAAGCTTAATTTGTTAAAATATTTATCAAAAATAAAGATCTGAAATTGAATAAAATTCATCTCTTATGAGAATATTTTTTAAATAACATTCTCAAAAGATATAGATTTTGAAATATTTAGGGTGGCAGAATAAAAATATAATAAGTTCAACTAAATATTTATTTATAAAGAAAATTACATTTCACATCTTAACGCATTGATAGATCATCAAATACGTGATATGTTGAATTGCATAACAATTTATTTAAAATGAAAATATGTATTCATTTTGATAAAACAATGTTTACCTAAAATTTTAAATATGCAATCCATTATGGAAAACTGCATTTATTTCTGATAATTTGATTAAATCCATTAAATATTTTATTTTTAATTTGAAAAAACAAACATGTTTCGGAAGAATTCGATGATATGAATCCCACCTTCGGTATGAATGTCGGCAATTGTTCGGAATACACTTTAATCAGCAGGTCCTGGTCGGTTGCAAAATATGACAATGACAAACCACCGGGATATGTTTCAGAAAATAATTATGGAATGCATTTTTTCAACAAAATATTTTAAATTAATAAATTTATATGTAATTCCTGTATTCCAAATACGTCTCTTTAGAAACGTATTTAAAATACGGGAATCTTTCATAAACTTATTCATTCAAGATAATTTGTATCATTTCAATTTAATTAGGAACGTATTTAACATGTGTGCATTTTTATATAAGTCATTTAATTCCATCGCATTTTCTAATTACTTACTGAAACATGACCGGATTTCAAAATTAAAAATAAAATAGTTAATTGATTGATGCAAATTATCAGAAATAAATACAATTCTCCAAAATGGATTTCAAAAATTAAATAAATCTTTTCTTTCCCCATCAACAAAGCATTAAGTCTTTAAATAATAGAATTTGTTTTTACCAATGATATGGTATTGATTTTCTTTTGTATGAGTTTATCAAAGCTTAGTTAAAGAAAAACTAGAAATACTGTGCATGCATAACGAATTACATTTGCATTGACTTCATTATATAATGATGCTAACCTAAGGGGTGATTTCGAAATACGAATAGCCATCTATCACAATCTAGTTTCATTTACTCCGATCGATTTTTAGAAAGCTTTCAACATTCATGTATCGATTTTGAAAATAAACAAGTTATAATTTACTCTCAGAATCATTATCAATAACGAAGTGCACGGAGAAAAATGTTTCATTTCATCCAAGTTGACATCTTAATAGCACAGGAAACGACTTGGAAAACCAATAAAAAATTTCAAAAACGAATATCGTTTTTCCTTGCTATTTGCACCAGTCAATATTAAATTGACTGAGTTAAAGGACAAAAAGAAAATTTCGTTAATAAGCTTCTTTTATCAAGATGTAGGAAGAAATAATGTATAAAGTTGTTGTTTACAAGGGAAAAAAAGATGCTATTTTCGATGAAAGGAAAAGTTTCAATTCGAAAAGATATATCAGATAATTTCGTTTTTCTTCATTATAGAGAAGAGCACTGAATATACTTTAGAAAGGAAGATTCAATCTAAGTTATTGTTAGCCTACAGCTAAAAAAGCTATGCTTTTCAATTGAAATTTCGTTGCGAAAACTCATGTTTCTTAACGATTTTTTGGCCGTCTTCTTCTCAAACTTGTTCTAATTTATGCGTTTTCATTCTTTGGTTCGAAGAGAAATTTTTGTATCAGGAAAGCATCGATCCTGAGGGCCCTAAGGGCATGACGATGGCAGACGTGTACTTAACGATATCGATTATAGAATGAAACAAAAGCAAAACCTTGCCCCTTGCGTGGAAAAGTAGTGAAGTATTACGGGTCCACGAAGAATATCAGGATATCGAACGTTCCAGGTGAATTTTCCCTACTCTTTTTCCCTTTTTGATCCCTTCCTCCTCCCACACACACCTTCATCTCAATCCTTAAGTTTTTTCGATATTTATATTCTTTTTTGAAAGTCAGAAAGAGGATATCTTAGATGTGTTTTTGAGTCTCCATCATATTTTGTGTGCAAGGATTTTTTTTTTTTTTTGAAAAAAAAATCTTCAGCCTTCTTTGACCTCAAAATATTCTTGAAATGCATTTTTCCCCTTTTCTAAGGTTTTTCGCTTTTTTATATTCCTTTGTTGTATTATTGAACATGGTTTTCTACTTCTGGATTTTTTGGCATTTTTAGCTGTTGAGATGATTTTTTGCTCGGACGTGTTTAGGTTATTCACAGCTGAAAGCATTCAGAGGTATCATTATGTTTAAAAGAAACGTTTCAAATATTAAGTAAATTCTTTTAAATGTAAATATAATTTAGATTGTTATTTTAAATATAGAATTTTTCCCCGAATATATGGTACTTTGTTCTGTCATATGTGTTTAACGGATGTGAAAATTAACGCATTAATTATACCTAAGTATGAGCTTAGAAATAAATTGTGTATTTATATCTAAGCATGAATTATTTAATGGAAAGCCTACATTTTTTGTATAAGCACTGAAAATTGCATCATTTGCATGAAATATTTTTTTAAGCTAACACATATTGGTAACTGTAAGACAAATATAAAAGTTTTGAAATGTTTTACATAATTTTGGACGCTGTAGTGTTTTGTAAAGTTGTTTTTGTAGAAATAAAAAAAATTCATATTTTTTATTTTTTAAAATATTGTTATTTCTCATTGGCGCAATAAGATTTTACAATGTTTTTAGATTTTTTAAACTACCCCATGTAAATAAAAAACATGTATATAATATATTCACATGTATATTCACATACAATAAATATTTTCAAATGCGCAATAATTACATAAGTTGCAATCATTCAACTACGATTAATTGAAGAAATAGTAACACATTTTGGCATGACATGTTATCTGTAAATCATAAAGTCATCGAAAATTAGGCTAAGAATGAAGATTTATTTGTAAAAAGTAGTTTTTTACTGCTTCAAATTATTGAAAGGCAATTCGTTTTTCTTTTAATGAACATCAAATAAAGTGCACGAACGCGCATAGATGCAATAAGAATAACACAATTCATTCAAAACTTTTATTTTGTTGAAATATAGTAATTATATTTCTCTTTAAAATTATAATCAGGTTTATTTCAACGATATTTATTATCGATGAAATACTCAGGCATACAATACCATTTATTATAATCCTTTTTTTACTTATTTTCTAGACAGAATTGCAAGCAGCCTTGTGATTCAACCGAAATAAAAATAGCTTAATTGTATTGCCCATTTTAATAATCTTTCAAAAATCTTCGAAATGATTGCAACAGCTCTTGAAAAAACGTATCACCCTTTATAAAAAAGCAATATGTAGACATTTAAAAGTAACAGCGATGCACTTCGAGGCAACGAGGCAAAAGATGTCTTCATATCTATTCTAATGAAGTATGCAATCATTAATATATATTCTTAGAAAGGAAGATCATTTTAATACTGTTTGTACTAATAGTGTAAGATTTGCTAATGTAAAATAATAGTTTATTAAATTATTTTTAAGCAATGCTTCACAATTATGAATGATTCAAATACATCGATTAAATTCTCAAATTCATCTAGAATGCATATTTTACTGTACATATTTATCCAAATATATTTGTTAACCATTTAAATCCATGACTTTTATCTATAATTTTATAAGATAAAACTTGAACGTTAAAATATATAAATTTAAAACACTTTACGAATTTAATTTAGAAAAAATAATATAAAGTATGCTGAAAACTTTACTCATAAGGAATGCTTACATGGAAGATTTAAGTTCAAGATATGCATAAATCAGTATTGGTTATATCAAGATTTAAAAGATTGCTTATGTATAATATAGACAAGCCTTTAAATCTTTGTATAGTTGCACTGTATGCTATAAATCACACATTAAGTTACGCACGTAAAACCTTTATTTCCATTAAAACCTAATTAAGAATAAGTACTGAAATATACTTGATGATAGGTTATGCTTTTTGAAAAAGATACTTTCATTACCTAAAAAATTAAAAGTTAAGTTAAAAATGTTAAAAAAATCTTTATTTACATTATGACTACGTTTAGTTAAGTAAACACATAATGTAAATATAGAATAAAATAAATTATAAAAAATCCATGAATAATAATTCCAGGATTTTTAATAATTAATGTTTGGTAATTTAATAATATTAATTTAATGAAATTAATTTTTTATGATAAATCTTATATTTTAAGAATTGGCATCTCAATTCATTAAGAACTGATACATAGCCTTACAAAATCAGTTTAAAAAAATCAAAAAATCAATCATTCATCAAGTAATTTCGAATACAGAAAACTCACAAATACTTTTATTTACTTGCTTTATTTTAAAATTGAAATGCTTATAACTTAAAATAATACCTATATGTCACAAAATTATACTTTTATATAAATAAACTTGATAAATTTTTCACTATTATGTTTTAGTAGAATTAATCATGTTTGGATACATATATATATATATTTATATATATATACATACTATAAATTTTATTGGTAAAATTAATATATATTTATGTTATAAAAATTATTTTATAATAATATAATGCTTGGAATTAAAGTAGAGGGCAATTTTCAAGATGTGTGACTTAAAACTATTTAAATGAATAATTATATTTGGAGTTGTATCAATTAATAATTTTTGCTTCTAATTAGTCTCACTTGAGTTTCAAAATAAGCAGCAACACAGGGGATTTCACAAAACTTTGCCAACCTGAAACAAAATATCAGTCATCTGCACTGGTAGAAGTGCATGCATAAGGCGCGAAAACGCAATTTTCCCACGTTTTTTAACGTATTCGCCGCCAAAAGTGTGACGGACCATGAGCTCACTTGAGGGCATACAATATTTGGAACTTTAGCAATAAATTTTAAATATTACAGTAAAGTTAAAGCTAATGTTTTTCTTGGAGATTATTCAATTTTATCATACATATCATATATTAAAATTTTATTTAAATGGAGAAATGAAATTTTCTAAAATAGTTTACAGAAATCAGGTTTTTATAAAAATAATTTGAGCTAGCTAAATTCGAAGAAATGTATTGATAAGTTATGTTACAATTTTATATAAAAAGGTATTTTCAATTTGCAAAAGGATAGCATTCATTTAAACTGGAAAATATTAAAATAATATGGATTTATTTGCAAATATGTTAAAATAATTTTATAGCTAAAATACTCTACTTAAAATTATATATAAATTCCAAAATACTATGAATCTACATGCATGTATGTGTGAACGGGCATATAAAGAAAACAGTATATTCATTAATGTTAAAAAATAGTAAAAACTTTTACGACTTGGATATTTTTAAGTTATTGACTTTAAATACTGGAATTCTGCAATAAGTGTTTTTTAATTTGATTTCTTAAATATAATGCATTTTATTTAGCAATTGTTTTTACGAAAGCATATTTTTAAATATCAGTACATAAGTCATTTGTCACATGGTCAGAGAACTTAGGAAAATAGCACCAAAAAATTTTCAACTCATAATTTTTCAATTTGGCATTTAAAGTTAAATAAATTATGTATTCAATTTTCAATCTGTAGCTATGATAAATCAGAAAAGTAAGAAAAACAATTTTCCATATTTTTTCATCTCACGCAAAACGCATTGTAAGACTGAAAATTGTTTCTCAAAAAAATGTGCTTAGCAAAAATATCGATATTTTCCAAACCTTTTCTCAATGTTTAACTTCCTCGCTTTCGAAAAGAAAAGGGGAGGGGAGAAAAGAGGTGGGGAAAATTCACTTATGGTATCTCATTAAAGACCGCCGACCGCATTATGATCCAGGTAGGAGCCATAGTTTAGAAATGTGAAATGAGTACTTTCCGAGAATTTCCGAGAATTTTCTGTCCATTTAATGTGCCACTCTGAAAATAACAACAGAATGCGATGTTTTTCCAAAGTGGCTCGCTCCCGCTTCAAATTTTCTGAATAATAGACAGGCAGCAATTCGAGATAGGAGCATGGCAACTAGCCGTTCCCACAATGCTTTGCGCGTAGTGATCGGTGAGAAAGAAGAAGATAGGAAGCGAAGTGCTAAAGTTTTTTTTTTTTCTTTTTGATTGCCTTTTTTATGCCTTCGGTTTGAACGTGCTGCTCCGTAGTGCTCATTATTTGTGCTTCTATTTTTTTCATCAGATAAAATGCTACGTAATAGCTGGTCAGAAGCCATTTCTACAGTATTCCCAATTTTTCAGAAAAAAGTTTGTTTTTTCCAACCGTAAAAAAACATGATTGGTTAAAAAATAAAATAAGAAAACACAAAATAGCAGATAAGAGGGAAAATGTATATCTTTATATCAACATTCCCACGTGAAGCGACGAATAAGTTTATTGAAATCATAAGTTCTCTGAATGCTTGTACTAAAGTCAACATAAAACATTTCCTTTTGCAATCTTATTTCAATAGAATACAAACTTATAATCTATAATATAATGTATGCAAATAATGACATATATTATTGTATTTTTGGCTATTCTTTGTAATACCGTGAGATTATCATGTTATAGTAAACTGCACATAATTTGCAATCATTTCCGAAATTTCTAATCCAAAAGAGTTAAAAATCTCAAATACAAGTGTTGATAAGACGGACAATTTTTTCTAGCCTCTCTGAGATTATTTAATGCCGAATGTGCAAATCGAAATTAAATAGACATTTTAACTTAGTCTCTGTGATTTTGTTTAATAACGAATCTTAACATTGAAATAAATATGTAATTTATAAAAATGCTTCCAAATGTATTATTTAATTCTTGAAATGTATTCTTGTGCAGATTTATGTCAGCAATGACAAATATGCTTATAGTTTTTAAACGTTTTGTTTTCCTATAAAAAATTTACATTTAAAATGCTATAAATGCTGGAATTTCAATAAAAAATTTTTTTAGACAATGAAGGAAGATATTTTGAAATATTCATTTTGATATTTACAAATTCACATAACAAGAAAAAAGTTATGGGTATTTTCCACAGCCTGCAACTAAAAATTGTAATACCATTTAATTAATTTCTAAAAATGCTTAGTACATTTAATTTTTGCTACTCAATATTTATGGTAATTGGAATATAATTTCTCAAGAAAATCTATTGCTTAATAAATGCATTAAAATTCACTAAATACAATTTACTTTAGTCTAAATATTAAATTTATGACAACAAAGACATACAAAATTTTAATCTTAAATTAATTATGTAAAAATTTTAGTTAAAAATTAAACAAATGTTTCAGAAATTTATGTTAGCTATTTGTGGATCGATACTTAAATTTATTATTAAAATTTAGTCCTCACTATCTTAATGATTAAAATAAAGACGACAATATTGACTTAAATAACAGAAAGAAAAGAAATATATTCGAAATAAATATGAAAACAAACAAGATAAATTTCCTTAGCTGTTTAAATATATCAAATTTATATGTAAGTTATTTGTGTAAGTAATTCAAGCTGAAATCAATGTAGATAAACTCTTCTAATGATTTTAATGTATTTTATTTTTTTATATTCATTCAATTTATTTCCACTGTTTACTGGAATTCATTTCATATAAAGTGTACTAATACTTTATCTTGTGTAATTGAATTTTAAACAAACCTTGCTTTTCATTTTAGAACGTCTACATTTTAATTTTGCTTTCTAATAATTTAATCACAACAACACCATCATTCTAATTAATAAATTACACAAACTTTAATTCCTGAATTATTTCTTCATTATATCAGTTAATAGTGTAAGTATTAGTTACTTTTGTAATAGTTAAGATATAGCTTTTTTGTTTTTCCTTTTTATTTGGTAAAATAATTTAGTTACACAAAATTTACGATTGTTTTATGAAAAATTGAAGAAAGAAATTAAATCTTACTTTATAATGATTTCATTAATACTATTTAATGCAGTTTATGAAATTATTTAAATATCCTTAATAATGCCATCATTATTAAAATGTCAACGTTAAAAATGAGCATTCCAAATTTCGTCCTAATCATTGATAAATAAAGAATATTAATATAACATATCAGTTTGATTCTCTATTCCATTGGTTGACAACGATAATGCTTTTACTATTTTTTTCTATTTTGGCATGTGATTTGGAATAGGTATCATTAAAAGTGTGTTATTAATAAATATTTTCGTGAGTATTCCATGATTTTAATCTTATACCAAATATTTTTTATTAATTATAACAGTATACATATATATATATATATATATATATATATATATATATATATATATATATATATATATATATATATATATATATATATATATATATATATATATATATATATATTACGTTGCAAACTTGTAATTATGTTAATATTTAATTGTAAATACAATACTAAAATACATAATTAACTACTTAATGCCGATTATTTTAAATATCTTGTTGTTTTTGAACATGCATTTCAAAATAAACACTTTAGTGAAGTTAACAAACATAGTATAATGCTTACTTTTTCTCTTTAGTTTATTTTTTTAGTATATTAAATGATTAAATACTTTTAAAAATGTAATTATTAACCTTAAAGTGATTGTATCTTTTGTTCCAATCGAGACCATGGTTACATCACTTTATTACAATTCTCATTGGTTTAAAATATCCATGACATCAGATAACGTTTCATCTATGTCATATCTTATTGAAATGACTTCGTAAATCCGACTTGAAGAGTTTGCAGACTGCCTTCATTCTACGAGGGGTAGCAAACAAGGCGAAGTTCTCCATGGAATGTCTGTAAATATTGCCGAAGTTAACTTTTTTAATAAAATTATTTCTTATTTAAAAGTTAACGAATTGGCTTAAGAAGCCGTTTTCTATAAATTCAAGCCATTAATAAGTTGACAATAGAACAGAAGAAAAAGCAAAATGAGGAAGACAAAACGGATTTGGTGTAGAAGTAGGTCCACTTATTTTATCGATACATTTTGGTGATGAACTTTAATTTCTGTAAATCCTAGTAACCCTATTTTTGAATGGATTTTGTGTAGCGGCCATCTTGTTAGTCACATCTTGTCACCTATCTTGGAGTTAAAAAACCGCCAAAGAATCAAATGGTACCCGATCGTAAACTTTAACCTACAAAACATCCACTTTAGGGTTAATTTAAATTGGTAAGGATGATTCAAGTAAAAAAACATTAATTAATTAATAGAATTTTAATATAATAATTGCAATATTTGTAAACAATCTCTTTTAAATATAAGACTAATGCATTGCTTACTCCGACATTTAAAAAAAGTTAATTTTATAACAGTTTTTCAATTTTGGATGACCTATATTTAAGAATTTCAATGTATGTCACTCAAATAGACAACCTAATACGCACACCATAATCAGTCGCTTCAAAGAATGATATAATTTCAGCCAAGGCACCGACATCAAAGGATGACAGGCCAGGGAATATTAACAAAAAGGCATTAGTGGGGCCTGAGTGTGCGAGAGACGAAATTCTCCCACTCAGAAGTCCAGAAAGAGATGTCCGCTCACCACTCTGCAATTATCTATTTCCCATCTAGCACGAATTTCCTTTCCCCTCTCGATTCGTCAAAAGGAATAAGCACCCCCTTTCAGCAGTTGAATGCTTTTGAAAACTGCGGCAGTTAAATGTCTTTGATAAAACTTTTGCGATGCGTTTTAATTGGGACGCCAACTAGTCATTTCGGAATCTCTCTCTGTCACTTCTGGAGATCGATATGTCAAAGTCGTCCATAATGAACGCTGCCGCCAACCATTGTCTGCGCGGAGAATAATAATGAAACACCCACTGGAAAGCAAAATCAGCCATGGAAGATCTCAGATACCAAAGTGAGATTGGAAATCCCATTGCACTTTTGATATTGTTTTCCACTGCTGGTTTCCAACAGGAGTGTTAATAGAAGCATTTCAGTGTTCCTGGCTAATGAAAATGCTGAATATTTAATATTTGCTTGCCAGGGACACATTGTACCTGGAATTAATTTATTTTCGAAGTCTTTTGTGTTTAACACATTCTTAGATTTCATAGATGCTGATATTATATTTGATGCTATCTTAAATCTTACGGCTGTTAGTTAGAAACTGCATGAAATCGTATAGGGGTTTGGTTGATTCCCAATTCTTGTCAGTTAATCTTCCGAAAGATTATGCAGTTTAAGGAATATCATTTCTAATATGTATTTTTGTTTTTTAAATAAGAATATGTTTTAATATTTGGCAAGAATTTGTTGAAATATATATTTTATTAAATATTCGTTCCTTAACTTTTAGCCATTATTAAATAAATTAAGATACAATAATTAAAATAAAATTGCTTGCATTAAATACTTCATTTATTTTTCAAACTTATAGAACTATCACTTCATTTCCTCCCGAATTGAAAATGTTATCTATGTATCTATATCTAATCTCTCTCTCCTCTCTTTTAATATATATATATATATATATATATATATACATATATATATATATATATATATATATATATATATATATATATATATATATATATATATATATATATATATATATATATATATATATATATATATATATATATATATATATATATATATATATGTGTGTGTGTGTGTGTGTGTGTGTGTGTGTGTGTGTGTGTGTGTGTGTGTGTGTGTGTGTGTGTGTGTGTGTGTGTGTGTGTGTGTGTGTGTATGTGTGTGTGTGTGTATATGTGTGCATATGTATATATAAAATTATTTTCTTATATAGAATTTTGTCACTTCGTACTGAATTGCAGGATTCGTACTATAAACATTGTGGTTAAAATAACATAAGTAACTATTGGAGCCTTGAGCTTAATACAAATTATGTAAAAATTATATAGAAACATCATAACTTTTACTACCATTTAACGTTACCAAATGCATTTCAAACAAATATTACAAGCATTCAAAGGTAATTTATATCGGTAAACTTTAAAGCTTATATATAATTCTTAAATACGTTTAAATCATTATAACATGGGTAATACATAATGTGTCATGCTGTTTTCAAGGAAGAAAAATATTGAACAAAGTGTAAAAAGAAATAAATTTATCACAATTTGTTAATAGCTTATTAACCGATGGCCACCTAAATATATAGCTATGGGCCAAATGTGTAAAGCATTTCCCTTCATACATTCAATTAGTTTAAACAATCAAAAAGACATATGAAGTAAAATACATCTACCAAATATTATTTTTATACAGGAGGTCATTGCTTCCAAATTGATCCCATTAACCAATGATAAAGGAACATTCGAAAAAGCTTATAATTAAAATCAATCATAGCAATAAATATACTCTTAAGCAATATTCAATGGGAGATGTCATACCTTCAACTCTTGTAGTTTACACCACTTAAATAATATTAGGAGTGATCTCTCATGACACGTTCAATTTCAGCTTTTTGTTGAAATGGTTCATTTACTATCAACTTCATGAAAAGTATAAAATTTATGGACGATGAATGATAGGCGTTATGCGGCTGTCAATCTATGAATTGCCTTCTATCATCTTTTTTTATTTGCGAAGTAGTCATTTGTTTAATGTGAATAGTTCTCCACCCTCGTGAAATGATGTATGATATAAAGTGTGCTTATCAATTCCGTGCAACATGAGAGTTCAAACTTATACACTTCCAGCAGTCATTTTGACCTCACTTGTAAAATAGATATTTCTTCAATATGAATGAATCACCAAGTCTGTTAAAAGATTTACTTTTTACATGTGAATGTCATGCAGCATGCATTGCATTTTTCTTCTTCTTCTTAATGGGCTTGCACGGTACTGGGCACCTCTGCTCGATAGCGTTTTGTTCCATAGTTTCAAGCCCATGAACTCTTAGTTCCAATGAATTGGGTCCCCCGCTTTGTTTATAAAGTCAGACAAACCCTTTATGGAGCTAAGATGTAATTGTTTAGTATTGATGATTAATAAAGTATTAAAACAAGTGGAAGCTAGAGCATCACACTCAAAAATGATGTGTTGCATCGACTCATCATCCTTAAGACATTTCTTATATTTAGGGTCTTGCATTTACATAGCAATATATTATGGCATGAGCTTCTTAAAACAGTATTCCTTTTGCCATTTATTTCACGCTTGTGAAACAGATGTTTTTCTATTCGAACTGATCTTCAAAGTAATGAAAAGATACAACAAGTATTTTTGAGTTTGTTGAGCATTTCATTGACACATGAAACCTATTTAAGCCTTACAGTGACGCATCAAATAATAAAGCCAACGGGAAAACCTCTCCTGCGTTGATGCATACATTATGAATTAATAATATAAGTTTGACAACAATAAAACTACAATAAAAAATGCGGAATATTTCATTGAACTTAATGCATAAAATGATTAGTGTACTTATGACTCTTTCTCAGAATAGGTGTTTTTATTGTTTCGAAACTATCTCAGATTCCAATTCCTGGGGAAATAAACCCTCGAGATCATAAAATGACCAAAAAACGGCTTTTTATATATAACAATAGAGAAATATAAAAATATTTCTTATTTTATCAATCTCAAATATTTCCTAGTGATCTCTATTTGTGTTTGTATCTTGAATTTTCCCACAATTTTTAAAAGTATAAGTAAACTAAATTCAGAACTGAATTTTGATGTAATTATTGTAATTTACACATATGTTATAAAAGTAGTATTACTGAAAATTAATGTGTTGTTATAATAGCACATTGTTTAATGCAACATTTTTAACGTTAAAAGATATGGTAAACACCGTAAACTTAAGATCCAATATGTAAATGCTTACTTTTCTCATAAATCTCTCATGAAGTTACTTTATGTTACCCACTATTTTTTAAATGATTTTATGAAGAAATTTATTTATATCAACTGAAAGATAACATAAATTTATAAGATATGTATGTATATATATATATATATATATATATATATATATATATATATATATATATATATATATATATATATATATATATATATAATATACTCTGCCTGACATTGAAAATATAACACCAAGAAGGAGTTGCCAGACAATGACAAAACTCGGCAACAGAGAGAGACAGTAACGAAGAATAAGTTATCTGTATTTCCAAATGCTATGCATAATGCAAAGCGACGGGTTGGGTCAGAAGGTTGTAGAACTATCGTGGACGGCGATGCATGAAGAAACACGTCTAGCAACTCAGTCAATGGGAGTACGGAGGGCGTTCTGAAGAATGAATCTTCCTTTCTTCTTAACCATTTGCCAAAATGCATCTTTTGTAAGAGACAGTGACATGGTCTGCAAATGGTGTCCAATTATACCCAAAACATGCTCGATTAATGATGAATATAATGAGCATGGTGGCCGCGGAGGCAGTTGTACACCTTGTAGGTTATGTTGACTGATTCAAGCAATGGTCGTTAAGGCTTTATCCTGTTGATAAAGTGCATTGGCTTCTTTGAAGGAAGGAGATTGTCATCAGCCACCACCTATCATCTTCGTAATGTTAGGCTGTCATAGTATCTTGAATACGAACTAAAGGTGACCTGTATTCTTACGCAATCACTCTCCAAATTGATGCCACGTCGTCATCTTGGTGGGGCGTTCCACAATTGCCGTAGGAATGGACCTGTCTCCACGTTGAAGCCACAATCGTGTGTGGCAACTATACTAACGAAACAGATGCCTGATTCATCTGAGAAGATAATCCTGTGAAACTCTATTGTCCACATTGCTCTAATTCGGCACCATTCCAGACGTTGACATCTATACTGTGGGGTCAATGGCAATCTTCTTAACGAACGCTATGAAAGCAGACCAGTAGCAAACAATTGACGACAAATTGTTCATCTCGATATGGGAGCCACACATATATGGTCTTACACACACTTGATACGGTCTTACACATGCTGTAGAATTTCAGTAGACGTGCTTTATGAGGCCATCATCCATTCCTGACGGAAGCATCAATCCGAGCGTGTTCATCATTCAGGCTGTACCAGCTCCTCGCAAACCTCCCTCGATTCCTTGCTCCAACCATCTTCGATATAGCCGGAGCACAATGGACTTGTCAAGGATCTGTCAGTTGCGATTTGCTGTAAGAACCAAACTGCTCTTCTCAGTTCGATCACCATGAATCTCGTAAATTCGTGTGTCTGCTGGAAATGGCTCCGTTGATGATGGCCTGACATTTTCTGCAATTGCAGGCATATTTTGCGACAACAACAAACCTCCAACGATAATTTTCCAAGCAGCAATAACGGCGCAAATATTTTCCACTCTGCCAATTCTCTTTGTTATATACTATTTGCGTTGGGGTGCCTCGCAATTCACTCCATTTGCACAACAACTCAGTAAGGTGCTTCTATCCTAAAATCGAAATATGCATGATGATTTGGCCTCTCCTATATATATATATATATATATATATATATATATATCATCCTGGTATACATCATCTAATTAAGTATAACCGATGCATGTAATTTATTTAATCCATATGTTTGGTAAATAGTTTACAATATTATCTGCATAAACGGAAGGCAATATTCTCTTCAATATTCTTAAAAATATACTAAATAATAAAGGATAGTCTGAAATTATCTGTTTGTAAGAATAATCACACATTTTTGATATAACAAAATAATTTTAATACCTAAATTTTAAATGATAAAACTGATCTATTCAAAAATTGACAATATTTTTATGGGATATACATGTGTAAATATCTAAAGAACTATATATTGGTTATTTTTATAATATCTGGTTGAAAATATTCAATAATTTTTATATCTTTATTTGTAAGTTTAACGAAACATTTTCTGAAGTCATGTGGTCCTTTTATGAAAATATATTTAACGAAATAATTTTTTTGAATGAAACGCATTATTTGGTTTAAAATTTCACTTGCTGCTATTTAGATTATTCCTCATATTTGCCATTAATTAATAAACGTCAATCTGGTATCTATAATTAATTGTTTGTAAAAATGATAAAATAACTGATTAAAATAAAAACACATTTTCTTTTACAATCCCTTTTTCTTTTTTTCTAAAAACAGATCAATACTGCTATATTTTTGTGAGTTAAATAGATTTTATTTTTGATTTGATCTAAAAATGTTCTGTAAAGCATTCAAATGTAACTTAAAAATAATTAGCAAACCTATTTCTGTTTTAAAATCTACTGCTGAAATTAACACAATTAAATAAAATGATGATGATTGTAGAAATATTCCTTCATAATTTTTATTTTGTTGGGAATTCTTGCTATTGTTATTGTTCTAACAGTAGATATAACTGCCCAATGCTAGCAAAAATGAACGAGAAATGTATTTCTCCTTATTAACTACAATCTATAGTTAAAACTATCGAATAAGCCATTGTAAGTTGAAATGTCAAGTCTTTGTATCAATATTTTAAACTAAATTTCTATATTTATACATAAAATTAAATTAAATATCATATTTTATAAATGGATTTTTAAATAAATTTATGAGTTAATTTTTTGCTTATATTTCCTTAACACTTTTGAATAAATCTAATCCTGTATCTAAAATCAAAATTTACTGCATTGTTTAATCTTAAATATTTAATTGTCTGTATAATTTTAATTAATATGTAACTAAGAGATAAAATTTTTGAATTTAATGGAGCAAAAAAAGCTATATCGAAAAATATAACTTTAAGTAAAAATGTATTTTATAAACAAAATTTCTGAAAGTAATGTTGAATTTATAACATTCGCTTAGCAATCATTTTATGAATTCCTCACTTTCAATATCTAATTAGTTTCACAGTAAGATGAAAAAAATTCTCTAATATAAATTCTTCCGATTTATTGTTATTCATAATGATTAAGTTAAAAATTTAAATAATATTTACTTTCATAAAATCATTAATTATCTACAATCATTTATCATTACATATTACAAATTAATTTAATTTTAAAGAAGGTAAAAATGTTAACACTAGAATTTTAATTTTACACTTTTACCATTGTAAAGCATTTTTGGGGTCCATATATTATATTATTAAATTTTAGTAGAAGACTCGTTCTGTAAGTATAACATTTTTCTTTCTTGTAACGTAGGTCAATTTATTCACAGAAAACATATCATTTGAATAAACATGTTTATTATTGTTTAAGATTTCTGCAGTTTTTCCTTTAGATCAATGTGCATTTAAAATGTGCGTAAAATTGCTATAATGGTCATTTTACAATCATTACTATTTATTCTATTTTTTAAATTTATAAATATTAAAAGCTACACAAAAATATTAAACGAAAAATAAGTACATATCGCATAAATTTTTTTTCTAAGTAAAAGATAAAGACGAGAAGAAAATATGAACTCTTATAATTAAAAAAAAATCCATTTTTTAAACAGGATTTTTTAAATGCATTTTGAAAGTTTCATATTTCCTCTGGAAGGGATTACTTTGACTGAACTATAGAATTTATTGGAAAAAAGAAGAATTTCATTTCTTACAGTGCATACTTGAAAGATAATCAAACTAAACTACGTTTAAGAAGAAATCGATGGAACTATTCAGATGAAAACTTAATCCCCCGCTATCTAAAATGGATTTTGTATGCTTAGTTTAAAATCAATAAAATGCTGCAATAAAATTGTTGTTTCCGGGCTGAAAAACAAATTCTTCAATAGTAATTGAAAACTTGTGCCAAGAATAAAGTTTATACCCTGAGAGATTTTTTGTCGTGTTTAAAGTTTTTTTCTAAATGCTTATTAACAATCGATTTAAACACAATTGAAGTTACTTTCAAATGTCAGATATGACGGTTATAGTTACTGGTAAATTCTGTCAAATTTATCTCAGTATTCATTATTGCTGATATCCGTTATATATTGAATATATTTTTAAAACCTTTAGTGTTATTTGTATATTAAAATAAAAATCATTTCTTGAATTTTAGTCTTACATATGTTAATATTTCTTGACTTGTCTTATTTAAATTATTCTTTTTTCATCAGGAATAATGCAAGAAAAACTAACTCTTATATTACCTTCTTATATATTATGTAATAAATTCAAAGAAAGAGTGTATTATTACACATTAAACATATTCTAATTTAAAAATGAATAGGATTTTACAATTTTCATTAATTTATATTAATTTTTAATGTCAATTAATATATTTCCTGCTGGAAATAACTAAAATTAAATACAACTTCCTTTCAATGAAAAATGAAATAAATATGAACAAAATCATGGCAAAATTACAATTCACATAGTGAAATGAAACGAAACGCAATATAAATTATTTCACCTTTTTCATATAATACAATTCAATCTTTTATAAAGTAATTCCGTTTTTAAATCTCAATTGTTGAGATTTTAAACTGCTGAAAATAAAAATTGAAACAAACATTTTGGAATTAAACCAAGTGATTTCGTAATATCGAAGTAATTGCGTAATATTTTGTAACCTATAACTATCCCAGAAATTATAATAGGGTTAAAAATCTTTTATGTAAGTTTTAAATAAATTTCTGCACATTTTGTATCATCTTCCATACAGTTGGTTCACAGTATCCATTTTGCCGAGATCTTATTTGAAGCCTCAACTAATAACTGAAATAATTCCAAAATGGCAAGAGGAGTATTACAACAACTCAACATGTTAATGCACAGCTCGTCCACCAAGAAACCCCTCTTTTTCATGTTCAAGACAAAAGATTCCTTTTTTACAGTCAATATGCCTGTACGTTTCTAGCTCCACAAGATTGATGCTCTTACATCTGCAGATTGCGTTTATGAATTAATGGGCAACTCATCCATTACATTAATGAATATGTATTTACTGTTTCCTGGCAAATCGCTTCATCATTCAAGAAATTTATAAATAACTTGAGGAGTTTTGTATGATTATAATAGAAAATTATTCACCCAATACTAAACAGATATTAACAATCTGACATTCCATTATTTTTAGCGGTATCTCTTTCCTGTTTACATTTTTTCATTAACCTACTCAAATTTATTTTAAATTTGCATTCCAATATTTAAACCAGATTATGTTCTTGTTCTCCTACATAAATTTTGGTATTACTTTAAACAGAAGTTCTATCAACTTTTGATATTTTAGCAAAGTTCCTGTCTACTGTGTGCAATGGCTTTTAATGGTATTTATTGTCAGAACCGAGGGAAGGATACGGTCCCCCAAAATGAGTTGATATGTTTTGTTGTTTTTCAATGAGATGTTTTGCCAAAGAATATACGACTTAGCAAATGAAATACCCTTGAATTCATCAACTTCTAAACCGAACTTTACGGTTGAGATATTACTATCAGTCGTGTTTTCTCATGTCGGACGCCAAACGCAGATTTTTCGATTCAAATGGTAAAGTATGATTCCTGATTAATTTGCTCATTGAACCAATTTTTTAACCGTTATCTGATCAAATATCTTACCAATTTGATCTGGTCAACTACCTTGTGATCTATCTGCTCTTATCAATTTTGTGATCATATGGTTGTAGGTGGTGGCGTTACCTGATAACAGATAATTTGAAATTCTTTACAAATTGCTCAAATCAAGAACAATAACAAAAATGTTTTTCAATCAAAATATTTAGATGAGTTAAATCACTTTCAATGATTGTACTTATTTATGTTCTAAAATACTATATGATATACAAAATATTATCAAAATTTTGTTGATAAAAATATTCTAAAATGAAGAAAATAGAGAAAATGTCCCAAAATGCAGCCATTTCCAACAGTTATAAGCTGTAAAGTATCCATATTTTCTGCGAAAATGAAAAACTGTGTGTGCTTACTAACATGACTGAATTTCAAAACAATTTGATTTAAATTATCTCAGCACAATTTATCGAAAATTGTGAAATTAAAATTTTAATTTTATTAGCTGAAAAATAAGCATAAGTTAATATTTATAATAAAAAGCTATCAAAAATAAAGATAATATTTTTTAATACATTTTAACTTATTATTTTTTCAGTTCATTCCCTTCTTCTAAAAAATCTTAAAATTATAAAAAAAGTGGGGAAAAAATCTGAACTCATTTTCGTATTTTTGTTAATTATCATCAATAATATTCTTTATTTAAATTTCAATCATTAATTTATTTCAAGATGGAATTCATATGTTTCCTTTTTTACAATTTATCATGTTTGATCAAGCTTACAGTTACCTTAACGGTCCACGTCTTCGAATCTCTGACAGTGAATGGAAGTGACGATTAATGGAGATGCGTGAGTTTTTATAACAGGTTTCTTTTCTTGAAGCTTAAACATTTTTCAGATTTCTTTGTTATTCGTTTCATCAATTTGAGTGTAAATTAAGTTTCCCCCTCTTTTCTAGAGTAATCATTCAATTTCCATTACTTTATAATATAGTTAGTTGCATCAACTATGCAGATATTTTGCTCATTAATCATTCTCCAACTGTAAATGATTTGACCTTTCATAAAAAATAAAATCCGTAAGAGTGAAAAAAGGAAAATTCAGTATCAAATATTGAAGAGAAAAAAAAAGCTTTTCTTAAGTTTGAATCATATTTTTCTCAAAAACACACACACACATGTGTGTGTATATATATATATATATATATATATATATATATATATATATATATATATATATATATATATATATATATATATATATATATATATATATATATATATATATATATATATATATATATATATATATATATATATATATATATATATATATATATATATACTGCTAGAACACATTCCATGATGTATATATCTAAGTGTGAGATTTATAATTTCTTGGAAAACAGTAAAGGTATTATAAAAATGTGTTTTCAAATTTTCAAATTAATATTTTCAAAATTGTTGTTAATGCTTTTTACCGAAATAATGTTAATGAATTGCTCAAATTGGAAAAAAATCTTAAAATATTTGCAAAAGTAACATAAGTGTATGTACATAAAGGTGATGTAATATTTTGGAAAGAATGGAAGAATCACGCAATATGAATTATGTGATACTTGATGTTGATGGTTCAAGCAAAATACTTTTTTATTTTTTTAGATAAAATCTTGCCAGGAAATAGTAATTGTAATAACAACAAAAGTAATCAACATTTATCTTATAAGATTGCTCTGATTTTGTTGACTTAAAGACAATGTATCAACTCGATATGTTTACTCCAATCTATTACAGTATGACGTAATATGCAGGAAAGCTTCAGAATAATAATTCTTTTCATGCAGTTAATTCTGTGATGGAAAAATGATGCCAGTCTTAAAATAATGCTCCTACCTTATGTCAACTACAGATCTGTTGTCAACTTGATTATGTAAAACATGTTACTGTAAATAAACTTAAGATTCCAAATAATATGGTATATAAAATAAAATATGGCTATGTTTCTCATATAATAAATTATAACAATTTTATATGATTAAAAATTTTGGAAAATGAATAAATTAAAAGATTAAGCTTTGCATGCAGGATTGTGTAACAACTACAATAAAGGAAATTGTTTGAACGGATTTAATAAATTTGAAAAGCAGGATTTTACTGTCGATATAAATCAGTATTAATCAGCTTAAATAAGTAAAATGTTTCCTTTCATTAAAATTAACTTATAAAATACTTTTAATTAAATTTTCCTTATATTCTAAGTGAAGACAACAACATGTATTTACACTACTTTGTAAATTTTATAAAAATTGCAAATATTAAATTCTGCATTGAATTGCCTAGTTACTAATTTTTAGCTAAAATTAAATGCAATGATAAAGTAGCTAAGACTAAAACTATTTCCATGATAAGTAGAAAGCCACAAAAATTTTTCTAATTAATTTGTTAGTTAAGCAAACTGACTCGTACTTATTGACCATTTAAAATAAATTAGCATAATTCCTCGCACTAAGAGTTTTTGTAATTATTCCGGAATTGTAAGTAACCTTGATATATTTCTTTAGTAAAATTGGGAATGACAGATCTTCACAGAATAAATTAAAATAAAAGTGGAACCTTTTCTTTTCTACCAGAACTTTCAAAGGAAATATAGTTTAGAAAAGTAATTTTCTCTACAAAAGATGTTTTTATGCCTTTTGGAATTGCATTCTATTTGTCAAACAGCTGGGGGGCAGCGCGGAGGATGCCGCGCACTTAGAAATTACACGTTTCCCACTGGAGCATGTTTTTTGACAACAAACTATAATAAACTTAAAACACAATTGTTTCCAGAAACTTTCTTCTTAAACTTTTGAATAAAATTTGGAGTACACTGAAACTGATTTGTATTGCAAGATTTCACTCAAAAAAATCAAATAGTTTGTGGAATATAGTATCAGATATGACGTATAGCTGCTTTGAAAACAATTACTAATTAAATACTGTGCATTGCTTCACTATCTTGAATGCACTGATTGCCTCGTCCCTTAAAATTCAGAAAAGTTAATGGAAAATATGTAGAAAAAGCATTTTTTATTTTAATTTTTCTTAATTGTGAATGCTTTGCACTTTCATTATAATAAAATAAAGACAAATTTAAGTTTAAAGTTTTAATTAATATTAAATTTCAACAATGTATCGCCATCAAGTGTTTAATTTCTATATTATTCATTTCATTTTCATTTACATTTATAATTACAAAATTCTAAATTATTTGGGTAAGTCCCAGAAAATATTCATCAAAAAATATTAAAAAATTATAGCTACAGTGAAAATTATTCTTTTATAAAATACTTACAGTTATCTATCTATATAAACACACACACTGTTTTGCAAAACTTAAGCAACGATGTAACTGTTAAGTAGATTATGATGAAATTAAACAAAAAGGTTCTTCCACAATAACTACAATGAACACGTAATTGAGCAGAAAGGTGATGATCATGTTAATATGTTGAACAAAACGTCACAAGTAACGAGTGCGTAGACAAAACCTGTGCGGTCGGCACAAACAGCTCAAGACAACCATAAAATGAACGATGAAGATGCAATGAAAAGCATTCTCCCAAAATATAAATGAGATCTTCCGTGAAATATGGCTAGAATAAATCGCTTGTTTGATTTCACTTGCGGAAGAACAAAAGAAAAGTTGAAGGAGGGCCTGACCGGTGCTGCTGAAGATTTCGCAAAAGTGTCATTTTTGCAATTGGAATACTCTAGGTATCACTGTTAAAGAGGTGGTTTTGGCTTCCCGGGGGCGGGAGAAAGGGTCCGAAACCAGTCGGCAAGCGCTATTTATCAACAATTGTCTGCATCAACGTGGCGACAAGTGTCGAGATTTTCTGTGTCCGTACACTTCATAAATATGGCCTAATCGCCCACTGTTCTGAACGTTGCATCCCTTTGAAAAGTGGTAATCAAAGCCAAAGCTTAAAAAAGGCTAGAAGCTCAAAACTGGACATCTCCTTAATGGATGGTCCCCTCTTTATGGATAAGAGCTATTTCAATTCCACAAATGTTTCTCAACGGCAATATTAGGATAAAATAAGGAACACAGTTTCATTCCAGTAACACTAAGGAAAGAGACGTTACAGTGTCTTCAAAATAACGTCTGAGGAGGCATTGTGCAGAGCAAGTGGACTTAGCTCTGTCGACAGAGGTTCCTATAACTGAGATCGGTATTGTAAAGAAGTGATCTCCCTATCTATGCTTGTTCCAAGGTACCATTCAAGCAGACTTCATTTTCATGAATGATGATTCACGACTCCTCTGAACTCCAGCTCTTCAATAGCTACTGGAAGGGAAAGATATCATTCGAATGGATTAGTCAACTTACTCGCCTGATTTAAAGCCCATTAAACATGTGTGGTATGCTGTAGAGTATTGCGTCATGATGACATTTCTTGAGGATCAACCTACAAATGAAACAGATGCTGATTGAAGGATGGGTATACTTACCTCAAGAAAATTTTGACAATCTGGTGATGAGTATGGAGAGACGATGCAAAGCAACCATTGCTGTAAGAGGACAAATCCCTTACTAAGGAATGTCTGTTTTTATTTTTATTTCTTTTTGAGAAGGCAAGCATGTGGAGTGATACTATGAGTAAAATAAACTCTTATTTCTCTGATTCCACACTGTATGCACCGTATTCATTTTTGCATAAATATGTTTTCCTCTCTTCGTCAACATTTAAATATAAAGTGTCTATTTTTCAGTGTTTCTGCCTCTTACATTCCCTTGGAGTTATATTAAACAAAACACATGTCGCTTAAAATTTATATAGCAGTGTATATGCATATTTACTTTTATATATGTTTATATGCGTAGCTGCATGGATGGAGGTTAGTTGTGATTAATTTAGTTATATGATTAATTTGATTTAAAATTTTAACTATAATATGTAGAAAATTATACGATATAGGCACTAATGTGTCTCAATATATTGTAAATATATTTAAAAGTTTCAAATATATTTAAAACAGGCAATGTTTTCAATAATATTTCTGAAAAATTATGCAAAGTGATTTTTTATATACTTTTTTAATAATATTCATCATAAAATAATTCTAAATTTTTAAATATTCACAAACTGTACTGGGATACTTATATACCTTTATAATATATTGATGCGTGACGCCCTATGACATCAAATGTGTCCAAATTTTAAGTGCTTATAAACCTGGATTGACAGTAATATTTGCACATATTCTGCTTAATTTTGCAAAGAAATCATACTGAATGTTTTTGTTTGTGTAAAAATGCAAATTACTCACCCCTAAGCCAACTATCAAATACTAGTCATTAACTATCTTATATATAAAAATAACTTTAATTAATATAAATATAAAAATGAAATAAGAAAATCAGTTAATTTTTTCTTAAATATTAGTTTACGACAATGGTTTCTTAAAGGAAAAAGAATATTTGCCAGCTAACAAGTTTAAAAATGTAAATGAAGCTACAGAATATATAAAATTTTTACCACTAAACAATAATTACAATGAATGTTAGAAATAAGTTGTATATAAAAGTATTATAAGGAAAAGGAAATTTCCTAGAAAATTAAATCGTCAGTATATATGATAACTGAAGTCATCTAGTAAAATTCTATATACAAATATATTTCTTTAATCGATGCAATGATAGCAATTAATTGATATAAAAAATTTTTGATATATAAATATTATTTCCCAAAGATATATATGCATCATAAGCTGGGTTAAAAAAAATTAATGAAAAGATTTATTAAGATATTAAAACTTTGCATTTGTATCTGATATGATAATGAAGAAAATTATAATAATAATAAATGAGTTTACTGTTCAAAATTTTAAAAAGCAAAATTATTATATGTGTGTGCTTTCTATTCTAAGTTCATATTGATTTAATATGTTCTTCTCTATTGTGGGTTTATTTACTGTATCAATTATGTTCAGTGTGAATGAAGAAGTAAAAGCAAGTAGAAAACCTTAACTTGGTAATGTAAATATATTTAGTGGTAATGTACATCTAATTAGTAAACTTGGTTATGTTGTTGTTGTTACTAATGACACTTGGACAAGCCAAGCTTGCTATGCCTTGGCTATGCGAATTTAAGTCAATTGGGAGCGTCTTTCGTTTTAATCAGAGCACCATGAAGGTGAAAGTAAGATTTTGCTCTACACTCATGCCCTAGGTACCCGTTTATAGGGTAGGCAACCATTCACACCTTATATATAATACAAGGAAAGTACAAAGACAGAATAGATAGAGAGAGAAAACCCGAACTGGGATTCGAACCCAGGACCTCCTTATCAGCAGTCAGGCACGCTGACCACTAAACAAGTTGGGCGGCACTTGGTTATGTAAATGTATCGTATACATATAAAATTTAGATCGGGGTTTACATGTTTATTCCCTGATTGTTATCTAGTGCTCTACTTAAATAATTTTAAATCTGCTTCAATTTATTTATATTGAAGACCTGATTTATGGCATGCTTACTTCCTTTATATTTTATCAGTAGAATTTGTGTACTTGGTTTTTTGTGGTCACACCTGTCGAAGAATAAACGTTAACTAATGCAATGAAAACTGCAGCAGAAAATCCATTAGAATTTTTATAATAATTTTGTTACAAAAATAAATAAAAACTAAAAAATAAAAATATATTTCTGACAAATATTTAGTAGAAACATAAAGTGTAAATGGAAGTAAAAAGTGTGTTAATTATATTTTAAATTAACAAAAATTAACAATAAACGTTATAATAAAGGATGAAACGTAGTTTTTATTTTACGTTACAGTTGAATAAAATTTCGCAAATTTTTTTCCGTACAGCTATTTTAATATAACCTACTTGGTGACCTTATATACATATATATATATATATATATATATATATATATATATATATATATATATATATATATATATATATATATATATATATATATATATATATATATATATATATATATATATATATATATATATATATATATATATATATATATATATATATATATATATATATATATATATATATATATATATATATATATATATACACTGCTGGACAATTACTAAGGACGGATAACACTAATCATCCATAGCAAACACAAAATGAAATGAAGCAAAATGTGGAAAATTAGAATAAGAGCGGGATATAGAAAGAAGAAGTATGCGTATGCAAGTTTTTTTCCATGTCTGTTCATCACGTGATAGCGTTAATAAGAGCTTTAAAGGTTTCGATGCCTGTGGACAGTTGTTGTTTCAAGTCAAAGTGTCAAAGTTTACAGGAAATATTTAATAGACGAACTTCACATTTTTGGCATGTCTTCCCGACGTCACTTAGACTATTTTATGCGTGGTGGAATTATTGGAAAAATCGAAGAAGGTTGAAAAATAACAGATGTTGTCATGGAGTACGACATCGCTCACAGCATTGTTTCACGGCTGTGGAAGTCATTCAAAACTACTGGAATGTGTTGTAGGTGGCACGGGGGAGTTCGTGTTAGAAGTACGACACCTGCAGAAGACAGATGTATCGTCCTCTCAGCAAAAAGGAACAGGCGCACCACAGCTCAGCAGGTGGCAAATCAGTTTCTTGCTGCCTCAGGAAAGCAGATCTCCCGAAAAACTGTTGCCAGACGTTTGAGGGGAGGAGGACTATACGCCCGCAGACCTGTTGTGTGTGTCCCATTGAACAGACACCACCGTACTGCCCATTTGCAATGGTGTCGTGAGCACCGCAATTGGACTGAACAGGACTGGGCATGCGTACTATTCTCAGATGAGAGTAGGTTCAATCTGTCATCGGATTGTAGACGCCAACTGATCTGGCACGAGAGTGGTACTGCTTATCGTCCAGAAAATATCCAGGAAAGGTCCAATATCCGACATGCAGTGTAATGGTGTGAACCGGCATCATGATCAATGGCCGCAGGCCCCTACATGTGGTTGCGAATGGGACTATGACGGGCCAACGATACTTTAATGAAGTTCTACTACCTCATGTTCATCTTTTCCGTGGTGCTGTCGGTGATAATTTTTTTATGGTCGACAACGCAACACGTCATCGAACACTCGCTGTTCAGTATTGTCTAGACAGCTAGGGTATTCAACGCCTCGTATGGCCATTACGTTCTCCAGATATAAACTCCATTGAAAATGTGTGGGATGCTTTGGGGAGGCACGTTGCTGGTCGAAACTATCCTCCAACAATCAAGAACACCCTAATCCGTGCATTCACAGAGGAATGGGATAAATTGCCTCAACAGTTGCTGGATAATGTTGTGCAAAGTATGATACGACGTGTGGAATGTTGCATCACACTCCACGGTGGACATATCCCGTACTGAAACCTTTCTTCAAGGTGCCTGCTGACTTTTAGATGCATTGTTCCATTTTTCCGAATAAATCATCAAATGAACACTTTTTATTCTTTCAGCTGTTTCACAGCTTTATTACTTTCCAGAACAATAAATATTCTTTACTCTAATGTCTGAACAGTGTGGCCACTATATTTTATCCTACTAGGCTTCATGTCTCACTTAATGTTATGCTATATTGCAATTTGTGATCCATCCTTAGCAGTTGTCCAGCATTGTATATACACAACTGGCCATTAAAATTGCTACACCAACAAGGAATGCAAATAACAGAACGATATTTATTGGACACATACATTATAGTTGAAAGAACAAGTGATTAGATTTACAGGAAATTAGGATGTATAGATCTTGAGAAATCAGTACCCAGAGCAGCCACCTCTGGCTGCAATAACAGCATTTATCCGCCTAGGCATGGAGTCAAACAGAGATTGTATGGCATGTACGGGGATCTCAGTCCATGCAGCTTCAACACTATGCCACAGTTCATCGACAGTAGTGGATGGTGAGTGATGGCGTGCCAATCGCTCGGCAACCATTGACCACACGTTCTCAATTGGTGACAGATCAGGAGAACGTGCTGGCCAGGGTAACAGTCGAACCTGTTCTGTATCAAGGAAGTTCAGAACAGAACGGGCAACATGCAGTCGTGCATTATCCTGTTGAAACAAAGCATTAAGGAGGCCTCGAAGATAGAGCAGAGCCACGGGCCTTAACACATCGGAAATGTAACGGTTGCTGTTCAAAGTGCCAGTAATGCGAACAAGAGGTGATCGAGACGTGTATCCAATGGCACCCCATACCATCACTCCAGCAGATGGGACAGTATGGCGATGTCCAATGCAAGCTGGCAATGCACGTTCTCCACGATGCCTCCAAACAAGGATGCGGCCATCATGGTCCTGTATAAAGAACCGAGATTCATCTGTAAAGATGACGTGATGCCATTCCCGCGTCCAGGTTCGTCGCTGATCACACCATTGAAGGCGCTCCTGTCTGTGACGCAGCGTCAATGGTAGCCGAAGCCATGGTTTACGTGCAGACAATCCATGCTGCTGCAAACGTCGTTGAACTATTCGAGCAGAAACTTGTTTCCTTGCAAATGACTCCATTTCTCGTCTCAGGGTTCGTGGCGTGGCTGTACGATCACTTGTGACCATGCAGATAAGATGTCTGTCTTCTCTGCTGTTAGTGATGAGGGAGGTCGCTGAGATCCTGCATGACGTTCCGTATGATTGTCCTGAACCCATCGATTCCATATTCTGCTAATAGTCATGGGGTCTCGACCGACGCGAGCAGCAATATTGCGGTACGATAAACCGCAATCTCGGTAGGCTATAATCCTTCCTCGATCAAAGTCAGACACGTGCTGATAGGCATTTCTTTTTCTTACACGAGGCATTACAACAACTTTCTTTGCCGAAAACAACGTTGAAACGGAAATTGAGTATGAGAAAACTGATGTCAAATCTCTGGTTTTATACACATTGTAGATGTCGCTACTGTCGCCTGTTTTGAAAAAAGCGCTGAAAATCTAATCATTTGCATATCACAGCAAGTTCTACTTGTCATGCAAGTTTCACATGTGTGGTGTGCCACTTTCCTGGTGTAGCAATTTTAATGGTCTGTAGTGAATATATATATATATATATATATATATATATATATATATATATATATATATATATATATATATATATATATATATATATATATATATATATATATATATATATATATATATATATATATATATATATATATATATATATATATATATATATATATATATATATATATATATATATATATATATATATATATATATATATATATATATATATATATATATATATATATATATATATATATATATATATATATATATATACATATACATATATATATATATATATATATATATATATATATATATATATATATATATATATATATATATATATATATATATATATATATATATATATATACATATACATATACATATATATATATATATATATATATATATATATATATATATATATATATATATATATATATATATATATATATATATATATATATATATATATATATATATATATATATATATATATATATATATATATATATATATATATATATATATATATATATATATATATATATATATATATATATATATATATATATGTATATGTATATATGTATATGTATATATATATATATGTATATATTGTCATCAAAATCATATGTCCTGTCCACGAACAGTAATAATTTCTAAAATATTTGCAATGGCGATTATTTAATATCTTTCTTTTAAATTTTTACTTTTTATAAATTTTAATGACTAAAATTGCTCTTCTTTGCCAATTAAATGTAGAACAGTTGGCTACTCATCAATATATTTTCTTTATAATAATATAATTAGCATTTATCATCTTAAACAACCTCTAGATTAGATGATGCTAATGTTATTTAAAAAAATAGTCTTAATAAATTTTATATATATACTAATACCTCATAAAATACATTCTAATCATTGGTATGCACTCATCAACTAATTATTAGCAAAACAAAATAGTTTCTCTTTTATGTTAAGCACAACAATATTAATTCTTAAATTTCCTATATCGCTCATCCAACTTTGTAATTCAATTTTAAAAATGTACGCTAGTTTAAATAAAATTTACTATTCCTTAACAGCAAAAGATATTAAGCATATGTTTTTAATTTAGAACATTTTCCTTAAGCAATTTTTATACAAAAATCCCGTGTTTTAATGTAATATACATTTTATAAGGGATTAGGTTTGTTATCAAACTTTCAACTAAACAAATGCTAACTCTTATATCATTTTATTAATAGCTTACTTTATTGATTGCTTAACAAGTGAACCATTTACAAAACTCATGAAAAGAGTGATAAATAAGTAATACAACCAATCATTTATGATAGTATTTATTTTATATGAAATCAAGAAAGCATTTTTGACAGGATGAAATTATTCTTTTAAGAATCATGAAATTGTTTGTGATTGATTTTTCGTTTTATCTTTATTACGAATTGCTTAATGATATATTCATCAAAACATAAGCATTAATGTTCTTTGTGGAAATAAATGTAACAGAAATTAGTGTACCTATAGAAGCCATTGTTTTCCAATACTTAACATAACATATACAAATGTTAATACAAGCTAAAATAATTTTTTGTTTTACTTAACACAAATCATAATTGAATTATTTTGTAACTACATTGCTTTAGTAAAAATGTCGATTTTTGAATAAAAAATATTTTTCTGACTATTATCCTGGGGAATATTTATTTGGAAAATAACATAAAATCTGTACATAAATCAAAGTTTGGATACATTTTGATTCAAACATGATTAATAGCTGCTTTCTTAAGTGGAAATAACAACTCTCTAGAAAAAGTGCTTCGAAACTTGTAACATACTTTTTGATAGTTTGATAGTGTAAACATAATTTCATATCCGACGGGAAATATCTTTTTTCAACTCTCAAAAATATAAACCATTTTCTGTGTTTTCTTAGAATATAATGTTTTATGGAAATGCTTCATTAAGGTTTCCATAAAATAATAAATAAAGGACAATATTGTTGATTTCAGAAACATTTGAACTGATAGTGGTAAGCAATTTGTGATGGAAAAATTGTTTATCAATCTTTTCACCCTTTCAAAACGATTTGAATGCTGAAATCCAAAATAATTGAAACACCTCAATTAACTTGCTGGAAGCATCGTGAATTGTAAGAAATTGGAATTACCTTGTTTCTTAAATATAGAAATTAAAAAATTAATTATTATTTGGCAAAATATAACTTATTTTTTGTCATTATTTAATTATACTTTACGACTATTAAGAAATAGCTTTCGATTTTTTTAAGAAAAATCATATAATGATTTATAAAATACTCACACTGTTACCAAGAACTTGATATATTTAGGAGTCATATTTTAAAGAATAAATACATTACTAAAATAATTAATATTAAGCATAACTCATATAAATGAAGAAATTTTATAAATTTAAATACAATTTTTTGTAAAAAAATAAATCATACTAAATCATTTCACCAGGATAATAATAAAGTAAAAGAAAAATGTTTCTAAATAAACAAAACTATACAAATAAATATAAGTAATAACAGGACTTAGGGATATTAATCAGTATGTAGTAAAGTTAATCAGTAATCTGATAATGAGAGAGACCAATGATGTACTGCAGAAAATGCTTTATTTATAGTTCGCACGGTATAATTAAAATAATTGGAATTAAAAAAGAATATGGTAGAGCGATATTCTTGATAAACTAATAAAATCGTAATTTTTCTGCTTAACATAATAATATTTAACAATGTATTTTATCATAAATACTTAAGGTAATGAGTGAAGTTAATATAATATTAATTTTATATACTATACTTCAGAAAATATTTGAAAGACTTACATCTCGAATGCTTGTAAAAGAATTGGGTGTCCATTAGACATATTTAAAATTCAGTTATATTACTTTCGAAGACACAAAATCTAAAAAATTAAATAATAATAATAAGTTACCACAACAGAGTATAAAAACTGGGGGATTGACCGTCAATTTTATATGCAGATAATAAGTGATAAGATATTAACAATTCCGAGATTCCATGAAATTCAGTATTTCAATTTAAAATGTTCAATAAAAATGTATTTTAGTTAAATTTTTTAAAAATAAGTTTAGTTATTTTCTCCAAAAATAATAATCATTCATTATAAAAGATACAGTAACTATTAAAAGGAGAATAGTCAAATGTTAATATATATCCTGAAAAACTATCTCACTTATTCACAAAATGAGAAATTTACCAATTATTTACCATGCTTGATGCTTTGACAATGGGTAATGGATTGCTTAACGATGTAAGGACTTTTAAGGCATTTTAATTTCTAACTCTTAAACTGAATTTCAGAAAGATTTCTCGTAGATAATGGGCTGTATTCATGTGCCACAAGGGCGGAAATTCAGAATAGTCTCAAACACTCACCCTGACACATGCACATGCAGAAAGCAGAAGACCAACTTTTATCACCCGTTGTTCATGAGTGGCTGAGATAGAAACTGGGGCATTTCGCTCTTAAGACCGCTGCCCATGTGTCTATTTTTTAAATGGAACTTCTTTCCATTCTATTTTTAAACTTCTTCCCGTCGTTCTCATAATCAGAATTATCAGAAGGTATAGTGTTCGAATCCTGGCTGACTGAAGGTCCGTCGTGTTCGTTAATGGGCAAGTTAAATTTGAGCGTGGTCGCAATGTCCTCCAAGTGAACTGATATCTCTGGGTGTGGCAGGCTAAGTACTGAGGGTCTTCTGCTTGGTCCCTGTTTTGAAATTATAGACTCCTATCTAACTGGAGTCTATAATTACAAAGCAGGCTCCTATCCAGTTGCTTCTATCTAACTGGTAGAGCCCAACTCAGGACTAGGTACAGGGAAGCATTTTAGTGCAACAACAACATTACGATTACTCTTATGTGTGAGTTTTAAGACACAGATGCCATATAATCCAGCATGCCAAATTCTGAGTTGGGTGATTTTTTTTTTGGCAGATTTTCATACATATGTGGTAACCTGTTTTTTTATTGCGTCATAGATATGGAGACTTAATAGAATTATGCAGAAAATTCTATATTGGCAACCCCATTATTTACGTCATCGCAAACATCATAATATGCCATCTAGGCAACATTTTTTCACCGAAGAAAAAAAATCAGAATTTGGCATCCTGGATTATAAGGCTTCTGTGGCAGTTTCAATCAATACAAAATCCTATATCAAAATATATGAGTTTAAAACACAGCTTATATTATTATATCTTTATTTAAAAAAATTCAAAAACTTAACTTTGATTTATTATAAGGAAAATTTTAACAAACAATTTCACTGTAATAATTAAAAGCCTGTATCGAACCAATTAATATTTTTGTTATGTCGGTTATCTACGCTTCGTTAACACTTGGTAAAAGTTTTTAGTTGTCAAAATTTCATCCTGAGGATGCTTGCCAGATTTTTTTTCAAAACTTTATGGCATAATTAATATTTCAAATAATTGCATGTGATAAGGTACTTCAGTGGTGTGTTCACTAAAAAGAAATACCCCATTTTCTCAGATAATATGCTGATTATAGGGCAGAAAACGAGCATTAAAATTTTAATTACAGGATATAGCTTGATGATAAATATTTTGAAAACATTATTTTTCATTTTTATTAGTTTTGCCAGAGTATGAGGGAAAGAAAGATAAAGTACACCTTTCAGGACTATATATACAAGCATAATTCAGTTTATTATACTATTAAATTATAACTAACTGTTTTTCTGTGATTAATATGAGCAAAATGAGTTTTAATACACTTTTAATTTGAAGTAACAAAAACTGTTATTTTGTTTGTGGTATATTTTAATAAATTATATATTAATAAATTTTGTGGTTCTTAAATGAAATTTTTAATTTTAAACATTTTTAAATTTTGTTAGAACAATATGAAATTAAATGTATTTATATTATAAATTGTGTGGTAAAATTTGAGAAGCAAAATAATTTTAATGCAATTTTAGTATTAATTAAGAAAATTTTGTTACTTATGCATATACTTAAACAATGCATATACTTAAACAATATGCATATACTTAAACAATAGCGATGCATATAGCTAAACAATAGCGAATTTTTTAGAAATCATTTACATTAAAATTTGTGTTTTGTGTTAGAAGTACAAATTTATCTCATTATTTATGTCTGTGATGTAATACATAATTTATTTTGATTATTTTTCTGTACAATTCAAATGTTATGCTAATTATAATATCATTTCATATCACTTTTCAAACATGATGCGTCGAATAATTGCAATAAATATATCATTAAATATAAACTACTTGAAACTAATATCAGATTTTCGCAAAGATGAATCAATTTTAAAATCATTGCCTTATATTTAGTACAATAGTTCTTATAAGTAAACACTTATAAATATCTAAAATACTGCAAAATAAAACAAATTGTTTTTTTCAAAAGATCTCTGTAAATTTAACTCAATTATTTTATATTTTCTCTAAAACTATTATCCTTAAACAAATTATAGAAAACTATTATTATTTACTTAAAAATATATAAATGTTTGTATAACATCTAAAATGGTGCAAAATATTAAAAAATAGTGAATTTCAGAAGTGAAGTAGCAATTTCTGTCTTTTATATATAATGTGTTTTGTTTCCAAAGCTTCTCAGGAAGCAATTTCCAAATTAAATTTTTATTTCTACATAATATTCTTGCAATGAAAAGTTTCTGAAATTCATATCTGTATTTCAAATTAAATAAAAGTATCAAATTTTCAAAAAACATTTACATACCTCATAAAATATTCTTATCAGTTTAAAAGCTTGTAGAAAATAAAAATAATATTTTAAAAATAGATCCAGAACGAGAGAGATTTAAATCCAACATGAATTTATTCTAGATGTTATTTTTATTATTCCATATTTAAAATTAAGCTAATCTCAGAAATTTCTAAATAAAAAATGTTCTTACCCTGCTTAATGAATGCTAAATACGATTAAAATACTTGCAGTGTGTAAATTAAGATATAAGTTTAAACTAAGAGAGAATATTTACTCGATAAAATTATTGAATTCAACTGTTATTCATTTTTTGGTATAATGCACAAGATATTTTTCTTATTTCTATATATATATATATATATATATATATATATATATATATATATATATATATATATATATATATATATATATATATATATATATATATATTCGGTAATGGTCAATATTAGTTTAATAGAAACATTTAAAATATTTTGTTTAAATTTAAATCATCCTGTGTGGATAATAATTGAGGCTGGCTTGTTTGTTTGTTTGTCTATGCAAAAATATAATTTACGTTTGATTTTTAATGATAAAAATAAAACCTATAAGATATTTAAAACAAATATTTCTATTAGTATTATTTTTAATTCTGATATTTCTCTTTGCCACTTATTCTTGCTGCTACAAGTCATCAGGACATTGTGGAGGAGAAATTTCATTCATTATTTTTAAGTCGTATTTTAAGCTTTGCAATTATTGCATTTTACATGCTTTTAGTCAATTAGGGGTTTGAGATTTGAAAAAGCATATCTTTTATATATATATATATATATATATATATATATATATATATATATATATATATATATATATATATATATATATATATATATATATATATATATATATATATATATATATATATATATATATATATATGTATATATATATATGTATATATATGTGTGTGTATATATATATATATATATATATATATATATATATATATATATATATATATATATATATATATATATATATATTTAAATATATTTATAGTATATTTACCTAAATATATAAGGATATATATTTGAATTATTTTACAACAAAAACGTAATATTAGTAAAAGCTAACCATAATAACTACGGTATAAATGAAATGCGAGAGAACTTTGTAAAAAAATATTGAAAAGTGAAATCGCACTCCATTTTGTATCTTTGATATGATTGTGAAATACAAACTTTTGTAGTCAATTTCGATAGTTTGAATTTCAAATAAAGTGATAGTTTTCAGAAAATCTTGATAAATTTCAGAAAGTCTTAATAACAATTTTGATAAATTACATTGGTATAATTACATTTTAGGATAATATAATGATTATTACGCATAACACAAGAATCATTTCCTACTTCAGGGAATTTTCTCACTTTTATGGAAATGTCTCCCTTTTAGCAATATTAGATTTATGCTCAAAAAATATATGAAAATATTTTTATCCTAGTTTAAAAATAATTTCATGTTCATTTACATTTTATTTTAAACTGCGTATAGCAAGTATTATAATATTATCCTTAAAATAAAATTTTGTATTTATACTGTCATATAAATTGATCATTTTACAAAATTACAATTTATATTGGACTATATTTATATTAACAATAATAAACTTCATTTATTGCTATAAATCGATTATTTTCTATAACAATTTTTAATATATGTTGTTATATAATGCCAGGCTACTAAGATTTCCACCTTTCAGCGCTATAAGGGGGGGGAGTGCAAGCAATTAAATAGTGAGGAACCCAATGGGTGTGACAGTGTGGGGTCAAAAGTGGATTTTTGTAGTGAGCCTGGAACCCCAAAGGTATTTCACCAGGTAAGGAGGCTAGTTGACCACAATATATTTAATGTACCCCAGCCGAGATTAGCAAACACACTGAACCTTCGGTTGGGTCAGGATTCGTACTTACGTCCTTCTAATAGCGAGAACGATCTCCCTAACCAACTAAGCCATCACAGTAACTTTCATTAATATGTGATTTTAATTATTATGCAGTTATTATTTAAGGTATAATTTAAGCTAATGTTTATTTATTAGCAAAGCAAAAAAATATGCATTTTATCCTACGAATAAAAAATATTAGATTCCGAATACCGTCAAAAGCTTTTTACCGTTAGCATACGAAACATTTCTTCAGTCCTAAATAGTACGATAAAATCGCAATATTTTGTATACATTTCATTATTAAATATATTAGAATAAATACATACTTACTCTTTATATTACAATACAGTAAGTGGTCAATATAAATTCACAGTTCGTTTGTGGTCAGTTAATCATAAAATAAAATATACTCATGCATAATAGTATGACAGCAAATTAGCATAAACATGAGATGAATATTACATGTGTTATCTTGACATAAAAATATATTATCCAAGGAAATGTCATAGAAATGTGATAAAAAATAATTATCATTTAACTTACATTTGATATTGTTTTTTCAGTATTTACAGTAAAGATTATTTTCATGTCTAATGACTGTATGACATAAGCAACTCTACTGAATAAACCGGCTTAAATACTTTAAAATTAAAAAAATACAATTATGAATATAAAATCTGGAATTTTCAAATCACTTTTCCACTACTTGAAACGCCTTTTAAACATGCCTATAAAATTGTCAGTTCAGCTGTCAAATGTTAGTAAGGGTTGGAAAAAGCAGAGGAAGGAACTACGGATATGAAGACGGTTAGACTGCTGAGAACTTCGCTCTGCTTTGTTTGTCTTTAAATCCTATCTCTTCCCCCCATCTCTTTACATACGCATCGGTCCAATGTTGTCTTGACAGTTCAATTCTCTTTGTTCAATATTTGCTTCGCCTGCCGCGGAGTTTGGCATTCATTTCAAGCCTGAACACCACTTGTTTGTTTTCATTTTGTTCTTGAGCGCAGATCAGAATTTTGCCTCTATAAAGGCCAACACTTTCCTTTTATTTCTAAAAGTGCCTCTTATTTTTATTTCTTCATGATCTTCAGTTTACCTCAATGTGAGGAGCAGATTCTTGCAACATACCTGCCTCAGGAAAATCATACCTAATTCTCTAGATATTGTTCCCATTTGTATGTTTCATTACTTAAAAATTATTACAGAAACACATTTAAATTCCATATGACACTACAAACTTTAAATTCGCTTGACTATATGTTTGCTCTGTTTATAAATTTACAAAATATGTTTGCTAAACTATCTCTATGTTTACAAAAATGATTGTTTAACTATATGTCTACATTTTACCATACGTGTTCGATGATTTGTACAAATAAATTATTAATGTAAATATGTAAATTTATAAATTTATTCGATGAAAAATTCCAATTCAGTTAAATAAGTTAAGAATTAATGGAAAAATATATCTAATTTGATAACAAAATAGAAAATACATATTTTTGGCATATAATCCATGTACAAGGTATTCAATATTTTATCAAAAGCTACATAATTTCGTCGAAAGAAGATTTAAATATATAGTTTTGTACGATAATTTAACAAATTTTAGTAATAAATTATGTATCTTTAAATTATTTATGTGAAACATGAAAACAAATTTTATGCTATTTTCTATTATTTACTAAACACAGCTTTTTTATTTAAATTTAAAAGATATTCATTTGAAAAAATAAATTTTTTGATTAATTTACCGTATTTATGTCAGTATTTTTCATGTAAAATGCTGAATAAACATACATTTTAGAATCGAAATTTTTGGTATGCATTGTTGACTATTCAAAACAGATCCGTCTGATATAAAATTATTTTCTTAAAATAGAAATTTAGTTCCTTAGGTAAATATATTTGAAATATATTTGAGCAAATATATTTGAGTAAATATATTTGAGGAAAATAAAACATTGTAAATAAATACAAGGAAAAAAATCTATGTTTTGATAAAACAATCCAATACATTTATTATAAGTAAGAGAGGGAATGATAAAGTCTTTAAAAAACATTTGGTATTATTTGTTTTTGAAAAAAAAAAACTAAATTGTTTTTTCTAAATGGGGTAGATTATTGCTACAACTTGTTCTCAATTAGTTTCCATTTATTTCTTTCCCTCATAGGTTCTACTAACATTTAATGATCCTGTAATTATGATGGGGAGACATGCTCCGAACGGAAGACATATTTCTTGGTTATTCTTGAATTATTATTATTATTCTTTTTCTTTCATTCGATACACTTGACTTCCTAGTTTGCTTTGTTTTTGCGCTTAATGCACATCAATAAAGATAAGGTTAAACGATGATTTAACTGAATGCAATCAATTTCAGGTTTATATTATATAAATAGCTGCGAAATAATAACTAAAATTACTTCTCGGAAATTTTATTTTTGGTTTGATAAATTTCTTTTTATAATATTATTTTTCTTTTGTTTTGAATGAAGTATTAGAATTTATGAAAGCAAAACTGATACAAAATATGAAATGTAGAATATAAAAAATTTTAAACAGCTACGAGATGAAATTTAATATTTTAAATTGAATAATTTTATTGGCACTAAAAATAAATTAACGATGTTCAAATATTTATATTTTATTAAAATTGTGTTAATAAAAATGATAGTATCATAAAATTTTGCAAGACATGATGAAAAAAGTAAATTAATTATTAACTAGATCAATTCGTAACAAATTATTGGGGTAGCAATATAGTATTTTTATACCTCCACCATTTATAACAGTCATTTTTTTACGTATCATTCCTCAAGTCATTAATTCAGTTTTTTTTTTTCTTGCTGATAGGTTATAACTATAAAATAATTTAAAAATGCAATTTGTATTTTATGTAACCCTTCTCATAAAAAAACATTTACTTAAGTGTTTGCCATTATTCTTGATGAAGACACAGGCGAAAATCTTTTTAAAACAGTATTCAAATTTTACTTTGTTACGTTTATTTAGTTTTTGGAATAAATATAAGTCAGTTTTTTTAACATTTTTTTTTTGTGAATGTAACTGTTATGTTTTGCTACCATATTTTTAGTAATGTCTAACCAATATTTTAAGCTAAAATAAACTAGTAGCATGACAGCCCATCCGAGGGGCCTAAGGCTTACTGTTTTCTTGACCGAGGGCCCTGGGGGTAGAAGGGTATGTCCCGATCAAGTGGTCAGCCTAATGCGGAGCGCCTAGTGTTTAACTCTCAAGCATGCTCGGTACTCAATTTATTGACCTATTGAAGGGATGAAAGGCTGAAGCGACATTGTTTAGTCCGAAGATCGAACCTCAGACCTGTCTTGGCAGCGTGAAATGCTACCACTATATATATATATCCTTTTCACGACGGGGCGCCTTTGCTTAAGACGCGCGTTCAGGACGAAGCAGAAATGAAAGGAATGATATTACAGGACGGGGGTTTTTCTCCGCTAGGCCTAACTTTAGAAAAAATTCGTAAATCATACAGTTAAAGTCCTATCGCCGTGATTTTTGGTAGCATTTTAGATTATCACATAATCTATCTTATAACATTAAAACTAGACTTTATTAATGTTTTTCCTTCAATTTATATGATATATATATATATATATATATATATATATATATATATATATATATATATATATATATATATATATATATATATATATATATATATAAAAGTTGCTTACTTTGAGAAATAATTTTCGATTCAATGCAATTCTAGTTTTTCCAAAATTTTAATTGACAAAACACTTCAACATATTTGCAAATTAATAAAAACTATACAAGGGCTATTAACAAGAAAAAATAACAAAATTTAAAATAAAGACTGAGTATGGAAAATCTCAAATCACGGAGAAACGCAAATTCCGACATTGCATGATTTGCAAGTATAAAATGTTTGTTGTGTTTTCTTTTCTTTCATCACGGTTTGTGAGCAAACAATGCACTTTCTGCGACTTATTTCTCCCTTTTTGTTCAAATTAAGAGTAGGAAAATGCCTACCAGACAATCCTCATTATAATAATCTGGAGTCGAGAATTTTCGAAATAACAAGAAAAGTGAGTAAATATAACCGAAAGCAGTAAAACTGTAACGAAACTGACGCTAAAACCCTAAAAAACTTCCAATAGTAGCGAAAACAAAATAAAAAAAGTGTTCGGAGAGCTATCAGAAGCGAGAATGCTTAAATCACGTGGATAGTTGAAGAGCCGAGCTGTGTTTGTTTACATTGAGATTTCTTCTCCCCACCCACAGCTGATAATCAAAAGACCAAAAACAGCAGGAATACCAAAAAAATGAAGGTCAGAACACTAAAACAACTTTCAGTTTAAATGTAATGGACACATAGTGCCATCTAGTGATTATTAAAAATTGTTTCAGCTTAAAATGCATATATGTTCCGCCCGTCGCGAAGAGGATATATATATATACCGGTTAGGTGGTCAGCCTAACGCGAAACTACCAGTGTTCAATTCGAAAATATGATGTAATCCGTTTTATCAAGCCTTGATGAAAGGATGAGTTAATCTTGCCCAGCCGGAGGATAAAACCTCAGACCTGTGTATCGAGAGCATGATGCACTACGCTACAGGGTTTCTAAAGATTAATTCAAAATTTCAAAATCTCAAAACAGCAAGAAATTTTAAAATTCCTTATCTAATGAAATGATAAGTGAATTCATTATTTAAGTGAAGTCAATTACTGTGGCTAAAGTAATAAAGACTATGGTTTTAATATAATTTTATTGATGTAGAGCATTATATAATATATATGCATTTACATTGAAAATGGATAAAAATGTATAATAAAAAGTAATGTGATGGTGTGTGTGCGCCCTATTATATATATTAGTTTTCATTATATATTACTATCACTTTTTAATGTAAACGCATATAGATTGATTGTATTTCAGATAAGCTCATTTTTAAAATTAAAGCATAAACATTTTATTTATCTAAAAAAAGTATGCGTTTTAATATTTTCGTATTTGTTGCATTTGTCTTAAAACTATTTTAATTAGTTTCTAAGTTCATTAAATGAAAATTCGTTACTTTATTTTAATGCTCTAAAATCTTTAAAATGTGATTAAATATTTCAAGAGAGAGCAAGAATGCAAATTATTGCAATTTAAAAATTTAAATAAGAAGATAATTATTTCCAGATCTGAACAAGTTTATTAAAACTGCCATTTCCTGTCCATTCCTTCCTATTACAGTTACAAGATATTACATCTCTTAAAAATCAAAATTTCTGGCTTATATGCATTCATTGCTCTCATTTTTTTACGTAAAAAGCAATATCAATGATACTATTTTTATTGAAGGACTTAGTTCTTCCACTTCTCATAATCTTCGTGAGCTGCTCCAATATAGAGGGCTCTCGTGAGCAAGACTACACAATGAAGCTCTTCCAGGAACAAGTCCACACTCTAAAATCCTTCAACAGCTCTTGAAAAGAAAAATGAGTTTTTGAAGTGTCCTTCCACTTTTCAAGTGAAGGATAAGAGATTAAACTTTCTGATTTCCCTTCCTCTGGCTGCCTAGATTTCCATTTGAGTGACGTTTCATTTCTCATCGCAGAAACTCAGACAACGTTTCCCTCCAGCGTCGCCAACTTCAAGATGGATTCCATTCTGAGGTATAGTATTTGTCTCGAACAAACCCCTTGTCTACCCGCAGAAGGATAAGGCTAGCAGTAGATATGTCCTTCCCAAATGCATATGGCTTCTGGCAATTGACTTGCTGTGCTTATTTATATTGAAATTGGGAAGTTAATAAAATTTTGGTGAGAGTCAGACCAAATGCAAATTCATCATAGACTCTTGGTCTGGAATGATAGATTCTTGGCTTTTTTTCTTTTTCTCTGAGCTTCTAGTACTGCTGAGTTTAATTTAGACGGGGAATTTTTACAGTGAGATAAAATAAATATGGGAACGATGCGAATGGAAAGATGCAAACGTAAGTTCAGAAAAAAGCTGCCTCAAAAACATGGTAATATAAATAAATAAGAATAAGTTCTTATTTCAATATCATAAGCAATTGAATTTAACTTGATAGATCGTTTAATTATAATCTATATTAATAATAATTTTAGGCAGCTTAATGAGGACAATATTGCTTTTTTTCAAATTACTTTTTCTTATTGTTTTTTTTTTGTAAAACTTTCCTTATATTTTTTTACATTTGTTCATATTTTGTATTTTAACACTAATAAATACCCACAAGAATCATTGCAAAAATGACGACATTTCTTCATCACTTTCGAAATCATTTTACTAAAATAATCCAGCAATAGAAATATAATACTTTAAAGAATGTTTAGAAATATAAAAAGCGTTATAAAATTATATTTCCTCGGCACATTTCTTTCGTACTGAATTTCTGAATTCTTTTTCTGAGTCATTATATAAACAAACATTTGTGTCATAAACAAAGTTTTAAGACACTAATTCATTTATATATTAACATTAACGCAGAACATTTTAAAAAGAAATTTAATATTAATTCGGTTGAAAAATTATAAAAAAATGTCTCATTCAATATGTAGTCTGACTTGTGCAAAACAATTTCTTAGACTTTTCAATATTTAAAATTTTCTTAGGATTTGTATCTTAATTTGGATTTTAAAACATTTTGTATAACTACATTGGTATATATTTAGACAGATGATCACTATATGTATATATATATATATTGAATTAACAACAGCTCATACAGGGGCGAAGGCCTGCTGCACTCCGATATCAGTTTTCATGACTGAAATCCCTGGGGTGTGAAACGTATGTCCCGCTTAGGTGGTCAGCTTAACGTAAAACGCCCAGTGTTCTCATCCTAATCAAGATTGGTACTCAATTTTATCGACCTACTGAAGGGATGAAAATCTTAGTCTACCACCAAACGATCGAAACTTGGATCTGCGTTTTAAGAGCTTGAAGCTCTCAGCCACCGGAATTTCATGAATATTTATGCGATAATTTATAAAAATTTGATTATTTGGTTGACGTTGCATTGTATTTGAAACATTGATTGTAAGTAAGAATTAAAAAGTCTATGCACATTAAATTTATCTCAAATATGTTTTAATTTATGAAATGCTTAATTCTATTACCTTATAAATTTTTTTCAAGCATATTCAATATCCCCTATAGTTTTGAAATAATTGTTGATCTTATCTATATTATTAAAAATCAATAAATCTAAAAAAAATAAAATTTTAATAAGACCTTAAAATTAACTTACTAATTCAATATAATTAGAAAATTTATTTTGAATAGAAATAAGTTTTTTTTAAAGAAAGATGGAAACAAATTTTTAACAGTCGTGCTATTCTGATTATTTCTGTTCACGTGCACCGTTTTCCATCTGTACTTGAAAATTGCAGCTCTCATTTATTCGAATCTCTTTGTGGGTCAATTACTTTTATAAACATGCCAGTAACTATGAAATTCAAAAAAAAATTGATAGGAAGTAACCTTGTTTGAACTAGAAACTTAACATTTTATTTTAAATTACACTATCGCTTACATTGTATAATATTATTGGATTATCTAGCCTACAATATTTAGCTTACAAGAGACACTAAATCTTAATAAATATTCACACACAATTTTTATTACTATTTCATTTAAAGCGCTTCACAATATTGCGTTTTTAGATGCAATGAAATTTATAATCGCAATAAAAATTCCTCTTTCCAAGAATGAGAATAATTTTTTAGACATATTATGTCTACTGTCAAGTTCTACTCATTGATCCATGACGATGTTGTGAAGAACATGGAGAGAAAGATTTTTTTCCGACAACATCGGAGAGGGCAGAAAGCTTATTTCAGCTCAGCAAAATATTTCGAAACACATTTGGAAGATAGGATGAGTATTTAAAATAAGTGTCACAAGAATTAAGTCAGAAGAATTTTGTTGATATAATCATCATATGCCTATCTCTGTTTGTCCGGAACAAAATCCTTCTCTTCATGAACCGAATGATAACTGGGGATGAAAAGTGGATTACCTCCGAAAACATCAACGGGAAAAAGGTTAGCTTGTGCGGAAAACCTAGCCTTTCCAGCTATAAAACAAATTTGGGTCTGAATAAGAGAATGTTGTGTATAGGGAGGGATATTTGAGGACCAATACATTATGAGCATTAAAAATTAAACGAAAAGCTCAATTCGGATAAATATTGTCAGCAACTGGATAATTTAAAGGGAGCAGTCCAAGAAAAGCGGACGACAATGTTCCAAGAAAGAGCAGTCTAAGACAGAAGCCAAGAAAGCAGTCCGTCAAAAAATTGCAGAACTAGGCTGGGAAATTATGTCCCATACACAATATTCTCCGGATTTATCACCCTCCAACTATCACTTATTTTCGTATTTAAATAATTTTTTGAAAGGCAAAAAATTCAAAAATGAAGAAGATATCAATCAAATGTGGTTTAAATTTTTCGCATGCAACGAGGAAACATTTTGCTAAAATGGGGTTTTCAAATTGCCCTCAGGCTGGCAAGAAGTCATTATTACTACTGGCAATTATATTCTTTAATAAAGTTTATTTTCATTTAAGAAAATTTGTATTTTTTTTAATTCAAAAAATGGGCAGAACTTCCCGGTACACCTAATATTATGATATCGAAGGAGAAAGAATTTAATGTTTTACAGCATATCAGCACTTGCTGCTGCCATAATGTAGCGCAGTTAATCTGGTATATTAAGGTTTCAATACTTCTAATTAGTGAATCTCAAATCAGTAACTAAATATTTCCAAAAAGTGATAAATCTGAAGAACATACAAGTAGAAATAAGCAGCTAGTATTTTTACTTTATTCTACTCTCCTCTTTATTTCATCATATTATTTTATTTCTTCTCCTTATTTTCTTGAAATAGAGGTTTATTCGTTATTTGATAGAAAGAAAAAAAATTAGCACAAAATCCAATGACTCTGGTTGACCAATGTGTTTTTTAATTAAAATACAATACGATTATACCACATTAAATACCAGTAACAGATCTATATAAAAATCATTAGATCAGTAGCATGATTTCCATTTTCTGAACATAATCAAGTCAACATGCTATTGAAAACAGAAATGGGATTCGTGTTAAAATATGATGTTAATTATTTATGTATTCGATTTTATATTTTTTGTAATTTTTTAAATAAGAATTATTTAATTTAACATTGAAAGATAATCGAAGCATTGGAGATTTTGGTCATACTCGTTTTATCTGTAATCATGACAAAAAATCATATAAACACTGATTGCTGTGCTCCAAAAAATTTTTATGTGATCATACAATAGAACTTACCGAGTGGTGTGCAGTTAATTTGCGAAATTGTACTGCTATGACTGAGCTGGATGCATGTCTTAGATCCAGTCATACAGTCATTTCCTTCCCTATCAAATGATTTAAAGTTCATATCGCTGTTGTATGGCCATCTGCAACTTAAGAAAGAATGTATAAAAACACAAATGTAACAAAATCCACAATAACACAGCAATCCAAAATAATAATAATAATGCTCAATATCCACTGAAAATTATTATCAAAATATTTCTCCTAGAAAAATCAGATACATATTCAAATGACATTTCCTTTGTTACACCAGGAATTCCAATATAATATGAAAATTAACCAACTATATTTTTTTCTCAACTATTCAACTTTCCCAAAATTGCTCAATTTTTTTTTGGTATTATATAAAAAATGAAAAAGAAACTTTGAAGTTACCCAAAAGATATAGTCAGCACTTAAAATGGTTATATTTTTCATGTTTTTCACGGTGTTATAAACGTTTCTCAGTTCGAGCTTTTCCATTCTGTTGCAGCATTTTCAATAACTCGCAATGCATATATTGTGCTCTATTAATATTTTTTTAGCATTTTAGTATAAATAATATAAAGTCAGGAATATACATTATAGCAAAATTTCTTAAAATGTGATTTTACATTCATTTTAATTAATATAAGAATATTAAAATTAAAACGTATAAAATTCATGGCAATTTTTTACTTAAAATATACTGCATATTCAATGATTATGTAGTCTCACAATTATAAAAAAAAATATCACTTTCTATCACTTTAAATGATGATTTAATATTTGTTTCTTACTATGTTCTGATATTTTTTCTTTTTTGAAATCTGAAAATTTTAAATAAATTAAAAGTTTGCGAGTCAAAAGGAAATGTTGCCTTAATATTTATTTTACATAGTTTTGTATAAAAATAATCAGAATTCAAAACAGAATAATTATTTTAGATTTGAAGTAGAAATAACTCTGACTTTCTTTATTACATTTTCATATTATAAATAAGTTTACTGGTTATGTAAATTTAATTCATTTAAAATGAATAATTAATGACTTTGATGATATAAATCGATTTTTTGAGTAGAAATATTACTTCAATAAAACATTTTCGGCAAATGGAATATATATGTTTCACACCAACGCAACAATAAACCAATTGATATTGTAATTTCTAAAAATATAGGTACTCATTTTTCTATGAAAATAATAATATTTTCACATTATTTTTAACATAAAAAGACTTATCTTTTTTCTAGTTTGGTATACTTTTTCTTGTCCTAGTTGAGTAATTATTATATTTTTCCCTATAAATCAATTTATTGTTAATAATTATTTATTAAATCGTGACTGATATTACATGATAAAATACTTTTTATTCTTTGTTATATGTATTATTATAAATGTTTTTACACGTAATTCACAGTTTTATAATTAATTTGATTGTGAAACACATCTTCATAAAATAATATATTTGGAATAGATTTACGGTCAATATGATACACTTAGATATAAAATAAATTGTTAATATTGATATGGAAACCATGTGTAATCTTAGTGCTATGTATTATGAATGTTTATGTCTAGGAAATAAAGATGTAAATGGAAAGAATAATGACTATAAAGAATAAATTTACGATTGATATATTTCTTCGAAACTCTCTGACTACATTTCAAAGACTACGTTTTACTTTTTTACTATCAATGAAGATACTACATAATGCAAACATTCATTAAAATCAAAGTAAAGTGTAGTTTCCTGTTAAATTTTCTTTTGAAGCAATGAATATATTAACTGTTTGAAGATCTCTTAAACCCTTGTTAAAAATGCACTCGATTGATTGAAGTTTATAATTTAAATATTTCTTTCCATACTCATTATTATTTCAATGCAGTTATGTTTCCAAAATGTATTCCAACCGAAAAATACCACAGCTAAAAAGAAGACAAAAATTTAGGAAAAACGAAAAAGAAACTTCGCAAGAAGGGGCTTTACAAATCATTAAAAATATTGAACCAAAGGATGAAATTAAATTCAATTTTACGCCTCTGCTTCAGTGGGAGAAATAAAACAAGGAATGGAATACGCAAATATTGATTGACGATGAGGACGCAATATATTTCGTGTTCAAATGAAATTATTTGTCTCTGCCAATCTCAATTCCAGCTTCTATTTTTTTTTATTTCCTTTTCTGGTCTTCGGTGCTTTTGAAGTAATAGATTGAATATATTTTTCTTATTCTTCTTTTTAGCAGATACGTTCGAATTGTTCCGTTATTGAAACGTGTTTTTTTCTCTATTGCTTCCGCAAGTTTTATTTATTAGAATTAGGATTCTGTGAAAGAATGCTGTAAAGAGAATGTAACTATTTCGAAAGGAGGACGTAATACGAAAATATAAGTTACGTACATACTTCTCAGTGTTTTGAGAAAATATTTATTTTCGAGAAATTTATTTGTTTTTTTATTTAGATACAAATGTAAGACTTATACATTAATCAAAAATGTAAAAGAAAAATAATGACAAATTTGTATTATTTCAAAGAAAGCACGAATGAAACATTTTTTGATTTGTTATCTTAACAAACTATTATAAGGATTTAGAAATGTCGATAAAAATTTTAACTCCTTAAATAATAGTTTGTTTCTGAAGCTTTATAATAGTTAGTCAAAAAAAATGTCAATCTCAATTATAATAATTTTTGAATCATGTAAACTGAAAAGGGAAATTTAAGATAACAGCTAAGATGTCGATTTATTTTTAAAGGCAAATATTAAATTCTACAGCTTTACAAATTATATGAATAAGAGAATTAGTAACAATATCATTGGGAAATTATTAACTGTATGGGTTGAAAAATATGTTTTAACTACATATTTTAATATTCTATTATCTGACAATTTATTACAATAAAACTAATGCATATGATATACAGATTATATTAAGCACTTTAAATAAATAGTTCTTTTAACATCTATTAAATGACATTTCTAGATATATATATATATATATATATATATATATATATATATTTCAATATCTCCCATTCAATACATAAATGTTTATTTTAAAATAATCTAAATTATTTGCTAAAGTTTATCAATATAAAATCGCATATTTTCTTAATAATTGGCTAATAGCACATGTTTTACATGTATTATGTAAACAATCCCTTATTATAATGAACTGGAGTTATTTTTAAAATTGTGAATGTAAATCTCTAAATTATCGACAAAAAATGGTTGATATCCTTTTCGTTGAAATCCGTTGTCATACAATTCATATTCCATCAGTTATTAAAAGAATGAATGAACGGAAATGTATCTGATTTTATATTGATTTAGTTTCTTTTCTTAAAAAAATTATTTTAATTTTTTTAAATTCCGTTATATAAATGGATTTGCTGAATATTTCTGTTTAATGATTGATACTACTGATTATTTTACCACTTGTAAGTGCTAAAATGTGATAAAAACTGTTAGCATTTAAATATATAATATACAAGAGTTCTATATATAGCTATTGAAATTATTAGATGTTAGATATAGTTAGCTATACATATTACATTAAACAGTTAAAGTTGAAATTATTTTATATTTGATTTTTCTTTAAATAGGAGTACTTTAAAATATGCCACCATAATAAGGAAATCAGAAATCATTTTCTGTTTTATTTTTATTGATATTTGCATTTAATATTAATTTAAATAAATAAATAAATGGTTTTATAGATATTCAATCATACATAATAGGATTTCCGCGGATTTTTCTAATATTGGGCAGCCCCATTATGACATGCATGGTATACTTTCACTACGGTCTTAAATACTTCACAAACTTAGCCATTTTAGAAATGCTTCAATCCTTGTCCTGAAAGTCAATGATTAATCTCTTTTAGACGTTGTATGAAAGACTTCGTTTCTGCTTGACGCCAATGATTTCAGTGCTTTCCGATGCTTTAACACATCCTTTATATATGCTCAAGTGCACTGTGTTGAAACCTGCCATTTGTGATTGGTTATTTAACTTCGACGTCATTACGTAAGGGGTTGTCACATAAATGTAACTGGATTGTGTGTATATATATATATATATATATATATATATATATATATATATATATATATATATATATATATATATATATATATATATATATATATATATATATATATATATATATATATATATATATACGCACTGGTGTGCAAAGCTTAAGCAACGATGTAAGTTTTAAGCAGATAGTCATGAAATTGCATATAAGGAGTTCTTGCGATCAGTGCAATGAACACGTAATTCAGTAGAAAGATCATGCGTATGCAAATATTAATGGCAAAACGTCAGAGTTGACGTGAGCGTATGGAAAACGCGTGCGCTCGGGGCGTGCAGTTCAAGCATACAATAAGAGGAAGGACGGAGGAGCAATTAAAAGCTTTCGTTTCAAGTGCAAGTGAGTGTGTCCGTGAAATATGGCTAAAAGAAATCGCCTGGATGACTTCACACGTGGAAGACGGATTGGAAAACTGGAGGTGGAGCGTAGTGTGACCAGTGTAGCTGAAGAGTTCGGAATCAACAAAAGTGTCGTTTCGCGGACTTGGAAAGCCTTCAGAACCACAGGTACAGCTGTTCGAAAGGTTGGTGGTGGCCATCCCAGGAAAACAACTGCAGTGGATGACCGCTATATCGTCCTGCAGGCGAAAAAAACACGAAACCAGTCAGCAAGCGCCATTGTTCAGCAAACTGTGTACAAGTGTCGCGGATTACTGTGGCCAGAAGCTTTCACAAAGATTGCCTGTTCGCCCGCCGTCCCGAACGCTGCATTCTGTTGACAGCTCGCCATCGGCGGCACCGTTTAGAGTGGCGCAAAGAGCACAAAAACTGGACATCTGATCAATGGAGTCACGTCCTCTTCACAGATGAGAGGCGTTTCAGTGCCGCAAGCGATTCTCAATGCCAGTTGATTTGGAGAGAGGTTGGGACACGGTTTCATCCCAGAAACATAACGGAAAGAGACAGTTATTATGGTCCTAGAGTTCTCGTCTGGGCAGGCATTATGCTGAATGGGCGGACTGAGCTCCACGTTTTCGACAGAGGTTCTGTAACCGGAGATCGCTATTGACAGGAGGTAATCCTTCCCCATGTGCCTCTGTTCCGAGATGCCATTGGAGCAGATTTCATTTTTATAGATGACAATGCACGGCCACATCGGACTCATGCTGTTCAGCAGCTACTGGAAAGTGAAGACATCACCCGAATGGATTGGCCAGCGTACTCCCCTGATTTAAATCCCATAGAACATGTGTGGGAAGCTTTGGGAAGATGCATTGCGGTACGATTGCATCCCCCAGGGAACACGCAGCACTTGAAACAGATGCTGATTGAGGAATGGGCACTCTTTTCGCAAGAATTGCTGGAAAATCTGGTGCTGAGTTTGGGGAGACGATGCGAAGCAACCATTGCAGTAAGGGAGGGTATATCTCATACTAAAGAACATCTGTTTTTTTTTGTTTTTCTTGGACAGATGATCTTGTGCAGGGATACTGTGGGAACAATAAAGCCTATAATTGTTTGATTCCATACTGTATGCAATGTATTCATTTTTGTGCAACTATGCTTTCGTCATCCTGTAAATACAAAATGAGGTGTCTCATGTCTGAATTTTATGTCCCTCAGATGATTTCTCACGGAGTTATGGCAGAAAAACCACCTGTTGCTTAAGTTTTGCACACTATATATATATATATATATATATATATATATATATATATATATATATATACATATATATATATATATATATATATATATATATATATATATATATATATATATATATATATATATATATATATATATATATATATATATACAGAGTGATCCAAAACTTATGGTACAAATTTCGTGGAGAGGTAGGTAATACGTCAGGAAACCGATTTCACACAGGAAAGTAAACGCGCAAAAGTACGCATGCGTATGTAGAGGGCGCTGTGTGTAGACAACTAGCTCGCCTGACCACTCACGCTGTCATCAGTATGGAAGCAACATGCAGGTTACGGGGAGAAGACGACTGACGTGAACTATCAACGTTGCAGAACTAGTCCTACAGTCCATCGAAGATAATTCGAATACCAACACTCGAGCTATCTCTCACCAGCTTGGGGTCTCTCAGTCATCAGTATGGGGATACTGCATGAGGAACGTGTGTATCCTTACCATCTGCAAAGGGTGCAGTTTCTTCAACTCGACGATTATCCGAAGCGTGTGGAATTTGTACAATGGTTCATGCATAAAGGTGCCGGGGATCCTATTTTCCCGCTTCTGTCCTTCTTACAGATGAAGCATCATTTATTCGTGAAGGTGTGTTCAATACACACAATTTACATGTCTGGGCTTACGACAACCCGCATGGTAACAGAAGTCAAGCTGCGCAACATCATTTTGTCGTCAATGTGTGGTCGGGAATCGTTGGTGATTCTTTGCTGGGACCTTACTTCTGCTATCGTACCAATTGGACGCCCGGTAATATCTAATCGTTCTCGAGACCGTGTTACCGACTTTTTTGGGCGCTGTTCCTGCACATGTCCTCCGAGATATGTGGTATCAACATGACGGGGCTCCATTGCATACCACAACTGCTGTGCGTGATTACCTAAACCGTACATACTGAGCTCGATTAATTGGCAGACGTGGACCGATCTCTAGGCCAGTCAGGTCACCTGATTTAACGCCCATGGATTTATTTTCTTGGGGAGCAATGAAAAACCTTTTGTATGAGACACCCATCGACAGTAAAATGGACCTTGTTGCACGAATAGTGGTCATCGCAGGCACTGTCCGTGAAATGCCAGGTGTTTTTGAAAATGTTCGGCGCTGTGAAGTCTGAGTTCTTGTAAATGGTCGCAATTTTGAGCACCTACTGTGAACAACTTTATCTTACTGTTATAAAAATCACATTCCTTACCACTTAATTGTACTCATTTCTTATGTTCTCCTTACTTCTCCATTTTATTCATGTAGATGACGTTTGTGAACATACTTTTCTATGTGAAATCGGTTTCCTAACGTTATCCCTAACCTCTTACAGAACTGGCAACTAGAAACAAGGTGATCCTTGTATGGGTGCCAGGGCACAAAGGTATCGAAGGTAATGAAAGGGCTGATGAGCTTGCTAAACAAGGATCGCCTTTTGTTCCCATTGGTCCAGAACCTTTTTGTGGGATCCATTTGAAGACCGCAAAAACCAATGTTCTTAGATGGGAGAGACGTAAGATGTATGAAGCTTTGCTCAACACTCCTGGTCAAACCCATGCTAAAAGTATGATATGTGGATCATTAGCCAGGATTGCCTCTGAAATTTTTAGATGCTCTAGACAGAAGATACGATTAATCGTAGGTTTCATAACTGGGCACTACTATTTCAGAAAGCACCTCCATAAAATGGGACTGTTTCAGCAAGACCCTATCTGCAGGAAATGTCATACGCAAGAGGAAACGGCCAAGCATATCATTTACGAATGCGAGGCTCTTGCTTTCCCTAGATTAACTTCTTTATGCATCATCCATACTAGAGAGTTACATACTAGAGAGAGACTCCATTAAAGGGTTATCGGACTTTATTAATAAAGTGGGTGACCCGAGTAACTGGAACTAGGAAACATTGGATTTGGAGTTAATGATACAAAATGCTGATTATAGCAGAGGTGCCAATGACATACAAACCCAACCTGAAGCAGAAGAACGTATTCCCTGTCCATGAAATGTGTACGATAAGTTTTGAATCTACCTATATATATATATGTGTGTGTGTGTGTGTGTGTGTGCGCGCGTGTGTGTGTAGTATATATTATATATATATATATATTCATAAATGTCTTCTACTGTTCTTCTGCTGAGAAGAGACAAGTTTTATTAGTTTTATTTCTATTGCTCCCAAATATGTTTGTTTTTTATATTATATATCTTTTACAAATATCTTTTTTTAATATTTATTTTTTCCATGATCACTCTAATTTTTCTCCTCTGATCTTATAGGCAACGTTTTACTAATTTATTAAAAATATTTTTTAATTTGAATTTTTATTTGTTATTCTAAAAATTTCTAAAATATTTAACTACATTTTACTAATATTTTCACAATTTATATAGAACGAAGAGTATTCAAAAAGTTTATTTCATTTCATTAATATATAGTTCTCATCAGTATTGAAAATTAAACCAATGCATACATAATTGTATAACACTAAAAATACAATTTGTTAGTCACTATTATTTTTACCTGAGTATTGTATAAAACAAACGCAGTTTTAACTTATAAACAATTTCAATTCGTTAAATCATCATGCCGTCTCTGATCAGTATTGAACATTCTCATGCTTAGGACGGCCCCCGAAGAGTTCAACTCTGTTTTCACGCAAGGTTTTCACTTAGAGACCGATCTTCTATATATTGTGGGATTTATATCTATTTAAAGAGGTATTTTGCATATTTATAATACAAGTTCTCAGAAAACGGTGAAAATCAGTTGAGTGGAAACGGACTTTCAGTTAAGAAGAAATGAGAAGGGAATCCGGTTTGAAATGGAATTCCAGGCCTATAGTCTCTTCCTCCTTTATCTCTTTTATTTTATTCTCTGAGAAAGAATTTCAAAAGGAAGTTCATTCTTGAGAAGATTTTAAGTTAGTTGCTAGTTTGTATCCGTATTTATGATTTCGTGGTCTGTTTAATACGACTTCAGGTTCTTCTGTAGAAAGTGGGTTGCTCAAAGACCTTTTTTTATAACTTTCTCTTTCTAAAAATTCCACTTTAACGTTAACTATAGCATTTTTCAGTTAGTTTAATCCTTTTTGCCTGCAATCTCAAATATGTAAAATTTAATGCTATAATTCGGAACTGAATTTGTTAAATCCCGTTACGAACATGAAAGTCTCAACATTTGGTTATTAAATTAATTTAGATGGCCAAAAATACTGCTGATTTAAGTATATAAATTTGCAAATTGTTGCTTTTATATATGACACTGAAAATTAAAGTTAATATATAATACATAACATAGCATATAAAATAATTGTATGCAAATAAATTTAGTTATGTATTAATGTATTTTCAAATAATTAATAAGAATACAATAAAATTTTCTGTTTCATTTATTTACATAAATATATTATATACACATGTTCTTCTTAAGAATGCATATTTTTTTATCTGTATCAATCAGTAACGTTCTTAAAAAATTTTTAAAAGCAAAAGTAAGTGATTATCATAAAAAAATCTTTAAAAAATGTATTGAATAAAAGAATAATTATATGTTATATACAAATATCGTTTAAGTCGTAAAATCGTAATTAAATTAATTGTTTATTAATGAATCCGTGTTGCTAACCAAAACGTTAATTATATTAGGAATTTGAAACATTTATTTAACTTCTAAAATGTAATTAATTTGCCAAATATTTTTCTAAAATGCCTTGTATAAAAAGCTGAATTTTGAAAGTTTTACATTTTTTATAATAAGCGTATCAAATGTTATAATTAATAAAAATAGCATGGTCACATTTAGAAAGCAATGTATAATTAAGTACAGTACAATATCATTACTAAAATGTAAATATTGTAAATATTTGTTCGAATGACAAACACTTCTGTTTATTTGTTTCATTGCGTTTTTATTTAATTTAGGAAATTATTGTCTAAAAAACTGAACAGTAAAATTAATGTCTAAATAAACCAGAATCTAAGAAATAATTGATGTATCATAGCCTATAATTTTGATATTGTGCATTTTTTTTATTTTCAATCTTTCCTTTTTATGATGCTTGTATTGTTAGATTTCATGCTTGTTAAATTGATTAAAGTTGCAATTTATTTAGCCAATGTTGACTAATACATATTACCAAAATTTATAAGCTTTCACAAGAAAGCAATATTAAATTATATATATAAAGAAATTGAATGATTTTATCCGAAAAACAAAAACTTGATTTCTGTTTCAAATGAATAATAGAATATTTATCTTCGGAAAATAAATTTCATTTATCGCAACTTTTTCAAAATATAAGCTTTCCTATTTCTAAAATTCTAAAGAAATGCGTCACTTGAAGAAGTTCTCATGTGATAGAAAACAATATTTTCCGCCAAACATTTCCCTCAATTATTACTTCAATGTGAGACTTTTATTAAATCCTCTTATGCATTGTTTATTTTGCATATAATTGCAATTTTTTTGAAAAGGCCCAAGACTGAGTTATTTTTCTCTTTTCATTGTTTTGAATAAAGAAAAATTATAATTCCTTCTCTTTTTGTTTCATTATGTTCCGTAAGTTTTAAAATGCAGTTCATAATCTTATTTAATGGATGATTTGTGTCTTGTTTTTATAACAACAAACAGCCTCTTTTTGAATCTTATTTATAAGTGTTTACAGTTTCTGGAAAAAAAAAGAAATTTTATATATCTTGGTCTTTATTAATTTCTTTTATATCGATTAGAAAAATCCATGCTTTGTTGAATACTTTCATCTCATTGATTTATCTCTAAAACTAGAATAATAAATATGCTCAGAAGAATTTTTATATTTTGTCTCAGTTAAAAAAGTGCACAAACTTTATTAAGCAAATTATTATATTTTGTGCTGTTATGATAACGAAAGACTACTAATAATACCATCTATATTATTAATAAATATGTTATTATTATATAGGTGTGATATATATTATTTCACTAAACATAACACAGGGATTAAATATATTTAGGATATAAATAATTTAAGAATATCCTATTTACATTTTTAGTTTATTGGGTTAATTTAGTATAAATTAATTTATAATTCTTATATATTTATGTGTTAACCCATTTTCTTACGATGTTCGATTATTTGTATATAAGGCGGTAATTAATTATTATATTTAAAATACTTGTTTTTTTGGTACTATACTTAAATATAAATGAATATTAACAAATTAAAAGGTTACTTTATTGTAAAACATAATATACAGGGTGGCGCGCGGCAGACGGATATATTTGAAAAGGCCATTGCTCGCTTCCTAACCGTTGGCGCTGCTCGAAGGAGTCGTGGTTCGAAAAGCGAGATCGGAAATTTGTCTCCATATCAAGGTCAGTTCACATGATGGAATGGTCAGTAGTGCAGCGTGTGTTTTGCGTGGAAGCATATTTTTCAAACGGCCGTTCGATTGTCCGTGCGCAGCGCGCTTTTCGTTCGGAATTCAGCATCGCCTCTCGCGGTCTCCAGATTTGGCCCCCTGTGACTTTTTCTTGTGGGATTACCTAAAATCCCTTATCTTCAACGACTGTCCTAGGACCCTGGAAGCCTTTTTAGACAACATTGAGGCCAGAATCCAACAGGTTCCTGTAGAAATGCTGGAAAGAGTCCATGAAAATTTCAGGAAAAAGCTCATGCAATGTGTGGAGTGTGAGGGCCGACATTTGGGCGAATTTTATTTAAAACTATCTAAACTCTGATTTCCCTTGTCAGTATATATGAACAAAATTAAAAATATTGTTGTTCGTTAGTATTTTATATTTTATTGACTTTTGATATCCATCCGTCTGCTTTGCGCCACCCTGTATTACATACACACACACACACACACACACATATATATATATATATATATATATATATATATATATATATATATATATATATATATATATATATATGTATGTATATGTATATATATATATATATATATATATATATATATATATATGTATATATATATATATATATATATATATATATATATATATATATATATATATATATATATATATATATATATATATATATATGCATGCATATATATATATATATATATATATATATATATATATATATATATATATATATATAAATATATATATATATATGTATGTATATATATATGTATATATATATGTATATATTTTCACTCATTGTCATTTTTGTCATTTAGCGTGGGTTATTCTCAATCAATGCTATCTAATATTCATTTGTAGTGTTTTTAAGACTGAAATCAAATGTTTTGCTTAAAAAATGTCTTAAGAACAAATTCACCAGTACATACAATAAAAAATGTTTATAACTGCTTACATTTAAATTATCATAATCTTCTTTTAAGCAATTATAACTTAAACAAATCACAAAGATAACTTAATATTGACGATAAATTAAATTTCATATATGATTTTTATTTAGTTCATCTAAGATTTCTAAACTAATACACTCAGAAATGTATTACATTACTAGAAGACTATCTTCTTGGAATTTAGTATTGCATATAAAAAATTGGATAATTTTCAAAGAAGAAAATAAAAATGGTGTAGTGAAATTTACTTTGCTATTTTTAATTTACATACTTAAAAAATAATGTTTCCTATCTCAATTATTCAATTTTAATGATAAAATTACATAAATGCTATATACAGAAATTTTTTTTAATTTTTAATGCTATACATTTGAAGCTTATACTGGATAGCTTTATTACTGATGCCAATGTAAGACATTTTAATGTTCATAAAGAATTACCTACCGAGAGATCTTTTCAGGGATCGTGGGTAATATTCACTTTCTACAAAGGAAGAAGCCTCGAAATAATCCCTATCACCAGCCCAGAGAGATATGCATGCATAAGGCAGAAGAGCAACATGCAACTTACATTGTTCATCAGTCACTGGAATTGAACTCAGAATCTTCTGCTCTAAAGAGTGGTGTCCTATCACTACCCTCGGTGAGTTTCAATTATGTTTTACATTAGAAATCAAAAAGAAAGTAATTTAAATCAAAACAATAATATACAGCTTTTAAGCCACACTAATCACACAATTCACAATATTATTAAATTAAAATTTTAAGATGTATAAACTTTTAAATAAAGTAATAATAAAAACATAAAATAATTTTAGAAAAAATATTATCTAATTTACAATTTTAACTACAATAAATGTGTTTAATTCTAACTTAATTTAATACTTTATAAATGACACAATTTACTCAAACTAATGACTTTATCATAATTATTTCGCGAATATCTCTTTACTCAAACTAATGACTTTATCATAACGTATGTAATAAGGAGCATTGCAAATACTAAATAGCTTTATCTTTTAGCTTTAATCTTCAGCTCTTGGTTTCTCACTATAGAACAGGTTAAGTATTAAAAAGTTCCATGCGTTCATGTTGTTAAATATAATTAAATTAATAAGTTCATTTAGTTTAAAGTAAAGACTTGATAATCTTTATTGAATCATTGAATGTAAATTTTTGTAAAGACAGAAGCATGTAAGGATATTCAATAACGCGATGTGTTATTTTATTGAGGAATGGTCTGTAGCATATTTCTCATGTAAATATTGGGTTTTCAATAATGCACAATTTTTGTAATTTCTTTATTTCATAAAATGTCAATAAAATTACAGGTTTCATTGCTGAATGGTTATAGAAAATTATATTTCTAATATATTTTAATTTTATTAAAACAATCTCATTAAATCATGTAATCTGTAAATAATTTAATTATCTTAATCATATAAGCACATGAGATCATTAAAAAGATCATCCATTGTATATTTAATCTATTTCTTTAAATACTTTACAAGTTTATGTTATCTTTTTTTGTTAAGCTCAATATGTTTTTTGCCAGTTACATAAAAATCATTATGAATTACTTTTAAAATTTGTGATAACATTGCTATAAATCAAACAGCATTATTAACCCCTTATTGATATCCAAAGATTCAAATTAAAAATACATTTTTCATTCGAAAACGCAGAGCAAAATTGAAATCAGTGATGATGAACTTGTGATTATTAAACAACTTTTATATACTGGTTTCATGACTAACACTCATACTTTAGTTGCTTTAAGTCCATTTTAAAAGGGCCGTGGCATCCTAGTGGTTAGGGCATCGGCCTTCCATTCGGAATGGCGGGGTTCGATTCCCAATGCGACTAAAAACTCACCGAGTACATGCGATATACGTGCTCGTTAAATCTGTGGAATCGAAAGACCTGTGGTCGGTCGTTGAGCAGTTACCATGAGTTTAATGGTCTGGAAGAAAATTTCATTCCAATTCAAATCAATATCAAAATTTGAGGAGGTGGATTAGCTGGTGATGCCATCTATCGGAGAAGTGCTTAGAGCAAAATCATACTTTCACCTTCGGGGTCCTCTGTTTAAACGAAAAACGCAACCAACTGACTTAATTTCGTATTGCTGAAGGCATAGCGAGCTTGGCCTGTCCCAGTAACAACAGCACTTAACAACATTTTAAATGTTTCTAATCTAATTTAACCACAAGCCAATAATATGAAAGAAGAAAAAGTACACAATGATAAATCAAATATAATGAGAAAGTACACATAAAAATAAAATATATTTAACTATAACATTATTGAGGCATATATAATTGATAAATTTAAAATTGGTTTCGCTGTTGTCTTTATAATTATTTTAGATAATTATCAAACTTCATTTACAAATATATATTTTAAATTATTCAAACGTTAAAAATGAAATAATTAATGATGTATGTACCACATTACATATCCAGAAAACTGTAATACGTTTCAATAGAACTTGTTTTGAATTTCATGAAATGTATTAAAAAATTTGAGAATATTTTTCACGTTAAATTGAAAGTTAATTACATTAAAAAAATTGCGATTTATATTATAAAAGAATATTTACAACAGATGTAAATGAACTTGATAGTAGCTTCTTATCACATATTTTTTCCTATTTTAATGAGAAATATCAGGATTAAATATTAAAAATGGCAAAAAATAATTAAATGTAAAACAATATTAGATAATTAAAAGTGCAGGTTATTAAGACAAGCTTAAAATAATTTTTATATAACCGACACTACTATGAAATTAACAATTGAACCGCTGCGATAGATCTTAATTGGTCTTCTTTAAATATGAGACAGAAATACTACTGGCGAAGTCTAAGAATATTTATTTTGTCGGGAAATGCATGACAGTATACGATAACCAAGCATGACAGATATCTTGACCTAAATTGTTATTTGTTGGCTGGAGAGACAAAACTAGAGAAAAGTCGGCGAGAAAAGAGCAAACGTCAGTGCTTCCTCAAGACAGGGCCGGGAAGCAGGATTGTCCTTCAGGAATCCAGTCACCCTAATAACACCCAAGTTGATCGTAAAACATGTTGCCACTGGCAACAAATCCTGCCCATAAAGGTACGGTTATAAATTTATCGCACATTGTTTCAGATACTGCGGCAATATGTGAACAACTTCCGTTTGATTAGTTCTTCTTTTCTGGATTAGAGATAAGAAATTGTATTCCATATTTCCAAGAATAGGAAATCAGCAATCGAAGAGAGAGAAGGAATGCGTCGTTAGATATGATCGTTAAACGCACAAAAACAAGTTAAATAGTCTTAAAATTACTGTAAATTATTCATTTGTCAATTTAATATATATATATATATATATATATATATATATATATATATATATATATATATATATATATATATATATATATATATATATATATATATATATATATGTATATATATATATATATATATATATATATATATATATTATATATATATATATATATATATACAAACAAATTAAAATTATGTAATGTAATGGTGCAATGCAACATAAAAAGGATAGAATTAGCAATCCATTCAGCATAAAAGCAGTCTGTAGTACAATCAAAAATGCGTAATTTATAAATAATTAAAGAATAATTCTTAATTTATAAATAATTTAAGAATTAATAAAGAAGGCATTGAAAAATGAAATATATTTTACTAGCATTTTAATAAACAGAATGAAAAGAAAATTAGAATAGTATCTAAATTCAATAGGGGATGTTGTTGAACATGTTGGTACAAAGTATGTTTTTCCTACAATGGCCAAGGACGAAATTCTAAACTAAATTAATTAAAGCAAATAAAAGTAATTTAAAATCAGAATTATTGAATATTTATATTGAAGTAAAAGGACTCAATACTAATACTAATATTTCTGATGAAACAAACAAAATTAATTTTAATGATAAGAAATTAATATTTTTGGAGTTTTAATATTTCCATTAATGCATATAAAAAATGTAATTTTTATTCAACTAAATAAAATATATTTAATGCGTTGTAATTTAAATGATATTAGGGAACAGATTATATAAATGGTCAAAAGATACTTGATGTTGATACTTGGTAGAAGATGACTAATAATATTCCAATGAATTCTTTAAATACTATTTGACCTGTAGAGCATTGCTACTAGGAGTGAAGTAAGGTATACTTATAAACAACGGAAGGATTACCCAAGCATTGAATGTCTCATAAGCAGCTTGAAAATATCAGTAGCGATTACACTTGGTCGTAATCTGTGTATTTAATCCGTAAGATTTTGTAGTTTGAAATTGAGAGTTAAATTAAGGTATTCTGTTTATGTTTCTTAGACAACATGTGTGACACTTCTTCTGTATTTATATTAAAGTCCTGGAAGTTTTTGATGTTTTAAGATTTGGTATGATTTTGTGGGTGTAATACTTAATTTAATTTTCCGTCCTTAGAAATTGCAGAAAAACCCTCATTCTTTGAACCAACATGGTCAACACGTCCTCATGAAGATAACTGTGTTAGTACACTATTCGCGAATTTACATTTCGTTATGTTTACTAAAACGTTGGTAATAAATTCCATGAGAGAGAGGGACCATTGTTAATTTATCATACATCAGATAGAAAGACAGATATAAATGGATGAATGCACTTATATATGATGAAATTGCACATAAATATATAATGTGTCATGTAACATAAAATATTACATAAGGTGAAACTATTTATCTCCTTCACAATAATTAAAAAATTAAGAAATATTGTTAACATTTAAAATGAATTAATTATTTAATCAGTAGTTTTAAAAATGCGTTAATAAATTTGCTTCGATCAATTCATTTTTCAAATTTTAAAAAACATAAATTTAAACATCAATGATACACGATATGTAAATAATTTTACATTTAATATTTGTGAAAAATACATATTAGGGATAAAATAAGAATAAATCATTTATGTTTTTGTAGTTTAAAATGTACGATTTTTAAATAAATATGTTGCTGCTTGAGTCCCATTAAATGTATAATGTAAAAGTCTTTACCTACCATAAATCCAATGACCAATCAAACATATGAACATAATATTTGCTCTAAACATATTATTGAAATACTGATTTTTATTCTTATTCAGAAATATATATTGAATGTGTTTTCGGAGTACTTTGTCATTTTCAATATTTTTTTTCAAATTTATCAAATTTTAATTATGAATTAAACTAAAGTCACTGAAAAAAATGTTGTAGAAAGGGAAACTATTAGATGTTCACCATAGCTATCGCAGATATTTTCTCCTAGTTCGAAAACTTCAAACTAGTTTCTAAATTATAATAATGATAAAAAAACATACAATCGATCTTTTGCTCCTAATTTTCAATAGAATGAATTTAGAAACACTAAATTTGTATATCATGTGCACAAAAAGCTATGATTGATTGCAATACAGAATTATGCATAAGAAAATGCATAAATGATTTACAACAAAAAAACAATACCGATAGAAAATTCCCTTTTTTGGAAAAAGGAATAATCTCGATTTCATGTGGTAAAATGTCATATTAACATAAAAAGTAATATTAATTTCTAATATGTCCACCCCTTCCATGAATGTGTTGGCGAATCTGACTTCCTATGCTGTCAATTAAGTTTTCGGTTGCCGAAATGGAAAGCGAAGACTAAAATCCAGCTACGATTAGCTGTTTTCTAACTCTAATACAAAATTTCGAAGAGGAATTAACAACAACATGTTTACCAAGATGGTCCTACACATGTTCTTCAGAATTCATGCCTGAAGATCAAGCTAGTCATTTCATTTGCTCCAGACAAAATCTCTTAAAATATTCCTCAACAACTGCAACTTGATTAGATCATGCCTTATCATCCATCAAAATGATCATTAACAATTGCATTAGCATATGGGTGGTAATATGTATGAAGAATCTCATTCCGATATCTCACAGCAGTCACAGTTTCTCCCTGGAACACATGCAGATCGGTATGACTACCGAGTGAAATCCCTGCCCAAACCATTATTCCACCACAGTGGTAACTATGTCTTTCCACACTGTGGTATTGATAGTATCTTTAGCGTTGTTCTTTCCCGATCAGCACACGTCCTGAATCCCTCTCAAATGTGAATCTGAAGTTGTTAGTAATGCTCAGAAGCCCATTCCTGTCTAGCCCAGAAAACTTGTTTTCTTGTTCAAGATAAGTGGGCCTTTCTCTGTCCTCCTGTAATGGATGCACATACAACTGGTCATCTTACATAGAGAAGTTCATGTTGAGAGCTCCTTCACAATTTTCTAGCTGATATTCTTCTTCCTTGATGCTAAAGAGTGGTCTGCAAAAAGTTGCGGTAGAAAAATGCTTCTTCTCCTTCGAGCCAAAATAGCTATGGAGCGGTCTTCTGCAGGTGTTTAGCTCATGTTTGGCCTAAAATATGTATTTTCGACACAGAAACTTCCTTTTGATGTAAATTCCAGAGACGGTGGATTATATTGCGAGATTTATTAAGACTTCTAGCAACATCAGCGTGTGACATCTCCATTTCTACCCATCCAACCAACCGCCACTTTAAACATTGTGTAAACAAACAAAAATTGAAAATCAACAAAAGTTACGCGTGTAATTAAGAAAGCCTCGTTTTGCATATTTTAATCCTGCTCTTTCTTATCAACAAAGTAGTAGCTAGTGTTTTTGCAAAAATATTCACATAATTTTGTTTTTATCATTTATATAAACTGTAAATTTTACTGTTAGTGTCATAATTTTAATGTGAACTTCGAAAAACATGTTGTTCCTTAACATTTAGGGGCCAGTGTATTTCATTTTATCAATCTGAATTTAAACATATGCTAAAATAATTTCATGTACAATATGTAAAGGAAATCTTGGTAATCTTTAAAAAGTGTATGCAGTTATTTGTTTTATGTAATATTCAATCACTGATACTGACATTACAGTTGTACATCATGTGTGATATGGAAGCTTCAGTCATAAAGCTAAAACTAAACACCAAAAATCTGTATTAATAAACTCACACTTTTAATTAAACTAAAAAATATAAATTGTATCATGATACTCAATTCAGAAATTATAGTTTCAAGTTTCATAAAATGTTTTTATTTCCTCTCAAAGTACCATTTGTATAAAATTATGTATAAATAGACAGGCCCTGGTAACCTGGTTGGTTAGGAAGTTCGTTCTCACTATCGGAAGGTAAGCATTTCGAATTCTGACCTAGAGTCATAGATCCATCGTGTTCTCTAATGGAGACTGCGACAAGATAAATATGGCATGATCGCAATGTCTTCCATGTAAAATGATACCAGTGAAGATTACAAGCCAAGTATGAGATTTTTCTACTTGGTATCAGTTTCTAAATTACGAAGACACAAGGTCCCAGGTCTACGATGACGCACTCATTAGGTGCCACATTTTATAAGATGTCCTCATTTCTTTCACTTGTTACGCTGAAAAGGGAAATTCCTAGTAGTTGAGGATTGTATAGTAACGACAATATATATAAATAGTTCTAAAATATTAATAAATAAAATTTATCTTTTTTATAAAGGTAAAAGTCAATAATTGTATAATTTATTTGCAACTTGAATACACTAAATGTAAATTTTAAGTATTAAATCCTTTAATGCTTTAAAAATTTATTTTAATCAATAAATAGTTATTGATTAATAGCTAAAAGTTACTCATGAAAAACTTTAACGAATTAGGTTATTGAATTCTCAAAATTAAGTACTTTTTCACAAATTTCACAAAAATCAACTACAAGATTCTAATGTAAAATAAAATTATTTTAAATAAATTTCTTGATAAAATAACTCCTAAACATTTTTCTAAATAAAGTTAATATAGCAAAATAACTTGCATTTAATTTAATAACAATCATATAGTAATCGTATAATAAACTCAATTACATTCAACATTTTAAATTTTAGCATAAATATTATATTCTCATATTCATCCTGAAATTTAATATTAGATACTTAGATGATACAATCACACAGTACAACATGCTAAGCATAAATTTCTACTCTTATTCCTTTTCTAAGTTTGGAGAAAATTTATTACACTTGCAATAGCTTTCACAGAAGAATGTTGCGCTAGATCGATGGGGTGAAATAAACTCTTTCAGAGTGCTTTGTTTTTGAATAGGGTTAAATTTTCATAAGTTTGGTAATGCATTGTATTTTCAAACAAGGTATGCTTAAAATAGTCTTTTGAAAACCTTAAAAATGATTTGCGATTTTTAATTAAAGCATGTAAAGAGCATTTTAATGACCTAAATACTTGGTAAGATAACAAAAGCGCAAGAAATTTCATTCTACGAAAGAAGAATAAAATTTCGAATTTTTATACATTATGAACATTCGGTATTAAGAAATAAAAATAAAATAAATATTTGAATTTTTTTTTAATTGTCCTACAAATTTTTATAAATTATCTTCAGTTTTGTTTGTTTTTGCGTACATTTAACATTCGTCAGTTATAAATTTACATCCGATATTTTATAGAAATTTTTAATCCTAAAGGTTCTTAATCTTATTCTATAGGAACATTAAATGTTATCTAATGTCTTATTTTCTATTGGTTTTAAAATGTGAGATGTTCTTAGAGTTTTTATTTCAATGTGGATCTATCATACACACAATGCCTAAAATAATATCTTTAATATAGGTACACTATTTTTATTTCACAGTAAAAACGAGTGTTGGAAACCAATAATTAATAGTTTATATACTTCTATCAAAATACTGATAAAATTTTATCAATATTAAAAGAATTAATATAATAAATTACTGTAGCATTTAATTTAAAAACTTTCGAATAATTTGACTTCCTTATTTATTTTTTCGGTGCACAAAAATAATTTTTTTCATTTTGTTATTTTTTTTTACACTGTATACTTTTATCTTATACTGTATAAATTTTCTGTGAAAACAAATTGTAAACTCATTTTTTATGAAATACACATTTAATTGTTCTTATTTGTTTTGATCCTACAACAAGAGTAATATTAAGATAAAGAGAAGCATATTATGTCTGCACAAATCTGAAACAAAAGCTTTATTTTCATCTGGTATGACTATTTAAAAAATAAATAAATTACAAATAATCGATATTTTATAATCCATTAATGTTCATTATTTTCTATTTACATCTAACTAGTACGAAATATGTTGTTATCATAACAATCATTAACTGTAAATAATAATTTAAGTAAACAAAAAATTACAAAGATGGAGTTTTTAGACAATATGAACGTTTGAAATTATTTGCTCCAAACCGTAATTATATTTCTAAATTTTATAATATATTTCATTTCACTTGATTTGAAACGTATATTCCATATCACGAAAAATATCTAATATTGTAGAGCTCAAAGAATGAGAACAAGCCTCAAACATAGTTTAGAGTGTCGCATAGAAATATATAAACGCGCCCTACCACTCCCACGCCAACATTACCATTACAGAAAGCAATTCTGTACAACAAGAGGCACCTCGAGGTCCAGACAGGACATTTTATCACCCACGAAATGGGGCAAGTGCCCCTCTCTGAGAGCTGTTCTTTACCATCGATGAGACTAATATGGGCCCTAAATATTTCCCCGTCAGTCTGTCTCGGATGGCGTAATGTCCAGCAGCGCTTTGTTAGCGTTGCATTTATTGCTTTCGAAAGAAGTTGGAGCAACAAAGAACAGAAGAGCTTAATGGACATGAAAGAGTGTTTCCGATAAAAATAATTATTGACAGGAAAGTAGTAACTGCAATTGTATCTGTACATGACATATTTAAATGCTTCGGCCTCTCTAGAGAAATCATATTTATTACGAGTACGTATATGTTTCTTCGTTGTTTATTATTATCAATAAGATTAGCTTTTGGAGAGGTATATAAATATCGTAAAAGATATTTCTTTATTCATTTATAAGAAGTAAAATGATTGATGATAAATTATACTAAAAGGGCATGCAAATAAATGGAAAATGTTAACATTTGTTGATTTTTAAATATCTATTATTTTATTGAGATGCAGTAAAATAAAAAAAAACATGAACTAAACGAATCATTTATTAAATTATTTGTTCGTGTGCAGTCATAATAAAAATAACACTATTGCTTAATCTTTTTCAAGAACAATGACAGAAGAATAATTCATTTTGTAATAATTTAATTTACTGTCTACTCTTTAAAATTCTGTTTTCCTATATGAACAATTTCTAAAAATTTAAATTACGAATTGCAATTAAATTATTTTTCTTAACATTAATTGGAAAGTGATAATTATTTAAAGTGATTATTCCTTTTAAATCCATCAAAGGCAGACATTTTTTATTCGATGAATCTTTCATCATCTGGAAAATTAATTATAATAGGAATAAACAAATTAAAATTTACATTTGTCTCAAATATTTCCATTTAAGAAAAGTTAATTTTGTTTGCAAAATGAGATTTTAAACAATGAAATCTTGAAAATGATATTTAGAAAACTTTTAATTACTTTGTCTAAATATCTTTCCACTTGTCTTGGAATTAATTTCATTTTTAGCAAATCTGCTTATGACATTCTCATTAATAGTTTAATTATTAATTACATTTTAAAAAATAAATTACTTTAATAACTCAATTTCGTGTTTTGTATTTTTGAAAAGGATTAATTTAATCCTCAACAGGATAAATTAATTTTCAATATTTTCTTAAGTGAATACATTTCTTCTTAAACGGATGCTAACTTTCAACAATTTTCCTATAAGCTATCGGAATTGATATTTGTATCATTCCATAAACGACATAAAAACGATGTAAATATAAAATTCCAAAATCATTTATGAGACTATAATTATAAAATAGTGTGAGGTTTATGTGTTACAAAACGAATCAATAACACTCCAAAGAAAAAGAAAAAAGATTAATTATACTTAAATAATTTTAAGTATAATTGTGCGAGTATTTGAGTAACTTGAGTGCGAGTAACTTGAAATGTAATACTTAGTTTTAATTACAAAAGTTAGAAATTTTGTTTGCATACTTGAAAAAAGCCCATTAAACGCAAACAAACATGGAGTCAAGCATATGAAATGCATTAAATAAGCATAATAACTAGGAAAAGTCAATTATTTAGCAATGTGTGTGAAATTTAAAAATACATTTAATAAAAATATAACAATAACTAAAAAATGAGATTGCAAAAAATAATTATTTTAGACAAAATATTAAAATTAAAAAAATAAATAATATTAGTAAAAGAAATATAAGAGTTTTAGCTATTTTGAATTTTTTGCACAAATACTCTTCGATAATTTAGCAACAACAAGGTTAATACATTTTGTGTCCTAGCAGCACTTTTATAAGATTTTTTATTCTTCATTTTTTTTCAAAATAAGTTCATATTAGTTTTTTTCTTTAAGAATTGCAAAAATTGTAAAAAAATACAAAGAAACGCTTCACTAACTTTTGATTTATTTAGTTCTATTAAAAAATTCTTATATTCCTTAAATTCTTAGAAAGTTAATCTAATACAATTTTACATAAAAACTAAAATATTTGTACATAGAATTTTTTAATTTAAAAGGGCAATTTTTTAAATATATCATTTGCAATGAAATTTTAAAACCTTTTACATAATATTTCTATAAATGCATTGTAAAATCTTGCTTTTCAATTTCTTATATTTATTCATTTTTGAATATATAAAATAAACGTATGTTTATGACAGGAGCTAAACACAAAAATGAAATGTTATCCTTGCTCTAATACACATGACTGGTTCAATTTCTTCAAGAAAAAGGAAAATGTTTTTTACTTCGTACGATGTGCTTCATACTTCCATTTTTCACGTATCTACGTATAACTGATACCTTGCGCTTAAATATTTTACATTGAATAATATTTTATATGAAATGTAGCATTTATTTCTACATAGGTTTAAAATATATAATGTGTATTGTTAAGTACTTTTTGTGAGCAAATAATGTGTAAATATTATTTCTATATTCACGCATATAATAAATACTGTTATAAGCATGATGTCTTGCTAAATTTGAAATTTTGGGATAAACAAAAAAATACAGAAACTACACTATAAAATTAAGTTCATATTTATTAGGAAATATTATTTATTTTAAAAGGAATATGAATAATATATTAATCATTGCATTAATCTTAAAAATCGAAAACAATTTTCATATTATACATAAATTCAATTTAGAGAATTAAAATATTGACTCTTTTTATTTTATGGTAAAAATTGAAACATTATATGTATAATTATAGCTTCAATTATATTCCATTATTAATAATAAAAAATTATATGAATTCGAAAAAGTATAAAAGACAATACTTTTTTATTTAAAACGCAGCTGCATATTATTCACAGTAAATATTTACATTTTTTATGCTAAAGTTTCAGCTTTTTGATATGAAGGAATGTCAGTCAGAAATAAAACTTTCATTATCTCAAATAAAAACAAATTCAATTAAATATTTACCATAAATCCTTAGGAATTTCTCTGACTTTAAATGATCTAATATTTGTCTTACATACAATACATAGTATAATGTATAAAATAAATAGAATCATTATAGTTTTATTAGTAATGTATTGATGAAAATATGTTACTCATTGTTAGTTTTAAGGATATAAACTATTCACAAACTAAACTAAACTTAATATATTATATATAAACAAAACTTACTATATTAAATATATTCATTATAATGTTATGTATAATGAATATATTATTTGTCTTTTTTTATCAAAAATATTCACTATTACGGAAATTTAATAACAGAATTTAAGAAAATATATATTTTTCTATAATTACCGTAATACACCCTTAATATAAAGAATAAACTTAATGTGATGTGAAATTAATATAAATTACCATTCACAAAATCTATATTAAATTTATAACAATGTCTTTTCACTTCTATAAATTCTTGATATCCTTTTCCAAATTGACTTTGCACCTAGGGATGGACCGTATAACGCCGCACACTTTCATTCCAGACAAATTTGTCGCCAATTTTTCTTTTCCAGTTGGCTATCTCCAAACATTTTGTGTCATTTAAAATGCTGTCTGGCCATCTTATTTTTTGTCTACCTCTAAGTCTGTCGCGCTTTGTTTCTCAATGTTTAAAAGAATTACCATTCAACTAAAAGTTTGTGTCTAAATGTGACCGAACCCAAATGATTCTTTACTTTTATTAATGTCATAATATACATGGCTTCAAATAAATACCTTAAGCATTGTCTTTCTCTAAAAAGACCTACTAAATTATATTGTTTAAGCAAAAAAAAAGGAAGTGTTGGAAAATTGATCCTCTTATAATGATTTTTTTAAAAATATACTTAGTCCGTTTATCATAGTATATTTGTTCTTTAATATAATTAATATATTCTGATATTTTCACTTGTCTCCTATTTAAATATTAACACCGAAAATTTTAACTATTGTTTAGATACAAAGAAAAACTATAGCTTTTGAATATAATGCGTTATCTATAATTCTCTCTTGAAACTAAAACATTAAAACATTAATTGTTGTTATAAATAGAAAAGTATATCATTTAGTATCAATACATTTTTTCGTATTCAACTCAACTATGTCTTAGAAACATTGATAATAAACACTATGCTCATTAATTTTCCATTGTTTTATGTCGCGCTATTGAGGTAATCTGAATACTTGAAGGGAAACAGAAGTATCTTATAGTATTCAATTATATAACATGTGCCTCAAACTCTCTTAATACTTTTCGTTGATATCAAATTAAAACAATTTTTTAAAAATTTGGAATATTTTTGTCAGAATTTGCTTGATAAATGTTCTCATCACAAATTTAATAAACAATCACTTTGGAATAAAATTATCATCATTCAGATTGACTGTAATCTTCAGAAGTCCAACTAAATTCAAAACAAGTTTATTGATACATTTCTTTGATTATTCTTACAGAATAAGTGAAACAATTAAATACAATCTTATTTTACTATTGGGAGCAACATTAATCTTAAATTTTCATCAATAAATGAATTTATTAAATCATTTTTTCGTTGCTATATATTTTACTTTTTATATTGAAAAAAGTTATATATATATATATATATATATATATATATATATATATATATATATATATATATATATATATATATATATATATATATATATATATATATATATATATATATATTATATATATATATATATATATATATATATATATATATATATATATATATATATATATATATATATATATATATATATATATATATATATATATATATATATATATATATATATATATATATATATATATATATATACAAATTTGCTAAATGATCGAAAATTTTTTGAATATTTTTCCTATTGTTTTAATTGACTTTTAACTAAAACATGAATTTTATGACAGTAGCTCAAGTGGTCGCTGTGACCGGTTTGGTTACGGCATTATTCTTACAGTCGAAAGATGGTGATTTTGAATCCAAAGATTAGCCACGTTCGCTAAAGGCGCAGTAGTTTGTAGTCGTATGAACCTGCCAGGGAAATGATATTTCTGTAGGATGCAGGTAAAGTAATGGGAGCCTTCTGCTTTTAAATGAGAAAAACTCACTCTTAGCAACCTCCATCTAACTGGTAGTCAAATCTTATGTTAGGCGGATGGTTTAACACAACAAGATGTTTCAAAATGCAGCTTGCCTAGTGCAGCATGTTCTCAATAAAGAAAATATTATGAAATTTCTTGACTGGAATGGTTGCCAATATTTTCACGGATTTAAAAGTTCTGTTCTGTTTTTATGAAGTATTTCAACTATTTCTCGACATAAACTAGTTTTACCAAATATTTTGACTTGACGAACAGGAAAAAATGTGTCAATATTTACCTGATATGGATGTTTTTCTGATATCTACGGAAATTTAAACTTTGTCAAGGTGAAAAATTAGCCTTAATTTAATATTTTCTAAAATATTTGTATATTTTTACATTTATTTGAAAAATTTAAAATGTTCATTTTGTAATTTATACTGAAAGAGATTTAAATATTTCAAATTTATTATTATTTGTATTAATTACAAGAAAAAAAGAATTTTTAAAATTTTTTTAAAACAATATGTTTATGAGAATTTATATAAAAAGACCATTTAAATTACATTTATTGCTTTTAAAATAGGATTAATTTTCTTTTTGATGATAAGATAAACAGGATAATTTTAAAATAAAATTATTTATTAACATTACGAAGGTGTTAAATCAATTTTAATACCTTTTCATGTAAATATTCAACACAATTCTTTATTGTTAAATCTAATGATTTAATATATTTTTCATGTTGTGTCGAGAGAAATCTTTCTTCATTACATTATTAAATTCTGTGTATTAATTCTGTTGTATTCACTGAAATAATTGAAAATAATTACTTTAATTTGGTTTATTCAGTCTGCGCTTAAAATGTTATCATTTTTTCACATTGGCATAAATGAATTACATTTCAGATATTGAGGCAGTATAACATGCTAATTCATTTTCTTCTCTAGTCTTTGCTTAAAAATTATTTATGTTGATAGTAACGATTTCAATATAAAAATATGATCCGAAAGACAATTTAATAAAGCAACGTCTGTGAGATATATTTAATTAAATTATTCCTTGTGTGAAACGACTCAGCGAGAAACAGGAAAAACGGGCTGATTTTAGTCATTTCCATTTCAAGATTTAAAAAAAATTGAGAATAATTGGATATCAGATTTCATGTTTGTTTCGCGCGAAATCTCATAAGCGAATATATTTTTATTTGTGTACCCGTATGGAATGTTAGGAAAACATTCTTATCTCTTAGGGAAGCGATGTATTTCTTAAAATAAATTCCCTTCAGCGTTTGTTATCGTTATACTGATAAAACGGATTTCTTGAAAGCGGAGCGCCTTGCTTAATCCTCTGTGCCAACAACAGACAATTCTTTATTTCTTTGCTCTTCCCATATAATGTGACATTTCAGATTTCTATCCGAAAGGAAGGCATTTATTCTAATATTTCTGAGACTGGGTAAGAAAAGTAAGCTTTGTATCCTAAGCAAATTTAATCAATCAAAAAGGATTATAAAATTTATTTATTTGAAATTCATAGTTCTTAATAAATGAAAAAGAAACTAAATGCTGAGAATGCATTGAACATCCTTATGTGTTCGGTTAAATTATAGGAATTTCATTTTAATATACATCAGTAAAAGGTTTTATATATGCATGTTAAATTAAATATTTATTCACCAAATATTTCTTTAATCCAAGCATCATTTTCATATTTTATTGGCTCCATTTTTGTTATTATAATAGTTTTACATTATTTTCAAATTTAAACAAGTAGATTGAAAACGTTATTTAAATATTAAAATAGCATCAATCATTCATTGTAAGTGAAGCGTTTAAACCTTTTATTCATCTTTTAAGAATGTATTAAAGATTTAAAATAAAAAGCTTTATTATTCTTTTCCTTTATCCTCCATTCAAATTGTATTATAAATTTAAAATTTAGGATTCACATTACAGTAAAAATCAAATGTAGAATATAATAGTTACAATATAAACAATCTGTCTATAATTAAAATTTACTCGTTAAATATCTAATTTCATATTGAGAAAAGTTGAAAAAAATAATTTTTCCTTTTATTTTCAGTTTTGGTAATTTATATTTTTAAAATGCTTTTTGCATCGGATGTTATAATACAAATAATTTCATCTTTAAATTAAATATTATCTCATTTGAAATGGTTTGTTCGATTATTGTTTTAACAATGTAATTTTAATTGAATATTAAAAAAATCATGCGAGGAAATACTAGTAACTATTAAATTATATCGATTTCAAAATTTTAATACTTAAATATATTTTAAGAAAAAAATAAACCTCTTACATTAAAAGTAATAAATAAAAATAATGACGTTTTGTTGTAGTCAATACATAGTTTCAGTTGAAAAGTCATTTTTTATAGAATACAATTCTTTTGCTTTAAAGAATTTATAAAAATGTGTTTGTTATAAGATTTTAATTCATTTATGAATAAAATTTTTTTAGAGACTACAAGTAAAAACATTTACAAAAATCTCAGGAATAATGCTATAAGTTTATAACTTTTAAAATTGTAATACCAATAATATTGTATTTGAAACATGAAGAAAAGTTCAAAGTAATAAATAACTTACTCTCTATGTAAAAATCTTAATATAAATTTAAGATACTTTTTCCAGAATTTTCTTTATTGATGTTTCCAAAAAGTTAACAAACTTTACATATAATTAGAAACATCAAAACTTTATAAACTATATATTTATAAAGTAAAAAATATGTATAATCATATATATATATATATATATATATATATATATATATATATATATATATATAAAGAAAAACTGACAGTAATCTTTAACTGCAAAAAAATTTAAACTAAAATTTCAGTATTAAATTTATAAAAAATCTTCATTTCATGAAAAAATATTATACATTTTAGTACACATTATCTTATCTTATTAATTGTAATTATTGGTTTTATAAAATTTTAATCAAATTCAAAAATATAATTAATAAGCAATTTTAAATTGTGGCATTGGAATTTGTCCACCCTTTGGCAATAGAAATATATTTATTTAATCCAAAAGAAAGTTAACTATTTTTTATTTATTTATTCCCAACTTTATGACATGCGAATAATATGATTTTATTCACTCAAATTTTAATTCACTGAACTGAAAACTTACTGCAAGAAATACTTTTGAAAAAAATGCAAACTGTTTAAAAATGCTCAAGTTTTCAAAAATTAAATTGTTATAATTTAAATGGAGTTTATTTCCATCAATCTTCAATTGCTGATTAAAGTATTGTTCATCGACATTGTGAAGAAAAAGTGAATATAAATAGAAATTATTAGGATTACTTTTAGGAATTTTGGATATTAAACATTCAGGTATATATTTGTTATAAGATATACCAGTTACTTTCATTTCTCTCGATTGGATTTGTACGTTATAAATTAGAATATAGTTATAAACGATAACTATCACCATGTCAGATGTTTCTTATCGATGTTATAAATAAAAGAAACCATCCATAATTTTGTTTCTATTTAAAACTTAAAGTTTGTATTTTTCTTATTTCTTATTATTGACATATTACTTTAGATTTATTAAATTAAAATGAAATTATTCTAATTTGCTGCTCACAATAATTTGCATTAGTTTGTTGTCTGTTTATAATTTGTATTTGACTTCAAATGTAGTTTTCCTAGAAAATAATAAATAATTTCCTCAATGTAATTATTTGTAGTAATAGTCACTTTCTAACTAAGCATTTATTTCACTAACATTCGCAAACATTTTTACAATTTTTGATTACTTGAGAGAAAGAAAGGGAATAATTATTTAATTTTATAATTATAATCAACAATAGGATGCTCTATATATAAAGGCATTACAATATGCACAACAAAATCAATCAGAACACAATCATGCAATGGACTGAGATTCGTTCACCTGAAACATTTTATTCTTTACAAACTCTAATTCATTCTCTTTGACCCAAATGAAGTTTCAAAATTTGTAAATCATAATTTAGAATCTATTATAACATTTTGATCTTTTAAATAAGTTAAGAAATAATAAGCAGGTAAAGTATTTAAAATTTAAAAAAATTAATGCATTGCACCGAAAATTATTATTTCATCTAAAATATTGTTACCTGTAAAAAAATGTGAATGATTTCAAAACAGATATTTTATTGAGAGAAAATGTATCAATACTTGTGCAGGAAAAATTGTCTTTTGTATTAATTTTTTACATTTTTTTATATTCCAGCAAATTTTTTGCCATCTAAATATGAAAAAAATATAGAATTGATACAAATTAAAGAATTTGCTTAGAAAACAATAAAATCACGTATGCAAAAATGTGAAAAAAAAAATTCCCATCAATGCTAAATTAATAATGTACTTAAGAAAAATATACAAAAAATTCTTTTAACTCACATGTGAATGATTCTGAGATATTTTTTAAATACCTCAAACTTAAAATATCAAATGTTCAAAAAATGTTAAAAACTGTTAAAATATCTCTTTTTTCTTTATTCTTGTGAAAGCTGCCTTCCAATTTCACATGAATCCACAAAGTTCTGGATCGTCTTTTTTAAGTGATTGTGAGCCGTCTTCTCCTATCCCTCAGCATAAAAGTTCTTATTCTTCAAATACTTATTTTAATAAAGCGAAAAAGGTTCTTTGTTGCGAGAGTAAGCACTTTCTTTTTTAATCGCGAAAGTTCCCCCATTAAAATTTTGAAGGCTTTCACATGGTTTAGAAAAAAGCCTCGATCGCCCGCTTGACGTTAGATGTCCTTGCATATTAAAGATGCAAATTTAATGCACTGGGCCTCTGTTAAAAGTTTCTCAGCATAGATTTGGACGTAAAAAGTGCGGGATTGATTAAAAGAATATCATGCGGATGAAAAAAATATCGGAATTCAAATGCCTGAAATATTTTTCCAAGTTGATACCAATTACTTTTTTTACAATTTTCGTAGATTGTTCTGATATATAGTTTTGTTATTTTGTGGGAAAAATAAATGACATAATTAAGTAAATTAAATTGTTTAAAGAAAAGTATCTCAAAATTATTTTAAATATTCGTTAATTAAAATTGTAACGTTTTAGTTAAATTTGTGAAAGGAAAAATATTTTTATACCTCATTAATATCATGTTGCAAACTTTAGCATTATTTGAATTTAGAGCATTTCTTTTTAAATTATTTTACATCTCTTTATGAAATTTCTGTGCAGTCCTTATGACTTTAAATATTTTCTATGAATATTTCAAAGGACATTTTTTAATTTAAAATATATAATATTTCCTTTATGGAAATCTGTGAGCATTTTTTAATAAAAATGCAATATTCAAGGCATTTAATGAATAGAAAAATTTCTAAAGCATCATAATAAAAATAACCTTTACAATACAAAGCTCTTATTTCTTTGCATTAAGATAAAATATATATTTTTGATAACATAAACAGATTTTAAAATTAAACAACTTCGAAAACATTCTATTCCTAAATATTTATAACATTGCATGAAAATCATAAATATAACTATGCACACATTAAGTAAATTATATTTATATAATGAGTCTATACACATTTATATTATTGAAATAATAACTAATTTAAAAATAATTTCGAACAAAAAAAATATTTCCAGTAAAACAAAAAGAGGTTTAGTTCAAAAAGGAATATTTTAATGAAAAAATAATTAAATTATATAATTTTTAAAAAATGTGAACAGGAGATCCTTAAGATATTTCTTAATTATACACTGCTGTATAATGCAATAGTTGCAAAAGGCATGTTAAGCGAACAGTGTATTTATTTTACAGAAGTAAAAATAAATAAAATATATTTTAAAATTTAGCATTCACTTAAAATATTGTAATGGTTACCAATCCTCATTTGTTCTTTCATTTGAATAGTGAAAATTAATTCTTAAAAATTACACATTAAAAATACGTAATAGTTTTAAATTATTATAAAAAGTCGTTTTAATTTCTTGAAATTTACTAAAATATCTTACAATTTACTGTCACTTTATAATTAAAACTTACTTTTTAAGAAGTATTCTGCGCATTGAATATTTAAGCACATTTTATCTCAAAAGTATTTATCGCTACAAAAAGAAAAATTAATAAAATGTTCTAATATATAATAAAAAATGAAAGTCTTTTTCAAAGATATTTTTTCTTAAGAAGATTATTGAACAAGTGAACATAAATATCAATTTAAACATGTTGTTAAAAATGTGAATGTAATTTTCAATTTATTAAAATAAAAAGAAATGATTCATTATATTTTTAGTAAAAAAATACTTTTTTCTTTCACCAAGCATAAATTTTACAACAAGCTTATTTTTTGTTACGCAAAAAACACAATCAATTCTCTAATTTCAAATAAGTCCTTCTGAGTAGCGGCGAAGCACTAAAATTGAGTTAAATGCAAACTTTTCTTCAATGTCTTATAACTATTCATAAAAAATGTGCATTAAGCGATTTAAATTCTTTCCAAATTTAATTTCCATTCAAATTAGAGTGAAAGCGTGGACACATGCCAAACTTTACGACAAGTCATTATATTTCTGTCTTCTGTTTAAAAAAAAGGGTTTTGTTACAATAGTCTACATTCTCTTTCATTTTGATGTTTCATAAGTCATCTAAATTAAATTTGTTTTCCTGATGTACAAAAAATAGTTCCTTTTGCGCTCCTGACGAGCATCCATGCGTCTCTTCTGACATTCCATTATATTTAATTTGTTAAAAATTATCTCAAATAAAAGATGTCAAGATTTGTTTACTTCCCTCATAAATACGCCACGGCAATTTCATTGTTGGGCAAACATTATGAAAGATGACTCAACCAAAATTGCCCGACAAGCGATGCCGCTTATAGCAGGAGGCGTATCTCAAAAACAATTTAATGTTAAATTACGATGCTTATTCAAAAAAATAATAACATAAAATCTATGAAAAATGTAGATTATTTTTCTGTGTTATTATAGTTAAATGAAAATAAATCGCAGTAACCTTATTTGCATGGAATTAATTTAATTCAAATTTCATTTAAATTTTCAAAGGATGTTCGATTTGTATACTGAAGTGATAAATTGATTTTTTTTTCTTTACTCGTTGTTGCTAACAAGTTTTATCCACGCAAACACTTAATTTCATGGAAATTTTTACTTTTTTTACTCTGATAAGACATTGTGTGTTATGAGGAGCCGGTAATATTTCATTGATTTTTTAATATATTTTATTTTTCCGAAATGGTTTTTAGTAATTTTAGATTAAATATAGATATCTAAAGTTATTAGAATACTATGAGTTAGTATTCACTTTATAAATAGAAAGTTTACTAAAACAATACACTTTTCTAAATAGAATGTATTTCACTCATGCAAATATAAAGGTATTTTCCATCATGTGTTTAATAGTATATATTTAATCAACTTACAACATTTGTTTTTAAAATTGCACTATTTTGATGCCAGCATTGTAGGTTAGTTAAAATTTAAATTTAAGATTAACTTAACTAAAATTTATGTTAAGCACTTAATTTAATTAATTAAATGCTTTTGCATGCAGTTCTAATATCCAGCTATATTTTTATGCTTAGAAATAGTCTTTTCTTTAAGCAAAATATTTTGTCTGAATGCTATAAATTGTAATATTTTGTAATAAAATATTACGATTTATATCGGTATGACTGCATCATTGATTAATAATAGAAGATAAAAATGAAAATAATAAATGCATTATAAATAAAAATAAGTATATAAGTAGTTTCTAGATCACTTTCCACTCATCTGAAGATTATTGAATCAACAGAAGCTAATCCTAATCAATAGATTCTGTTTTTATGCATTGCTTAATTGAAATCTGATTTTCTTTTGCCTGTGTGAGGAAGTATAGTTAGAATATAATTAGATACATATGTATTGGAATACACATACATATACAGCAAAAATCATACTGTTTAGAATTACTAAGAGAAATATAAAAATTAATAATCAAAATATATTTAATTTACCAGATTAAGTAAAATGTTTGCAATTCACTTACAGAAAACACCTAAAAGTGACAAAATGAAAGTGCCAAAATAAAATTAAGAAGATTAATATAAAAAAATCAAAATTTAAATATTAAATAACAGAGAAAACAAAAAGTCATGAATAAAAGAAATTACACAATACAAAGCAATGATCTATCTCAAATCTCAAAATTTAATTCACCATTTAAGATCATTTAAGAGATTAAGAGATCACCATTTAAGAGAGGTCACTTAGCATATGCAAAGAATTATCCTTAATGAAGCGAAAAACGTTTTGTACATTTCAATAAAATTCCATAAAGTTAAATATTTGGAAGCTTTCTTGTTTATTTATCTTAAAATTATAAAAAATTCTTTATTGCACAGATGCTGAATGTATTTTAGATATATTGAATACAATAGTTTTTAATTTCCTAAATTAAAAAAATTAATTAAAAATGAATTAATTTAAAAATGAACTAAACTGAACATAATAGTAATAATGCTAAATTTCAAGGCATCTTAATTAAGATTAATATCAAACTAACTTTATTTACATATATGTTTTAAGACAACTGAATTTAATTTTACGAGAGATTAATGAGTTAATATATTTTAATTCTAACATTTCTATTAAGACTTTTAAAAGAAAGCAATTTTTAATGAGATAGATAGTTAATTTTTAAAATTTCTAAAAAATTAAATAACAAATTAAGTTACGTGTACAAGTATTACTAACCTAAAATATAATATTCCTATAAATTTTATAAAATACTATTTAGTAAGTAAACATGTTCGCATAAGTGTGTGGAAGAGGACAGTCATTAAAACACAGAAACGCTTTCATGTCAAGAAACATGCAAAAAGGGCAGTCTTATAAGATACCAGCTTTATGAAATATTACAGAAGTTGATAGTTAGTAAATGCTGATAGAAGGTGTTTAAAACTTTCGTACAATTTGTTTTCAAGACATACGTGTTTCTATGACTTCCAGTATACGAATGGAACATTCTGACTGCTGGAGTGCTGTGGGGCGCATTAAAACAGGACAGTTGATCTCAGATGTTGCTCTTTCCTTAGACGTTCATTATTCTGTAATTTCACGTTTATGGAAACAATTCCAAATCACACAGACATTTGTCCGAAGGCTCGTAGCCGGCCACCCAAGGATTACAAACCCCGCGGAATATCGATATATTGTGATTTTAGCCAAGCGGAATCGCAGAGCGACCTTCACACGTGTGACACTTATGGTTACAGCGTCCATTGGTAAAGTGATATCTGCAGCTACTTTACGCCGAAAATTACGTATGAATGGACTGTACGCCAAGATACATCGAGTTTGTGTTTGTCTATCCATCCAATCAAGAGAGGCACGATTAAAGTAGTGTCAATTGGACTGTGTCTGACTGGGGCAATGTCATGTTTACTGATGAATCAAGATTTGCTCTGGAGCGAGATGACAAGCGTATAAGGCTATGGCGTGAACAAAGAACACACAATCAGCCACAAACATCACCTAACATCACGCATTCCGAGGCGGAAGCATTATGGTGTGAGCAGGGATTTCATTAGGATACTACACCGACCTGCACATTTTTAAACAGGGTTCTTCGACTGCTGTCCTGTGTCGACATGAAGTCCTAGAAACCATTGTGAGATTGTACGCTGCAGCAGTTGTCCCTGCTTTTGTTTTAATGGACGATAACGCACGTCCCCATCTAATAGCTAACATCACCGACGACTACCTGGAGAGTGAACAGATTGCGCGTATGGCGTGGCCATTACAAATTCTACAAAATTATTCGTTTAATACGATTACAAAATTATACGCCTGACCTTAATCTCATTGAAAATCTCTGGGATGCTCTCGGCCGTGCTGTATCTTCACGTTTCCTACCTCCAGCTACACTTATTGAGCTGTAAACTGCTCTACAAGAAAAATGGCTTTTGCTTAATTCTGCGGTGGTTGACCACCTAATTGAAAGCATGCTCACAAGATGTAAACTTTGTATATAGATGAGGGGGATCACATACCCTATAAATGTCTCTTTTTTCATTTTATGATGTTTATTTTCACTTTATACATAATTCAGTTGAAATCTCCAGTATGTCATTTTGTACTATCTGATAATTTACAAAAATTTAACATTGTTTTTATTTAAGTATACAATTATTGATTTATTCATAAATGTATTGATAAATGTATTAGGCGTAAATGATTTATGCATTTTATGCATAAATGTATATGCTACTTTCCGGGAGAATTTTGTGTCAATCAAAGCAGTATTTGTTGATTTGTTTGCATATTATATCTTCATGCTTAACTTTTATTATAGTATATAAATTAGGATTAAGGAATATCTTACAAGACTAAAGTAATGCGAATTGTAACGACTACAGAAAGACCATTCAAACATTAAAGTTCTTCCAAAAATCCTAAACACACTTTTACGTTAAATATACTCTAATTTTGAATTTACCTTAGTGTTTCTAAGCCATTTTAAATTTTTGAACATATCTTAAAATTTTGCCAATTAAATTTGGTGTCCGTAGCTTTACCTAGATTTTATAAATAGGTATTGATATGCTGATATTGATATTCTTTTCGCTTCACTGCATTGTTTTTTTCCTGTTTCTACTTTGGATTTGTGTACATTGCTTTGATATAATGTTTACTTTAATTTTTTAAGTAAATAGTTTAAAAGGCAAATAAAAGAAAGATTATAAAGGAAAGGTACATAAAAGTAAATACTTTTGTGTGTCTTCCCTTTATTACGGACACTCTGGGGGAATTGCATGAAGATTTTTTAACATATGCATGCCCATCGAAAAATAATATTAATTTAATTTGCAAAGTTGACTATCTCCCACCTGACGACGACACAGTTACGATCCCTTTTTCCCATTCTTTGTAATGCAAAGTATAACTGTATTCTGTACGCTAATTTATGAAATTTCCTTTTACTTTTGTCATTGTTTATATGTTTGTATTGTATCTATATAGGTGTCTACAAAGAAAATAATCAAAAACTGATTTCATTTTTGTTTGTTAATTTATTTTAATCTATAGTCTCTCGCTAAATTTAAAGGATGATAAAAATATCATAATTTTTTTTAATTTAGTTAAAATATACATCTAAATCATATATGTAAATATTCTGAAAGAAAATACTTTAATTAAACATTGGTTATATTAATTATTAGAATATTTTCAGTAGTTTAACACAATGCATCATCAGGCTTAAATATTTAAATATTGAATTTTTTCAACATATATATACAATTCTATTTAAAAAAAATGAATATGCTATCTAGAATAAAGTTATGGAGCTAAAAGTATTTTCAAAATAGTATTCTTATCAGATAAAAAATTATGGTTTTAACTTCCCTTGTTCATGATTTTTTGTTCTTTCTGTATAAGTAGTTGTCACGAAAATTTTGCTAAGAAGCAGGATAATATACTTATGATTGTTTTAAACTATATTTTCAAAGTAACCAAAAATGTTAAATAGTACAATTTAGAAATTATTTTTGTATTTCATCTGTCTCAAATCATCCACTAAAATTATAAAGATAATTTACAAGGAAACAATAATTTGTTAAAATAATATTAGGATTGTGCTATTAGAGGCGTGAACTATATTTTGTAAGTTTGAAATCTAAAAAAAAAATTAGAATTAAAATTAAAATGATAAGCTTTAACTCTCTCTCTCTCTCTCACACACACACATATATATATATATATATATATATATATATATATATATATATATATATATATATATATATATATATATATATATATATATATATATATATATATATATATATATATATATATATATATATATATATATATATATATATATATATATATATATATATATATATATATATAGCTTTCTTTATAAAATCAACTATTACATAGGGATCTTAATTAAGTAGTTTTATAAATGTTCTTCAATTAAAAATGTAATAAATTTATTAATTAATTCTGCTTATTTAGTAGACAGAACGAACCAAAACATTTAATTCAAATAAATGAAAGATATTCTTGCATTAAGTTAAATAATCAATAGCTACATTACGACTAACGTTCTATATTTTATGTTTCTAGTAAATTTGAAGATTTTAATCTTTAGAATAATTACTTATTAGTAATAATTTTACGTGTAAAACTTACTTGAAGTTCTTAATTTAAAAAATAATTTAATGTTCAGTCTATTAAAATGCCTCATTCATTTCTTAAATTTTCTGAAAACATTTTCAAGATAATGAATTCGTATACTATTTCAATTTAAGGAATTCTTTATGCTTTATAATTATTTCAATATAAGTGCAATTAAAAAACACGCAGCCAAGTAATTAAGATATTAATTGTCATTTTGAATGCAGTAATACTTATAAGGAAACAATAATTTAAAAAAATATTATAAATTCAATATGATAAGCAGATTAATTACAAAATATTTTATGTTAAAATTAATTTAATGAATATTTGAAAGCATTTAATATCTTTTAGTAGGAAATAAGTGCACTTGAACTTATTTTTATAAAAATTTAATAAATATAAACAGAATTTAAGTTTTCCCCTCAATACAGTTTTCAGTTAATATTTTTAGAGACAGTTGGAAATAAAAGAACATAAAATTTCTATTTAGTGAAAATGATTCCAATTAACAAATTTAAGTAATAGATAAAAAAAATTTTATGTTCCTTAGAAGTTTAATTTACAGATAAATATAAAAAAACAGGCATCAATATTTGTACTTATTTTAATAATTAATTTCTACGAATAACAACCAATAGTAAGATTTGATCTATTTACATGCAACGAAAAAGGGATTTTTCTCGGTTCCACAGTAATAAAAATTTTATTTGTAAAATTGATTGAGTAATTTACAAAACAACATAAAAATTACATATTATATAATCTATGTGTGGATGTTATTTTTTTAGAAAAATTCTTTGCCATTTACTAACTTAATTATAAGTGAAAATGAGCTGAAAAAATTTATAACTCATTAAATTTGATAAAATAATTTTCAAAAAAATTGTACAATGAATATTTTAAGTATAATATGGAAAAGGCAGTAAAGAAAGAATAAGGCATTCATAAAATCCTTTTTATTATAGAAATATTTTTATTACTTTAATGCAATAAATATAATTTAAATTTTATAAGTTAAATAATTAAATATTTTAAATGTGAATCCAGATAGAGAGGAATATTTAAGATTATTAAAAATATAATATAAAAAAATTTGTAGGCATTAAAGTAGTAGGAAATCAATGTTTCATTTCGTGAATATATTTTTCATGTAATCACATATTAAGTATTTGCCTAATTATATGTTTTGGTATTTTATGTTTTTAAAATAACTAAGCTATGCTAAAATATTTATTCAGCAATAAATATTTATGTTTAAAAATAATATATTTAAAAAAAATTATGCACTAAGGAAAGACAAATTCATATTTTTGTTATTATTTTAAAATATAGAGAATAATTACAATAATATAGAGAATGCTTTAATGTGTAAGATTTAAATATAAATTATAAGCGAATTTTAAAAATTAATCAGTATATATGAAATATTTATTTTTACAATGTAAAACAATGCTGTCAACGAAAAGTGTAAAACTATAATGTATATATATATATATATATATATATATATATATATATATATATATATATATATATATATATATATATATATATATATATATATATATATATATATATCGGAAGATAACATGTTACAGTTAATGACGCTATTGTTGCCCCAACATACTTTCCTATACCTAGCACTGAAAAAGACACAAGTGTGTTAGAAATATGTGTAGAATTTATTGTCTATAACCACTGCCACACGCTTCAGCATATAATCAGAAAAGAATTGTAGGCATTTTTGGGGTATAACAGTTCAAGTGGATTGGGGACACATATTGGGAAAACTAATTTGCTAGGATTTTATTTTGAGCCAGTTGTTATATTAGTATGGACCATATATTTTCGGCTGATAACAAATTAGTTGAACAAGGATTCAAAGAATCAATTCAAATTAAGGAGTAAAGAAACATTTTTGAACATTGTATTCCACTAGTTGTCGTGCATTATCCTGTTGGAAGACGGCTGATAGAAAGTACTAAATGTATGGTAAAACCATGCAATTTAAAACTTTAGTCAATTATTATTGCTGTTCAGTGTACCGGCAATATGAACAAGATTAATGGGGGAAAGGTATCATACTTCAAACAATGATCACTGGTTGATTGTTTGATGATCCCTGGTTGACTGTGTTGATCCATTGTTGTGATTAGCTGCCCCTTGCTATTGTATCTCTACACTCGAATTCGAACATTATAGTAATTTAAATAAAATCTGGATTTATCACAAAAGTCAATGTCATTCCATGTCGATATCCTTAGTTCTTCTCACCATATATGACACAAACGCTAATGGTGTTGAATGAAATGTCAGCAAAGTTTGAATACTTTATAGACATTTCGCTGATAGATAAAGATACCGAATGTTACGAGAGGAACACCGAATGATGTATAACATTATGAATATGTTGTGCCATTGTTCACGATATAGTTAAGTGATTCCTGGCTGATATGCGCATAATGTGCTTGTTATCGTTTGTAGTAATGTTAGGAAGTGGGTGCGATCTGTCCCGTTCCATCCTGCACTTAGAGATTACAGCAGCTTCTTTTCCTTCAACATGATCACTGCTTTCTCCGAAAGATAATTTACAATCCATATAGGCTGCTATTATGATCGTAAATCTCAGGAGCTTGCTAAATATGTTTGATGTCTACTTTGAGGCAAAATTAAGCAGATTATGCAGAAGAGCAATTGCCTTACTTCAAATCGGAAAACTCTTCTCCTGTTACACAGCCTTGCAGGTATGACGTAAAAATTTCATATTATTTGCAAATTTCCTTCATGGTGTTATATTCTGAGTAGTCAGCAATGTATATATATATATAGCCCTTTTATAATTTTAATTTTCAATTTGGATTAATTCCGCTTCTCAGAAATGTTCCATGAGGTGTCAAAGAATATTACATCAGAATTTTCGAATATATAATTTCAAAGTAATTGCGAGACTGTTATTGAAATACTAGACAAGAAAAATTAAAATGCATATTGAAAATTTTGCATTAACTAATGCACTAACTGAAAAATATTGTTTCCTAAACTATCTGCAATTGCAGCTGCAAAAGTGCACAGTTAAGATTTCTTGGATGGTCATTGCCACGAGTTAGCAAAATAATCGAATACTTTTTAAAAAAAATAATACTGTGGAAACGTTTCTAAAAAGAATATAAACTGAACTTTTTGCTTACCACTGCTTTATAAGATCCGTATTTCAAATATATTATTTTTACATCGAAGACATAGAGGCAGAGATAATGGATTCACAGACAGGTAGGCAAACAGACTAGTATATAGATGTTATATATATATGCTTTTTAAACAGACTTCATAACATTTTAATATATAATACATAAATAATTGATAAATGAAGCTATTAATCAAGAAGATTTTTAAGCATATAAATATTACATCTTTGATAAAGATGATTTAGGACAAAGACGTAGGAAAGAAAAAAATTCATACGTTGATACAAACTTTCTATTTAACTGTAGCAATTTCCTTTATTTCAATACTAATTTCGGATAATTTAAAAAATTTTATAAAATGTGAAATTTCTTTCCATTTTCACAAGGTTGATTTGGTTTGTTTGTCGCTCAACGGTCATTTTTTGCACACGAGGGCTAATTAGACCGGTTTAAAACATTTTCACAAGAGATGAATACGAGTGTTAAGGTTAATAAATGTAACCATATCAATATTTGCACTTTTAGGAATGATGTTACATTGAGCAAATTTTACTTAGCGATTAACATAAATACTTAATTTTACTATTCATATAATGCCGTGTTACTTGGTTTTGGAATTCATTTATAAGAATTTACTAACCGTAAGTAACATTGCTTATAAGAAGTGAAGCTGGAGATGGTTATCGTATTTCTGATTAGTCATTCAAACTATAAAGTTCTTATAACATATTTGCTAATTACAATATTCATATTTGGGCTTTAAACGATTTTAGGATGTAGTGTGTGACACATTTCTGACTTATTTGCTATTTTCAGTATTTGCATTTATAGGTTTTGCGTGGATTTAAGATTTTGTGGCATAATATTGACGATTGACCTCAGGCATATACGAAAAGTTATTTAGCCAGTATGGATGATCAGTATATCTTGATGAAGCTAATTATTTGGAAATTAATCCAGTCTATATGCTCGTTTCACTCTCTCACTCTTATTCTTAAATTTAAATTTTAAGTTCTTTTATTCAAATAATAATAAGCAAACAATTATTTTTTAGATAATAAAAAAACCTATGAAGAGTATCAAAAGCTGCTATTAGTTACTGAAATAAAAGATTGTAAGTATAATTTGATTCGGAATATAATAATATAGGAAGGAGATTACGCTAGTTTGTAAATAAATAATCACACTTTGTTTACTTTTCTAATTGCAAAAGTGTGTCAAAATGTATATTTGTGGATAAGTTTCTAAATCTACACAATAAATTTTTTTCCCTTTACTCTTTTTTAAGAATTGTTTGCTGTTGTTCCATTGCTATTATAGAAAAGAGTAAAAAATTCACTAGGAAGTGTCATATTATTCTTAAATATTTTTCACTAACTAAGTGTGATTTTCACACATTGTTAAAGATGGCAATTTCTTCATTTTTTATCAAATTTAAAACATTATTGACTGGATAAAAATAAACAAAAGTTATAAAGAAATAAAATGTTCACAAATTTACGAAGTTACGTTTTACAATAAATTACATTCTTTTGACAAATATATAAACATATACAATTTCCGACAGCATACAGAAGATAAATACTTCCTACTTTGGGAAAAATAAATTCTAGCTGATATATCTATGGTAAATTACCATAAAAGGAATGAATTTTGAAATGTATTTGGTTAACCACTGTAAGTTGCACTGTCAATACTTATTTAAATGATAAACTACAGTTATCAAATCACATTTGAATGTTTTATGCCATGAAAATGCCAAAATTTAAAGTTTATACTATTTGTCAAATAGATACCCTGAAAAATTTAATTGTTTTATGATTTTAGATAGAGTCATAATCCTTTGATATATATTTAGACCATTAACCAAAGGAATGTTTTCAATTGTTGGAGTAGACACTTCAGCAGCTCTGACACAACATGTATAAATAAATATGAATCCTCAAACATGACGGTACTGGTTGCGCATCTCAAATGGAAAATGTGCCCTGAATTTCGCGTAATAATCTCTAACACCATTATTTTAAAATATTCACTCGAAAGCAATTGTTGAGATTTTTATATTAATCAAAAAGCTCATTCTTTCGTTGGAAAGTTAAATATTTTCATTAAGAGAAAGTAATTAGTTATTATCAGTATTGAACTTAAATACTTCATTATTTGATTTGTTTATTTGCATATCACTTTCTAGTATTCTCTGTGCTTCTTTTCCTTTTCCCCTACTCGAATGAGATTCATTCATTACTTAAAATGTGAGGTAAAATCAAATTAATTTACACAATTAATGTCATTGTATCAAATGTAAAAAAATATATTTGCATCATTAAAAAAGCAAAACTTATTTCTAGAAATATTTTTCTTTTTAATCCATTTTCTGGTATTTATATTTTTGGCGATTTGTCATTAAATATAACTTAACTTGGAATAGAGAAAGAGTAAAACATTTCTTAAAGCAGTCTGTAACGTATACTAACCATTTAACTTCATATTTCATTAAATAAAATAATGGCTTACTATTTTCTTTTGGACGAAAAGTGCTTTTGGGTAGTAAACAATTGCTCTCCTTTCCTTTCTTTAGGTACCATTTGCAGTGGTTATTTGCCTTTCTTCTTGGGTAAAAAATGTAAGTTATTGGAACTCATAAGTAAAATTTGATCCCAAATTGAGAAACCAGACAAAAAAATTTTTTTCTATTTAATTTTCTAGCCCAGAATTTTTAATTGTCTATCAGCATTGCATTCTAAATAATAAAATCATTTTGCTTATTATCTTAGAGAATGTGCGGATTAATCAATAGGAAGCACATTTCTTCATTATTTAATAAATATTTACTTTTACTTTATTTTTAAGAAACGTTATCCATCCAATTACATTTTGTAAAATCCTCCAATACAGTTTTATAATAGTAAGGTAAATTTGTCTTGTTAGTTTCTTAATATTATTTTGTCTCTGAAAAAGGATTTTAATGCTAAATAAAAATATCATCTATTAAAGTAATTTAAACTTTAATAATTATGTACAATTCTTTAGAATTTCTAACTTTTAAATTATTTTACAAATTAAAACTGTAAATTCAAAATTATGTTTTGATTTCGAAAATGTCTTATTTTAATAAATAAATAATTTTGAATTTGCTGATTTATTGCATTAAAATTTGGTTATTTGCGTATAAAGCTTTATTTAGTGCTTAAAATTTGTTTATTTTATTAAAAATATTATAAACACATGAAAAAATAATCAAATTTTTAATGCTTTTGAAATCATTAAAAATAATTTTAAAATTAAAAAAATTCTTTTTAAGTATTCAATCAGTACGAAATTTAGATAAATATACTCATATTTATTTCATAATATAAAGTTGAATATTGTAAAAAATGTGATTCAAAATTAAGAAGCCTTGTTTTGCATAATATGCTAAGTAATTAGCGTAATATTCACTATTTTGCATTTAACAATGTATTGATATCTAGTCACAAATTGCATTAAACTGATATTCAGTGAAAATAAAGTAATGAAAATTTAAGTAGCATTTCTTATTATACATAAATATTTGAACAAAAATATTAATCTATAACAGAAAACAGAAACTATGAAAACATTTGATATGCTTACAAAATTTAAGGAACTGAAAATATGTATGCTATACAGTGAATATCTCATATGTAATGCAAATATTTTTTTATTTAAATTTCGATGAATTAAGCAATTTTCAAAACTTACTTTACATAATTTGATTTTGAATAAATAGTAATCCATACTTCCGTAGATATAATTCCAAGCCTAATGCAATTATTAATTTGCTAATGCAAATTTGTAAGCAAATTACATAACACTAATGTAAATTACATAAGCTGATCAGCTTATATAATTTGTGTTGAAGAAAAAATCTAAATACCTTATCTAGAATCGGACTTAAATGCATGACACAATATTCAGCCATAAGCCTATGAAACAAATTACTCCTCGTAGGAAAATAAATTCGTTATAATTTACTTTATGGAAAAAAATTATAAATGTAAATTTGTAACTAAAAACACATAGATCTCTTACTTTTTACTAAACATATCCTCATGTCTAATGTACAATACAATGTTATTTTAACAGATATGAGGTAGAATGTGTATGGTATCAGATTTTATGAAAAAAATGTTGCTATTTTCTATTATTCAGATGAAGTTATTGTAATCATGTAAATTTAGGTATCTGGCATGATAACATTGAATGTTTTCTTTTCTAACAGCAACTCTACAGACAAGAGAAACTTATTGACATGTTATCTTATAAAATCTAATTTCATGGCATAACAGTCAAGGCCTATGATGCCCATATCTGTTTTCATGGCCGCGAATCCTGAAGTGTGAAGCATATGTTTATGTAATGCTAAACCTCTAGTGTTTAATTCCCCAGCATATTTGATGCTCAGCTTTATGGGCCCACAGAAGGGGTGAAAGTCTATACCAACCTTGCGCAACTTGAAGATCGAACATCGCCTTGGGAGCATATAGCATATTATATTGTAATTAAACTAAAAACATTTAAATATTATAGTCATACATATCAATAAAATATTACATTTATGTATTAATGGAAAAATCACTGAATTTTGATTATCGTAAAAATATAAAAGTTTCTTTAATCTATATAAGGGATAGCAAGAAATATTTCCATAAAATCTGTCTTTTTGAATAACATCACCAGAAAAATATTTTATTTTATTTCTGATAAAAAATATTCTAATTAAGGGTATTATGTAATATTTTATGTATATATATATATATATATATATATATATATATATATATATATATATATATATATATATATATATATATATATATATATATATATATATATATATATATATATATATATATATATATATATAGTGACTTTCACATTGTCGTTTTGATACTAATAAGTGGAATGCTTAGTTACTGAAACCTGGGATGCGACTTTTTTTAATTTTCCATTGAGAATATGGATTATCCATTGCATGTTGTAAGGCTTTATTAATTATGCATTGTATAATTTCTGGAATAGAGTGATGTATTTTCATGTCATATTGAAATCTATAGAAACATTTCTGATGCACCTGAACCGAAAGATGCACATATAAGAAGCAAGAGCGTACAATTCTTCTCCCATGGCTCAATAATTGCTTGTATCGAATTTTGAACAATTAGAACAAAATACACAGGTTTCAAATAATAGCTGATAACAAACTGAAATCCATATTTCGACACATATCGAATGTATGGATCCATACTTAAACAACTACAGATATGAAGGAAAAGGAGTGAAAGAAACCGATATATTATCCTCTAGAAATTATGAAATAGAAAACATGAATCTGTTTCGATCATTCATTAGATTTTTTTATATTATATTCATTTAAAAATTTAACAATGACAATTTTATTTAATGCCTAGATAAATTATCATAAAAATTTCATAATATATTCTCAGCTGATTAAAAATGAGCAAATAATGAAATATGTTAATCAAGAGAATAAAGTCCCAAGAAGCAAAAATGAATTTAATACTCTACGAGCAAAGAAACAAATTAATATGATAGAATTCTTCTCATCAAAGTTTATTAAGAGCAAAGTAAAATAAAAGAAGAATCTTCCATGATTCTTCATGCCAGGAATATCGGGGATGTGTCACCTAAATTAATTTTTTTTCTTTTAGTCGGGAAAGTCATATCAAAGTGAAAAGCGAATTTGCATACTCCTGGAGAAGCCCCCCGACGAAAGATCAGTGCAAAGCTCCAGAATTGATTACCCTGGAGTAATTTTTTGACGCTTAATTTGACAGCAAAAAGAGCTCCGTGGCGGTAACCTCTAATGTTTCATTTTTGCATATACATGAAAAATGCGAAGAAATCGCCGCTTGACAGATGTTTGGATTGGATGAGAAAAAGGATGTTCAACTTCATCATCCGCTTCCCGAGGTTAAGAATGATGCATTGATGGCTGTAATAAGAAAGGTGGAATATTAGCATAATTGAGAACATTTGGAAGGATGCAGGGAAAAATAAAACAAATCTGAAGATGAGAAAGCTTTTTGTTGCTGCTGTTCTTTCTAAGAAGCGAAGTACTCAAATTAATACGATTTATTAATGTTTGCCAAGTTAATGAGTAAACAATGAAGCAATTCCAAAGCAAATAATGTAAAATTAGTTTCCTCTTTCTTATGAAATGGATAACAGATTGTTGAACATATTTCATTTGAATTAACTTCTGGAGAAAGAAAACAACTTCGAGTTTCCTTTTTTTCGCACTACATAATCTAGCGAAAAATAATTGTTTTAAAGCAAAATACTTTTTAAAGATTTACCCATTTGTTTCAAAAATTCATGAGTTTGGAAATAAGATACTCATTTGATATTTTTTGCCCTTTGTGTGAAACAGCTTTTATTTACTTATGATGTTATTCATTGCGAACTCACATAGATTATTTGACTGTAAAAATATGTTTTAAAATTCTTAATTAGACAAGATTAAATACAGAATGTAATTTAATTACTTAAAATCATTGTATTTAATGGATGTAAATAACATAAATTTACAGATATTTATCACTGTATATTTTAAAGCGAAAGAATAGAAATGAATAATATATGAAGTGTAAGTATATATATATCTAAAAAGATGTGCATTTTTTACAATAATTATATTAGTATGAAACACTCTTTTGAAAAATAAATTCTAGAATATTGTAAGTTTTGTTTAGAGAATAAAAGATAAGTTTATCCTCATTAATAAATTTATATTAAGAAAATATTGCACTTAATGTTAAAAAGGATAGTGAAATTTTAAAAAATTTACGAACTTCAATACTGATTTTACATGCAATTAACTTAAATTTTAAATTCCATAGGATTTGAAATTTCTGTGGTAAAATTTATCGACAATTTTTTCTGATAAAATACAAAATTCAAATTCCAATTGTGTTTTAAATCACAGGTTTTTTTTAGAAAAACAGCTTTTGAATTTTTATTAACTTTTGAAGAAAACTAAATTTATTTCTTGCTGTTAACTAAATTGAATTAGTTTTTGCTTTAATTCTTTTTTCTTCATAAAACTTTTGAAATCCGAGTAAGCAAGATCTAAAATAACTTGTAAATGTAAAATTTTATTATCATCATACATATTTTGTATATAAAATATCTATGAAGTTGGTTAGTCATATATAAAATATATATGTGAAGAATATCATACATATTTTAATAATAAGTCATGTAGGTAAGTAAAGTTTACATATGCAAAAATAAATTGAACACATAAATTTTTAAATTAATTGAAACATTTTATTTTTAAAGCAAATTATATGTTCTCGCTACACTTAATTTTATTATGCACTCCATATTTTATTTTCCAAAGTAGGAAACATGTTATCACGTATACAAATAACAAAATTTGGTTGTATTAATAGAAAAAGCATAAATCACACCCTTGGCGTAAATGATTTGGTTGGCCATAATTGTGACTTGCACCAATCTTGGTAACCCTACTTCGATACACTATTTATGATAAACCAAACTATTTCTGGAATTTCGTTCTGGTTTGGCACATTTTTTCAGTTTGTGGCCAAGGGTGTGGGCTCACCAAAGATTTTACCTAAAATTTAAAGATACTTACAAGAGAGAGAGAGATAACAGCTATATACATAGATGTATAAAATTGATGACAAATGATAGATAAATGGTAAGGGAAATTACAGATAATTAGAACAGCAATTGTCATTATTTTTTGTGACATTTTTCAATTTTATAATAAAATAATAAATTATGGATGCAAATTTATTATTTCTTAAAAAACAGTTAAAATATTAAACTACTTAATAATCCATATTTAATCAAAATTATGAGAATATAAATAAATTAGTTGGTATCATAGTTTGTAACAAATTTATTTATTATATTCTATACAAGCATTTAATTTTTATTATATTTAGTTTGTAAATGTGATTAAAAGTTAGATTTTCATTTATATGTGATTTAAAATCTAATGTGAATAATTGTTCTATTACGAAATGTATGAGATAACTTATTTCATAGATTAAATATAATAAAACAGGATGGAATTTTTAGTTCAATTAAATCATGCTTTGTTTGAATTCATTTTTTACTAATTATCTGACACAGCATACAATAGCATTCTCATTTATTTAACAGCGTACTTAGTCAAACAAGCTTAAAGGAGCTTACGATTTATTAGACTTGGTTCTCAAAAAATATATTTTCACTCGGATTGACAGTGTTGGCGATAATGAGAATTTCACCAAATGCATTATTTAAGAAGTAAACACTGCGTTGGAACCTTTTCCTGGTGTGAATACTCCCAACGCCAATGCCTTTTGAAGTGGGTGTCTCGTTCCAGGTAAGAAATAAGCTTTCCCCATTCCGCCTTCCTCAGAGCTACGTTTGAGCAATGCCCCAATGAAAGACAAACAGATGAGCTGGAGTATATTGCTTTTTCTAAAGTTATTTCGTAAAACAAACAGTCGAAAGTGAACAAACTAAGCGCCTTTTGAAAATCAAGAAACATCGCCACCGTGTTCTTGAAAGCGCGAAATTGTTCATTCCGTTCCTTTTCATGCAGAGATTTTTTTGTTCTGTTTATTGTATATCCGTTCTTTTTGACATCCTTTTATATCAAATCCTATTGTTGTCTTTGGAGAGGAATATATTTTTAATCTGGAAGAATCGTGAAGGGGACATGTAAAAGGCGGGTGAATATTTGTTACGAAAAGGAGAATTTAAATTTATTCTTTCCTCGGATCTTTTATATGCGACTTTTCTTTTTCAAAATTTGAGTTCGTTTTGATTTGGAAGAGAAAGCAGACATGCATAGAAACAGAAAAAAAATCATAGGAAACACAATGTAAAAAAAATCAAGCAAAACTGGCTTTTCTTGAATTGCTTAAGACAATTGAAAATAATTTTCATTTCCTTTTAAGTTACCAAATCAAATAAGAATAAAAACTAAAAGATAGGGAAAATGTCAGTTTAATAGCATTTGTTTAAAGAGGAATTGTTTTACTTTGCCTTCGTTATTAAAGTGTATAAAATATCTTAAAAGAGTAAAGAAAAAATTTACATTAAACACACACACATAATATATTTCAAAATATTATCAGCAAATATATTCCTATGAATTTCAATATTAATAATATTATTTAGTTTAAATGGGGAATGTATCAGGAAAAAATAATAATGAATTTGTAATGAATATGATAAAATACTCATCTTCTTAGTATTCATGACGCGAGGAGAATCATAAAGTTACTTCCAAAATATTAAAAATGCAAAAAAGAAAATTTGAAATTATTTGAAATTCAAACAAGAATTAATTTTCATTAATCATGTCAAATTTTTTAAAGATTGTTTCAAATCACATATTTGTACTTTTAATAATTAAGGATTTCTAATCATTAACCGTATCAACTGCATTAAATAACAAACATACATAAATAGAGTCTGTGATAATAAAGCAGTTTTATTAAAATCATAATATATAAAATCAAAAGTACAAAATTTTATAATATTACCATAGTAAAAATAAAGCAAGTGCATGGATAACACACAAGTATATATATGGTAAATGGGATGGAATATAGTTTGTAATAAAATTATGAGGATTCAGAAAATATAGCTTTAATTCTTTAAATTTGTATCAAAGAAATTCTGAGAACCAAAATATCTGTTAAGAATATTGATATTAAAGCTATTGAATGACGGAATCTATTTCCGTGATTTTTGGAAATAATTATTGGCTGATCGAGAAATTTTAGAGTAGATGAGATTGTTGTATTTCTGAGGCAGACATGCCTTGGAAAATTATTTTCAAATAGTATATAAGAAAATATGCGCATTAGTATAAAACATTTCACAATATGCTAAAAAACAAAATATTCAGAAACTGAAATTATTTAATAATTTTATTACCAAGGTTTTACAAAATGATTATTTGATCGCTTGAAACAGTAAAACTACTTAATTTCACTTAGCTTATTCAGATGATGGATTATATAGACTTCGATAACTTGCCTACAATTATTTGCTTCAATCAAGAATACAGATATGGTCTCTTAGTTTATATGCAGCAGATTAAGTGCCACTCACAGTATCAACAAACGCAATCAGTATTAATCCTTAAAACCCCTTATGAAGTACACCAGATTCATATAATTAGGTAACTATAGAATGTGCAAATGACAATTTCATTTTCAGTCAAAAACCTTTATTACGCTTAATTACGTGTTACTTTATTACGTGTTACAAAATATAATTTAAGAATGTTTTGATGTGATCATGCTAATGATGACTTTGATGCAAACAACCTGATTTTGAAAGCAGATTCAAAAATTTGTGATATATTCCTAGTGGAATTGCACTACTTCAGAAGACAAATACGCTAAGAAATATGCACTATGATATTTACTAAGACAAATAACTTACACTGTAGTTTTCAGAAGGATTCAAGTATTTTTTCTTACATGACTTTCCACTCACATTTCCTAACCAACAGCTCATGAGCTTTAGTTATGCAAATCCCAGCAGTCACATTATAAAATTGTTGCTTAAAATGTATATTTCAAGGAACTTAAAAGTTAAAATTATGATCTGAAAGCAACAATATTTCTTTTAAAGTAGTAAATCCAGAATTCAATTCCACTCAATGATTAATATTAGGATATGGAATATTGCGTACCTACTTTATGCATATACATATTTGTGAAAGGAGCTTGAAAGTTTTTGTACGTTACTCGCTTGTGACAATTTAATGTTTCTGCTCATTATATCTGAATTATTCGTAGTGTGTTATAACTGCATGTGAATAATCATATGCTCCAGTAAATAATACGACATTCAACAAATTATAACCAAGCAAATACATCATGCCTCAACAAACGCAAAGGACTCTAGCAATTAATGTCTCATTTCAATTTTTTTGTTGCATTTCGCTATTATTCAACAAATGCTTCCTGTATTTTCGATTGCCATAACATGTCTAGTTTTAGTCTTCTGCTGTTGTTACTTATATATGTCACTTTGACAAGCAAGCTGGTTTGTCGACAAATACGAAATTAAGTCAGAAAGGTGCAACTTTCATTTAATCAGAGTACCATGAAAGTGAAATTAAGACTTCTTTCTAAGTCTCATCCAATATATGACATCGCCAGAGGATCCTTTCCCTCAGATTTTGACTTTGATCTGGAGATGGAAGAATTTTTCTCTAGACCATTACACTCAAGGTAACAGCTCAACGACCGACCACAGGACTTTCAATTCCATAGATTTAACGAGGACGTATATTGCATGTACTTAGTGGGTCATTGGCGGAATTGAAAATCAAACCCAGCCAACACCCTAGACGGAACACCGATGCCCTAACCACTAGGTTACCATGGTAATTTTATACTTCTTCTTACGAATTTCCAAAGAAAGTGTTTCTCTGTTGCATTTTCATACATGTCCATAATGCTCATTTTTGCATAATCTTGATGAATGCAATTGAAACACACACATCCATTTTCTTGCTTCTTGAATCTTTCCCACAGTATATAATAGATTAGATATTTTTCTTTGTGATTCCCTGTGGCTCAACATTTTTATTTAGAATTTAAGAAACCTCTTGAACATGATATGCTTGAAAAGCTTCGTGTCTACCCTTCAACAAAGTGTCGTTTCATTCTTAATTGTTATTATCAAAATTAACATCCTTAAAATGTCAGAATCAAAATTTGCTTTAGCTATTTTGAACGAGTTATCTCTCCAAGAAATGAGTATATAGATTGATATCATTTTTCTTAGTAAAATATGTAACAAATATAATGACAAATACATTATATACATACATACATACATACATACATATATATATATATATATATATATATATATATATATATATATATATATATATATATATATATATCACTTTCAAAATTTCAACTTTAGTTTTGTTTTTTCCTTAATTATGCATTGTTTTGGTAATATTTGACTAGTTATTCTATGACAAAAACTCACAAATATAATATTTTGCAACTCTTAATAAAAATTTTTCTCTTTTATCATAAAATTTGAATTATTTAATAAACTTTGCAGTTCATAATATGGTCAGATCAATATATTAGATGTCGCATGATAAGGAATAAGGTTGTCATAAAAGAAATGGTTTACAAAGATTCTTATTTAAAATTCCTCATGATTTAAATTCAAAACTGTGAAATTAATCGAGTATTAACAGATCAAAATCCATACAAAAGTAAATGTATAACTGGATCTTATATGCGCAACGTTTTGTCACGCTTGTCAATTATTTTTGTGCATATAATTTTAATTTTTCTAAATTTTTTTATTGAAATCATGTCAGAAAGGAACGTTGAAAAAGGATAAAAGAAACCGCATATATGGCAGTTTCAATTATTTTTCTCTTCTTATCATCTTATTAATAAGATAACAAGCTTTTAAAAGACGATGGATAAAGAAACTGATATGCATTAATATTTATTCATAAAGATAAAACAAAATATGGGAAAGAACAAAATATAAAGAATCTCCACCAATTGATATTTTTTCTGATCACATTATCAGAAACTTACACTAATCATTGGAACAGCAGACTTGAGTACCTGAATCAATTCTGCTTTTTTAAATCCGGCTGTTGTCTTCAAGAGATTTTTAAAATATATTATCATTGGCAATTTTTGAAAGCAAAGATAAGGCTAATGACTCTAAACAGCATCAACAAGTTACGGGGTTGTTTCATAACTCTGAATGTTACATTCCATAATATAGTTCGGTTCTTGCTTTTTCACCCAATTGTGATGAATATGAAATTAAAATATTCTTCTTATTACTGCCATTTTTGTTCCTAAGTTTTAAAAATAAAACATAATTAAAGACAAAAATCTTAAAATATATTTAATATACCTTGAATTTATATGTAGTATAATTCATTGTATACTTATTTAACAGTTATTAAGAAGATTTAGCAAGCATTTTGAGGTGGTAATTTTTACAAATCTTTAAACTTGTTTTAAAAATTAATACTGGAATGGGAAATATTTAAACACTGGAATTGATTAACACTTTTTTATTGCTTCAACAAATCTTTAAAATGCGAAATTGTTTAATTAATTATTTTTTTATTTACAAATTTAATTACATAACTGTAAATTAAAAATATATATATATATATGGTTCTCTATGAATCAAAAATTTAAAGGAATCCTGCTAAGCGACACAGTTTCCTTAATTCCTTAAAAATGTATAAATTTCTGATTAAATAAAATGTAAAATAATGTAGCAAATACTGAAATGTAATTTCTTTACTCAAAATAAATCGTTGATTTTTGTAAATTTATTTATAAAAATACCGAGTATAAAGAAATATTTCAGTTAGCTAAATTTTAAAACTACATTTAGTTTAAAAACACTCGAAAACAAAAGCCTATTTTAAAAATGTGTTTTTCATTTTAAATGAAATATAAAGAAGTTAAACAAATTAGTTTAAAAATATATTAAATTTCTTCTCCTTTAATCCAATATGCAAATGCATACAAAAGATAAATATTAGATCATTTCAAAAAAATCAGACTTAACTTCATGCATTCATAAAAATCACTTTCCATTTAATATTGTTAAAAGAAAGTGCACTTTGCCTTGCAAACTGGAAATTTCCTGATGCAAAAACCTACCAGCATTTTACAAGAAATTTCGCATATAGATCTCAAATACTGGCGTCTACAAACACAAACAAAGTTACAGTTCTGGGTAAATTCATAGATTCTGATATATGGAACAAGGCTTATATATATAACCATGCATATATGTATGCATACGTATATATGTGTGTTTATTCGATTGTTCTTAGCTCAGAATACCTGTGTGCAAATGGAACTTTTATCTTTTTATTTTTTGTTTGTTTTGCTGAAAGGATGAAGTGGTAAAAATGCGGGTCTAGCAAAGCGGCTTATGTGGTTCTTATGCATATTTACCAAAAGCTTACAGTATACTGGAATTATTTGATGCAGCCTCGCAAATTTGAAACTCGACAGTTTTATTTGTGAAGTTTGATGCTTGAATATAGAGGTCACATGATGCGTGTGGGCTCAAAAAACGAGGAGATTTAAGAACACGATGGAAGAGAATTTTATTTTGATATATCTTTGAAAGATTGTATTTTTTGCCTTTCTTGTGCTAGAAATAATCTTCCTAAATTTTGAGAGAAAATACTTCTATATTATTATTCAGAGTTGTTGATTATTTTATATAAGATTATGCAACACATTTAAGGAAAAGTCTCTCGTCAAATTTTAAAAGATAAAATATTTTATTACAATGATGTTTAATTATTTTATCAGAAACTAATGATTTATATAGTAAGTTGTATAAGAATTGTAGGAATAGTTTATCAGAAAAGTAAATTATAAAAGCAATTACATAATCATTAAAGATTATTTGTCATGATTCATCAATGAACAAAATTCTCAGAATTTATTTACTGTTTGTTTATTTTAAAACGTTATTAAGAGAAATGATTGAAGTTATATTTTCTATGGGTGATTTAATCCAAAAAAATTCATAACTGTTTAATAAATTCAAAGCACATTTTAAAAGTATTTATTGTCACAGAAATATTTGCGTCTCAATCTCGCATACTGATTCAGGCATAATATTTTCCTTAAGCATGTGTTATTGCACATGTCATCATCATCATCATATCTGGCACACCCTCTTATGCATCTGGTTTTCTGCAAAGTGTTTCTTTGACTGTCGTTTTTCTGGATAAATTTCTCTAGTTCTTAACCCCAATATATTGCCCAAGTCTACATCAAAATTAGTGTTTCTCAACAGAATTTACTCCAAAGATCGGTAAGACTTTTCGGTACGTTCTCGTGGACCGGTAAGTTTCATAATTCGACCCATTGGCATAATTTTTTAACATGATTAAATCATGAAGACAAAAATAATTTTTAATAAAATTAATTTTATAAATTATTACGATATATATTTAGCGTTCAAGTTATCAGTGATACTCAAGGCAGACAAGGGCACACCAACTGTCGTACTGGGTGTAAGGCATGGCAATTTATAAAAGGTGATTAGGCACATAGTTGCCAGTTTGTTATATTTTCCCTCATTGATCACATATTATTTTCTAAACTAATAAAAATAATTATTTTTTACGCATTCATTTCATCATTTTTTTATTTGTATCCATAATAATTTAAATTTTTTTCGTTTGCATTCATAATAATTTTAATTTTTTTTCATTTGCACCCATAATTTTAACTTTTTTCTCCGTTTGCATTCATAATAATTTTAATTCTTTTTTCATTTGCACCCATAATAATTTTGTTTTTTTTCGTTTTCCTTCATAATAATTTAAATATTTTTTTCATTTGCATCCATAATAATTTTAATTTTTTTTCATTTGCATTCATAATAATTTTAATTCTTTTTTCATTTGCATCCATAATAATTTTACTTTTTTCCGTTTGCATTCATAATTATTTTAATTTTTTTTCATTTGCATCCATAATAATTTTACTTTTTCCGTTTGAATTCATAATAATTTTAATTTTTTCTCATTTGTATCCATAATAATTTTAATTTTTGTCTGTTTGCATTCATAATTATTTTAATTTTTTTTCTTGGTACAAGCCTTCATCGAAGTATATTTTATGTGGCCAACGAAAGTACTGGAACACTTTCCTCATTTCCGTTTCGTCCATTACAGAAAGTAATTTATAATACAACAGTAGTTACTTTAAAGATCAGAAAGAACATTTTATTCCTTGCGAAATGTGTCAAGCACCTATCTTAGAAAGAAGTTTTGTACTATAAATGAGACGGATATGAGCGCTAAATATATTACCATCAGGTCAAACGAGGTATCCAATAACGCTTCTTTACCTTTGTGTTTATTACTCTCTAAAACAGAGCAGGAAAGGAAAGTGAAAATTTGACTGTAAGGGAAAATAACTTCTCAAAGAATACCTGTAAGAAATTAATTTTTCTTCACTTGATTTATTTAATAGCAACCTGCAATTATTCCTACCTTATTTTGATTCAAAATTTATTTCTTTAATATTAAATTATTAATGATTAGTTTTTTTATCTTAAAATAATCGTAATGCTATAAATCTGAAATTAATTCAACAAATAAATAACTTGTTTCAAATATATAACATAATTCCTGTCGAATATGATAACAAATATCAAAAAATAAGAATTGTTTTTGATACCAGATTTAGAGACAAAAATGTGAGTATACTGTGAAATTACTTTAAAAGATAATTACTTTAAAGTTTTTCATTTCCAAAGAGGCATAAAGACCTTCTGGCAATGAAGAACCAAGATGGTAAAATCATATTACCAGGCAAAAGTGAAGCTTCAGAAAGGATTTTGTACCAATTTTTTTTTATACAAGTACAAAACATATTTATAATGGCTTATGAATTAAATCAAATATTTAAAATGTTTTTTATTGAAGAAAGTATAGATCAATTGGAAAATTATTATTGGACCATTTCCAAGAAGAAATAAAGCTTTTATACAGGTAGAAATTTAAGCATGTTGTTTAATAATGAAGTAGAAAGGCTTAACTATAAAGAAGAAAATTAAAACTGCCAGGCTTTCAATTTAAGATTATCATTGATTTAGTATATAAAATTTGGTTTTCTACAAATTTTTCAAAACTTATGTCAAAATGCGATATATGTAAGATTGTCCGATATATTAATTTTTGAACATTCTTGCAAAATGTAGCCAAATTTTCATCTCTGGAAATTACCCCCGGAGAATTTTGGAGCTGTAGTTGTGTTATGCTTTGCTTTTGCATATTTTGGTGTTATAGATGAACCATTAAAATCTTTCAGGGAAAAAATAATTAAGAATCTTCAATTAAAGAAAACATTTAATGTAAAAAAATAAATTACTACACGTGAAGATCCTTATTGAAATGTTGCGTATATCAACAAAATATAATAGATATTGTGGTTCAATCGATGTGTGGATTCATCGCTAAAGGCTGTCTTCCTGTCAGTGGCAGTGCAATATTGATTGACAACTCAGCTATTTTATGTGACACCATGTGGTATATCAAGTGAAAGCTACTTTTTTATTGCTTTCAATATATTATCCGAATTTAAACTATTTTTAAGAGTAGATTGTAAAAATTGTGGATTGAATATGGGAATAATGAGAAAGAATATCTCGAAATATCTATGATAGTACCATATACAAGTACATGTAAATAAAACACAATACATTACTCACCAGTGCCCTAGAAAGAAAAACAAAACTCTTCAGAAGTTTATATTCACCTAAAAGACGACAATATTTTTTTGTCATTGGTATTAAGCATAACATTGAAATTATAGCAATTGTTAGGATAGTTTGAAACATCAATCTTCTAGACAAAACATGATATAATACTACATCACATGGAACAATCATAACAATCATAGATCTAGTGCTTATTCAATTGCTTGAAGAACTCTTAATTGGTAATATATTTATAGCATTTTAACAAATGATATTCACCATTATGGAGCATATACTGGAAGATTAAAATACAACAAGGAATTTAAGTTAGTATTTGAGTTGAGTAACTTTTAAAATTTGTGATCGTATAAATTTTTAAAAAGTGATTTTGAAATGCATTTGTACTTTTGATAGAAAGAAAAATAACAATATAATATAATTCTTAATTATTGAATGCACTCAATAATGAGTCAGTATCATAAAACACTCAAACAGTATCATAAAACAATATTTTTATATTAAGAATCACAAATTCTTTTTAGAAAATTGTTCTTTCGACGACTATTCCAACTATTCATTTAGAAAAATGCATGCAAATGGATAAGCGGTTCTTTGTTAAAAATGTAAGTGTTAAATAGGTATATATATACACCCCAAGGCCCTCGGTCCTGAAAACAATTATGGACACTGTAGGCCTTGGCCCACATGGGTTGTCTTATATATATATATATATATATATATATATATATATATATATATATATATATATATATATATATATATATATATATATATATATATATATATATATATATATATACGAGGGTCACTCTGAAATTTTTGAGATACAACTAAGTTTTTAAAGTTATACTTACAAAATTTTAAGTGTGATCAAAGTAGTATCCTCCAGCATCAATGCACTTTTGTAGACGAATTTTCCACAGATTAAATGCCTCAAGCCATGCATTTCTTCGAATAGATGAAAATAATGCATTTATAGCCACATCAATCTCTTCTTCTGAATGAAAACGACGTCCACGTAAGTTATTTTTTAGATTAAAGAATAACCAAAAGTCACACATAGTTAGATAAGGTGAATACGGCGGATGTTCGATCACTTTAATTTGTTTTTGTTTAAGAAACTCAACTGTTAATCCGGCTGTATGTAAAGATGCATTGTCATGGTGAAGCATTAGTCCCCTAACATTCAGTTCTTGTAGATTTTCTGGAAGACATTTAGTGGTATACCAGTTTGCAGCTACTGTCTTCTGAATGAAACTGTCTTCTGTCCTTCCAACTTGATGGCTTTGACCAATCCTGTACTTCTGAAGAAAACGGGATACATCACTTTTTTCAGAGCGCGTTGTTTTTTCACCATTGTCGGCGTGGGATCATCTTCAAAGACCCATACTCTGCTTTCTTGACGTGTTGGAACGTCAAAAAACGGTATGTACGTTTCATCACCTGTTACAGTTTTAGAAATGATGCGGTGGCAACCATCATTCAGTGTGTTAAGAGTTTCTTTACTGATTCTGACACGCTCCTCTATTTGATGCTGAGTTAGATTATGGGGAACCCAACGGCAAACTACTTTTTTCATATGTAATTCTTCATGACTGATTTTGTGTATGGCTGCGGATCCAATGTTAAGTTCCTTCTGTATCATTTGATAGGTACAACGATTATCATCCATTAACATTTTTCGTATGGCAGACACATTATCCGGGATTACTGCCGACGGCGGCCTTCCTGTGTGTTCTTCATCCTGAAGAAAATTGCGACCTCTTCTAAATTCTCTAAGCCATCTGAATACAGTAGCACGAGCTGGAGATTCATCACCAAATGCTAATTGCAACCATTGAACGCATTCTTCTTGATTGAATCCTGCTTTGAAATCGTAGAAAATCATAGCGCGAAAATGTTCTAGCGTCAACTCCATTTTCTCTTCTGTTTAAAATTTATTCCACGCTAAACAAGTTGAAGTAAGTCAGTAAAAAATCTACTTCTGTGTTAAAATACTTTGTACTTTAAAATTAAACCGTTATTTTTATTTTGTAAATTCTCGTCTGCGTGTATCTCAAAAATTTCAGAGTAACCCTAGTATATAATAAAATAAAGAGGAGCAGCATATATCTGGCTAATAGAAAAGACACGTAATGAATGGCTATAATATCATATGTATCGGCCAATGATTTCCAGAATATTTTTACCCTCACAAATTCAGAGTGCTTACACTCAGAAGATTGTTTGTGCAATTGTTTTACATACAGAAGAATGAATAAAAGGAGTTTATTCAAAGAGCGTTTTTCTTGGGTATATTCACAATTTCGTATTTCCGTAAATTTTAATTAACGTTAGTTGCGAGTTTGTAATTTTAACACATGAAAGCTTGTGTAATGTGAGTTCTTTTGTACAAATAAATGGAACTAATTTAGAATTCTAATGAAAATAAATTAGCATGGATGCTTAACTTACTTAACATTAGTAAAATCTTGATATAAAAATATATTACAAAACGATGCCCAGTGTTCCAGTAGAATATTGATTATGTGGGATAGACGCATGCGATTAAAGATTGAATGCACCCCCGAGGAGTGAGATCCAGTCATAACTCAACTCTCATCAATGAATTGAACAGTGTCAGTATAGATACTACAGCAAGTAAAATTTACGGATTCAGGGGGGTGATCGGTAGTTATACGTCCCTCGGATGAAATGCCTCATTAGTGTCTAATTGATCATAATAGTGACAAAATTTCCATTTTCCGACCCTAGGTGTCGTTGCAAGAATTTACAACAAAACTATGGCATCGTGGCTAGAGATGCATATCGTATATGGATGGGAAAAATATTCTTTTTCTCAAAAAAGTTGAGTCTTTTAAAGATTTTATTCTAAAATTATATTATTTAACTTTGTAACGGTTGCCATAGAGAAGATATAACATCGCAAAATTTAAAAAGAAATATTTCTCTCTTTTATGCAGTAGAGAAATGAAAATTTTTTGTTAGATTTGTTAGGAAAAGAAAAATTTTAGTTAGGAAAATTTTCATAATAAATCATAGGAAACCGGGGACCATATAAATATTTAGATTTTGAAATGTTCACAAAATCCACTTTTTAAATCTTAAAAAGACATCCTGTATATATACTTGGAAGTTATGCATCCAAATTGGTGTTATGCATTTTGTATATATACTTGAAAATGTTTATCAAATTTAAAATAATCTTGAAAAAATAGCATTCTTTTTTCTTTGTCTTTTATTTCTCTGTAAATTATTATTTTCTAGATAATATGGTAGTAAAGTCAATGCATCTTACTTTTTTGCTCTTAACCATTTTAAATTATCTTACAAAATAAAAGCAATTGATATGTAATCCCCTTTTACGAGGAAAATCGTTTTATGTTGTTCAGAGAAATATAGAAAATGTACATAAATTTTTACACATATTCAAGCATGAATATTTTTCTTAGAAGATGAGGATTCGTTTAATTTATGCGTCACGGAACGAATGCTTTTATAAGGAAATAAAATAGTTTATAAAAGCACATACGGATGTAGACTGTTTCAAAATTATTGCAAAGATTATAAGATAATAAAATATAATAATACACATTCAGTATTACAAAGTATACTATCTCCAAGAATAAAGTTTAAGAACCGAAGGTAAGAATATACAATTAATTATATTTCTGATGTAAATAGTATGGATATATAATTTACTGAAATTTCTTTTTTGTTTTAAACTTAGTAAAATACTTTATCTATATGAAATATATTTCGTATTTGTTTATGAAATTCCAGTCTCCTCTATGAATCTATGATTACATTATACATAATAATATGTTATCACATAAGAAATGCACAAACAAATATTAAGTTTAAGTTTTTGTTGCTACAAAATTTCATAAAAAATTAATTAAGAAGTAAAATGAAAGCATATATCTTTAAAAATAAAAATTTATAATTATATTTAGTGATATTAACAATTTAAAAATAATAAATATGAATTAATAATAATCAATATTATTTCCCATTTCTCTTTCATTATTAAAAAAATTATAAATGGGAATTGTGAATAATGTAATAGAAATCTTTCATAATTAATATTTATTTCTGTTAACAAATGGCTTTACTGTCATAGAATTTACTGAATGCACAGAATGAGTATTATTTTCTGTTGGAAAATAAGTTACATCATGGTTGATAAATTTCCTCAAGTTTCTGATACAAATAAGTGCACTGAAATATCAAAACAAATCAGGGGAATAATTAATAAAATATTACCTGCCTATGTATATCTGTCATTTTCTTAAATATCTCAAAATGTTTGTAAAATTACTTAATTTTTATTTTTTTACCGATTTGATTGTAGCCAATTTGTAAATAAATATTTAAATCAACTTCATTGAGTAAGTTCTACGGAATTTCAAGATTTTATTTACTTTCGTTCAAGCTTCATTGTTTACTTAAAAGACAAAATACAAAAGATAAACTCTTAGTTATCCGACATCGCAAAGAAACAAATGGGGTCAGAGGAATTCCAGAATTGTCAAGCAGTAATCGATTTTATGTAACTTTTTTTTTTACTTTTTAAACTTGGATGAAAAATAAAGCAAGCGTCAAATGCCTGTTTTTTTGTAAGGACTTACTATAGCATCTAGATAGCATAGCGCCATCTGGAGAAATTTAATCAAATTGATTAATGATACCACATTTGAAGATTAATATTAAATATTATTTTCCGTTAGTAATATAAACAAATTTTTAAATTCATGAGAATGGATAACTTAAAATGGTACCCATTCTTTTTTGAAAAAAGAGTGAGTATTTAAATATTAATTTCTGGTTAAAATATGACAAAGGATTTTCTTAAACCTTTGTGTTTACATTGTTTAATTAAAATTTATCAAACTTAGAATTGAATATATTTATACTTCATAAAAATTAAGAATTTTTAATAATTTTTCGAAATAAAGCAAATTTACAATTTTTAATCCAGTTTTAGTTAATCTAAAACATAATTAATTATGAACAGTAACTAGCTTTCAGTTTGATCAAAGAATTCACTTCGCTGTCTTATTGGTGTTAAATTTATGTTTAATTCTCATTTGAATTTATATATGAGCCACTGCTAGTAATTCAATTTTCCTCATCGAAGACAAGCGACGCACACCTTGCTTCCACGTAACACAGAATTACAGCGCACGAATGGAAATTTCTTTTATAGGCTTCAGATTTGTTCAATGGATATTAAATTACTTTTTGCTATATAATGGTTAAATTTCAAAATATTGGGTTTAAAATACCAAATTTTGATTTTAATTACTAAGGTTTATCAAGAAGTATATAAAATGAAGCAAATTTAATATTTGAGACAAGTGAAATTAATAATAGTCAGACAAAATTTTAAAAAAAATGCTTTAATGCTTTTTCATATTTTATAGTAAGTTTATAATGCACACAAATTGTGAGAAAATGAAATGACTTAAGATGCTTCATACAGTTTTCTAATAAATACATTCATAGATTCGTATTTTTATTAAATTTAGATCATATATATCATACTAATTGAAACCTTTTTAATCTAAACGTACTAGATGATCTCTAATTAAAACTTCTGAAGACTAGTTCTCCAGAAAAACACATTCTAAAAGGATACACATAATTTGTTCTCATATTACAATATAAATTTAACCAACAAGAAAATTATTCAATTTATTGCTCTTTCAAAAGCAATTATAAACACAACAAACTCTAATTACTATTTACTTTAAATATAATTATCATACATTTTTCCGTACTCTTAAAACCATCTAATCCAGTTCGAATAGCGCAATGGATTCAATTTTAATTAACAGTAAACACGAAACCTCGCCAAAGTAAGAACAGAGGAAAATCTCGCCAATCTATAACTCATAAGTCTGCTTTTAAAAGATGGTCTCATTTTATGAAAACAACTCTTAAATTGCATCTTGCCCGATTCCCTAGAGATTAATTTCACTTCAACTCTTGCCTTATCCCGAAAGCTCCACTCACGTGCGCAACCTCCCAACTTTTAAGAAAGAGAGAGAGAGAACCCCCCAACAATTGTGATTATGATATTTTTCTTCTTATTTCCCGAGAAACCTTCATTAAGACGAATCCGCAGGGTACGGTAATGACGGAAGAACAAACATGCTTCAGTAAGATGTCTCCAGAGGTTTTGAAGCGTCTGTTTGGCGAGAGGAGAGAGCGAGTAATTGAATTGGAGTTCCTGGGGTATGAGAATTAATAACCGTTCGTTTTGGTTGGAAGAACCGCTGTGATTATATAACAGTTTTACTACTGGGTTGCAATAATGTGGAGATTTTGCAAGTTAACATTTTAATGACGAGAATTATTCCATCCCGTCAGGTGTGGTGCCTTTTATTGCCACCAATACTATTTAGGAGGTATCAAACTGTTAAATTTTTAATTAGAGTAAATTGAACAACCCTCTTTTCTGGTAAATTATTTTGCAGTAATCAATTACTGTAAATGCACATAAACTGCAGAATTATATTTATTCGTGTTAATTTACTACTTTTATTTTGCCATTGGGATAAGAGAATTTACTGAACAAATATTTAATTAAGGTAAAGGAAACAAACCATACTCGTTACGATGCATTCAGCTATGTTAATCTTTTACATCACTAATCTTTCGAATTATATTATTATATCTAATAATAATTGTGCTTAAGTACCACCAATGAATTTAGAGTAGACAACAATCTCCATCACACTCTGATGCAAGTAATTATTCTGAATCGTTATCATATGGTTAATAATCTGTTATATGAGTATTCCCAGGTTGATATTAGAACCGGGCCGTGTATCCACTGTTACATTGGACTATTCTAAATAAACCTGTTGATTAAGTATGTAAAGAGGTTTGGTATGACATAATTATTTCTGCTGGTTAAAGTGAATGCATTAAGATTCAAACACAATTCTTTTATTATTTACTAAGTGATTTTCACTGGCTTATTTATTTAATATTTGCTTAGAATTAAAAATACTAAATTAAGTATATATGTTTTGGAAAAAATATTCGTATTTTAGTTTTAGTCCTGAAAATACTCTGTGGAATGTGAATTGCACTTTAATTGCAACAATATGTGCAAAGAAAACGAAGAAGAATTGTTCACTGAGTGAGATTCATTACGGCTGTCTGACGAAAGGAAAACCTTAGAAATACTTTATCTTTTAGTACTTTTCTTCCAAACTTGTTTCTTTCTGTCGGGTACCTTGCGTCAAAACAACGTAATTCCAATTCTATATAGGATCTATACTACTACATACAGTTTATAAATCTTTATGTTTTACATATACCCAAATAACACCTTTATAAGTTAAAACAATATGGGTTTCTTATTATCATTTAGCCTGATGTAAACATTCTTAATATAAAAAGTGTATCTAACTATATTTAAAACTTGTTTGTTTAGTATTATAGTGGTTTGATAGAATTTGAGAGAGGATTATTCTTTACATAGCATATATAACATTTTAGTAATGTCTTAAATTGTAAAACTTATCAAAGGAAATAATCATATATCTCTAGTAAGATAATATCAAAGGAAATAATCATATATCTAAGGAAATAATCTTATCAAAGGAATATCAAAGGAAATCATTAAATAATTTAAATATAGTCACAATGAAAATTTTCTTTTTTTATCAAAAGTAAAAGCAATTAAAAATGAAGATTGTGGATGACTCATATTTATTAAGATCAGGGTAAGAGCTCTGGTCTTTGTCATTAAACCACCTACGCAGATTTCATGAAAAACATTTTCAATGTCTTGCAAATAAATATTAAAAAAATCCTTTTATCAACTTTTCTAAGATAAACGTTGCAAATGTTAAACTTAAAAAATTTACAAAGAATACTATTACAGGAGTTAAAATTTCAAGAAATTCTATAAATGATAAATCAAATTATCTTTTTCTTTCATGAGAGCTTATATACAGGGTGTCCAGAAAAGGACTCCTGATTTCAAAATTAAATATCTCGAAAACAAAGATAGATAGAAGAATGCAGTAAAAGGTATGTTTATTGTGAAATCTGTAAGAATTTTATACAGCAATTTGAAATAATAGTTACAAAGGCTGCTAGCAGATGGCGCTGTACGATGTACAGCTCAAATCAGCATACATAAATGAAATAATCGTATGAAAACATTCTTTGCAAAAAATCACATCACAATGTTTTCAACGCTAACCTCCTTTCACGCTTCAATAGTTGGGCTTCGGATCACTATTTATACTAAACATTACGTATGGCGATTACAGCGCCATCTATGTGCAACTTCTGCATTTTTATTATATGTAACTATTATTTCAAACTGATGTATTAAATTCTTACAGTTTTTACTATAAACATACCGTTTACTGCATTCCTCTATCAATCTTCTTTTTCGAGATATTTAATTTTGAAATCAGGGAGTCCTTTTCTGGACACCCTGTATGATTTTATGTTATTTTTATACATGGTTTTTACACAAAGTTTTATTATTCTTTAATTGATGAAGATGTATAAATGTTAAAAATCATAACATTTGACAGCTTAAGAAAATTTAACACTCAATATATTCAACATTCAAAAAACAACCATTAGTTAATGGCTTCAAATATTAATTTTGCTTTCTCATATGTGTTTTTTTTTCTTTAACACAAGCTAGTAAATGGTAATCCGTATGGGTATCGAAATGGATTTCATAGGCCTCAGAAAGATGAGAAGTTTATATAACGAAGTAATCTGAATAAAATTTTGACAATTTACTTCTGAATCGAAATCTAAAAACATCTTTTTGGACTATTTTTGCTGAAATAATTTTGAATGAAAAATATTATATTTATGATGAATTTAAAACCAAACATATTTAATATTCCTAATAATTTTGTCTTCTTGTGTATCAAAATAGTTTAAAAAATTTCAAAATAAAGCAATAAAAAACCTAATTTAGAAGCATGAATTGTGTGGAATAAAAGGTATTATTATTGCTTCTTTAAAATATATATTTTGTAATTGTTTGTAAAATAATATGTAATAATAAAAAAATATTGTAATTAGTAGATAAAGAAAATATTACAATAATCACATTAAAATATTTTATAATATATTTTAATCAAAACACCACAATAGATTATCAACTACGTATCCTTTTACAAATATTCTAATTCAAAAGGTAAGTAAAATAATCTAAATGAATATGATAGCAGTGATAGAAAAGACAGATGATAGTTATATATTTACGATGCGATATAAAAAGGGGTTAACATATGAATAAGCAAATTGATCTTTAAAGTGAAAATATAAACGTATAGCAAATTTAATTTATTGCATATTAAACAAGTCAAATGTTTAAGTTATGATAATTATATTCATTTAGTTTTATTACTATAAAATGTTGAGAGGATTTAAACGTAGACAATTATTTATGTAATAAAAGTAATGAATATATTTCAAAAACACAGCTATTTATAGATCTCAAATTATTAATTATAACAGTTAAAAAAATTTTGATTGTATTTAGGTGTGTTTTGAATTCGTTGCACGCATTAAAAAATTATAAACTATGTTGGAACATTTTTATTTAAGCATGTAAAATGGCAATACTAATAAGAGTTAGGAAAACATGCTGCATAAATAGCCATTAAACTGAAGTATAATCGATTCAATAATATCTTCAAATTAGTTAAATTCTTTTATTTGTTACGTCATTTTGGAATGTAAATATTCTTTCATAAATATGTAACAGCTTTAAAAGTTTTCGTAAATTTTTCTACATGCAAATATCTGGCACACATAGGATGTCTTCATAAATTAAATTATGCGTTTTAGTTTGAGCCTGAAACTCTCAAAATATCCACGCTAGTTTCACTTAGTTAAAAAATAATTCTAAAATATGTCATGAGTTTGTATTATAAACAGACATTCAGGCATATATGAAATCATGTAAGTTTCATTTATGTTTATATCAATATTAAAATGAAAATAAAATTGCTTGAAAATAAATTCATCCTACTATTTAATGATATTCATACTAATATTTATATTTGAAACTACGAATAAATACGAATTTCCTTTCATAGTTATAGATTTTACATTTTCTTATTTTATTTTGTAATACTGCGAAGTCTCTAATAAAATATGTTTGTGAATTACTCAGTATATAACTTAGACGGATCCCCTATAATCATATGTATAATTAGTAAGTGCATTCATTCTGTTTTTTATACATCCTAAAATAACAGTATTGATTTTCTTTAAGAGGAAATATTTTGAACGTAAATTCATCCTTTTAATCAATAATATTTATCTTCAAATTACGTATTTGAAAATACAAATAAATACAATGTACAAAATATTGCCACTATAATACATTTTACTGTTTCCTTATACTACAATGAAATACTGTTTAGACTTCAACTGAATATGCCTTTGAGGTACTCCGTAATCCTAATAAAACATATACAGGGTGATTATAAAAAAACTTTGCCAATATCTGCACTTCTAGCGTCCATTCTATTTAACCGATCAAGATGATATTTCAAATATAGTTCTTTCGAGATATGCGCTCGAGATTCTGTGAATGGCAACACAGTGGCCCTCGCGGTTACAGTTATAGTGACGGAAACTCGAAATTTTCGAATGGCAACGTCTACTTTTTACCATCGCAAAATGTTCAGCACATGCGAAAACCCTAAATAGCGTTGAAACGGTACCGATATGTCTAAAAACGGACGTGTTCTGCAAACACAAAAAAGAGTTCTGAAAACCGGCCAATAAAACACGATCTGGGCGCACGCAATAAATTTGCATGTGACAGAGTCAAGAAACCAATCACAGAACGCCGGTCTCGCCAGATATTCAGCGTAGGAAACCTATAAAATACCAAGCGGGTATGCGAAGTCGTCATTCGGGAACTCGCACATGCCGACGATATGAGTCTTCCTAGGAAAGTTCGCGGTGAATTGATCAAACTCTATTACCAAAATGGGATGAACGCTGCGGAAGCCTTGCGTGTGTATCGCCGCAATCATCGACAACGACGCGGCCCATGTACTCTGCAAGCTCTGCGTGATTTAGTGCGGAAATTCGAAGATACAGGCTGCACCTGTGGCAAACAGCGCTCCGGACGGCCAACTGTTTCTGAGGACGTTGTCATGGAAGTGCACCATACAGTGACTGCAGGACACACAGAAACCGCAAGAGGCATAGCGCGCGTGTTGGATATTCCGAACTCAACGGTCCGCAAGCTCTTGCGCTCGGTACTTCACATGTTTCCCTATCGGTTCCAGCGCGTCCAGATGTTGGAGCCGGGTGACCCACAACAACGTCTGGACTTCGCAAATGCATTTTTGTTACGATATGATGCGGATAACGACTGGCCACTTCGCATACTATGGACGGACGAGGTGCATTTCACCTTAAATGGCAGCATTAACACAAAGAATTGTGTGCACTGGGGAGAGACGAATCCTCATGCTGTGGCGCCAGTACCATTATTTGACGCCAAAGTGACTGCGTGGTGCGGCATTACAGCTACATTTGTTCTGGGCCCGTTCTTCTTTGAGGAAACGACCCCGACTGGCCCTGCAACATGTTCTGTAACGGGCCCTCGGTATGCAGCCATGCTGAAAAATTATGTCTTACCGGAGTTGCGTCGGCTGAATGCACTCAAAGACATTGTTTGGATGCAAGATGGCGCACCTCCACATATAGCGAGGTCAGTTAAAAGGCTCCTGGATCAGCATTTTGGTGATCGCATCATCTCACGCTATTATCCTTTTCCGTGGCCTGCGCAATCCCCAGATCTGACGCCTATGGATTTCTGGTTTTGGGGCTATCTCAAATCCAGAGTTTATCTGTGCAATCCTCAAACATTGTCGGACTTAAAGGATTCTATACGGCGTGAGATTGGAAACATCTCTCGTGCCATGTTGCGTGCAGCGACATTGTCCACCGTCTCCCGCATGCAATGCGTAATTGCCTGTGATGGCACTCATGTGGAAAATGTTTGAAATTAATAAAGATTTTTTTCTCTATGTGTTTTCATCATTGAGCAGTGTCTTGTCTCTGTCGTATGCATTATTCCTCCGTGCGCCTTGAAGAACTGTTTGTATGTGTATAACACGTCGGTTTTCGGACATATCGGTACCGTTTCAACGCTATTTAGGGTTTTCGCATGTGCTGAACATTTTGCGATGGTAAAAAGTAGGCGTTGCCATTCGAAAATTTCGAGTTTCTGTCACTATAACTGTAACCGCGAGGGCCACTGTGTTGCCATTCACAGAATCTCGAGCGCATATCTCAAAAGAACTATATTTGAAGTATCATCTTGATTGGTTAAATAGAATGGACGCTAGAAGTGCATATGTTGGCAAAGTTTTTTTATAATCACCCTGTATTTCGCGTAATAATATAAGGATACTTTGATTCGATATTTAAATTGGTAACAAAAACTGATTCCCTTGATTTACAAAAATTTATTATCGTTCGATTGCATGTACCTATTAAAATTATCTTTTTTTATTATTTCTATTAAATTATCAATATTTAGAAAGTAGCTGGATATTTGCCGTTAGCCATATTTCATTATATATTATAAACTATGTATGAATTTGATGGAAAAGTGGTACTTATTGCGTTTACTTCTACATTTTTATCTACCGTACAATGAAAATTTGATTGAAAAATTCTAAAATGGTGCATTTTGATAAAATGAAATTGGATAATCGCATTCATTTGACTTAATTCTTAATAATTTAAAATAATTTAAAAACAATGTTTTTCTTTTAAATTTTAAATAGATATTATAAAAGTTTAATAAATTCTGCCAATTATATTAATTATAATAATATATTATTAAATATAAATTAGCAAAATTTGAGATATTGTTAAATAGCTCCAAACCTTACATTCTTATATACTATTATTAAAACAGTTACCATGATAAATAATTAAAATTTATGTACCCCAAACTAAATTTTGAAACATTTAATTGGGTCATAAAATAATATATTAATTCATACTTGGAATTATTTGAAATTGAAATCATTAGAAATATTTTTAAAATCAATATTAATATGTTTCAAAATAATTTCTCATATTTGATTAATTTCTTATTCTTATGGTAATAACCAGATATTTTAAAATTACATTTAAAAATGAATTTGAGGAATATCTTGGGGCACACACATACACAATATCTGAACTCATCTTTTTACTCAGGCTGCAAGGCACCTAGAATAAATATTTGCATTTGATTACTATGACCTTTTCAAAACATGTTTTTTTTTAATAATTACATAAAATAGTTTTCAACATGCCGAAATTCATTGTAATAGTTAACAAAGCAAAAATTACATATTCATTTTCAAACATTCTCTATTATTCTTATCATCAAAATTTACCATTAATGTATTCAAATAAATTAGTTTAAAATTTCATTTAAAATATTGTCTCATAAAACATTCTGTGGAAAAGAAAAAAAATAATGAATGTTGGACAAAGGGAATGATGATTAAATCGCTGAGACGTGAAAGTTATCAATTCTGATTTCATAAAACAGGAACAAAAGCATGAATAAAAAGATTCGGGTATATAATATAAAATTTTAACACCTAAACCAGGATATAATATATATGTTAATGCGTGCTCCAGTACACAATGACTCCATCAATATTGATGAGACCTCCCAGAAATTGAAAGCTTTTCTGCATATAAAAGTTTCTTTCATCTTACTTGTTTGTTGTTTGCTTACATTGAAATTCAGTTTGATAGTTGTTCGCTTACTTTATTTTATACTGTCTTCTGAAAGTAGAAAAAATTAAAATTTGTCTTCCTTTTTCAGAGAAAGTGTGTTTTGCATACTGATTTTTTGAAGATATTTATCAGGCACATATTTAACTCGCATATCGATAGTAATAAATAATTTAAATAATATTTCATAATGGAAAGTCTGAGAAGATAAAATAAAACAAACTAATTCTCCTCTAAACCCAAAATTAAATTTCCTGTTTTTTTTGCAATAAAAGTTGATGATGTATTGTTACTCTAAGCTGAATAAAACAAAGTAATAAAATATTTTAAAGATAAAATTTTTTAAATACTTTAGGTTTCAATTCCTTTCAGAGATTATTATTATTATGGATTATTTTAAAAGTTGATCAAAAACGAAACTTTAACTTCAACAAAATTTTTATAAAGATATTATTTGATCTTTGTATTAAATTTCAATATTTAAAAAAAATTACAATTTTTTTTTTGTTTAACAATTCTGCTAAGCTAGTTTTAATATTTGCGTGGATTTGAATTACAACAACTGAACTTGATTTCAGATATATTAACTCAAATTTAAATCAAATATTTTACTTGAAATTGTAAATATTATATCAAATAAAAATATATTTTAATATACTTTGACTTGCTTTACCTTACAATTTAATTAGCTTACCTCGCAAAATCTATAAGGATTCGAAAATTAAAAATTCATTAATATTCAATAAAAAACAAAATTTATTATTTAATTTGGAAATTTGGCATAGTTACAATGAAAAGTAACTTTCTAATGTCAACAGAATCATAAATAAGCAAAATAGGCATGCAATGAAAATATCAGTTGGCAGACAAATATTTCGAATTAAATACCGAAAAACCCTCCAAATTATATAAACTTTAATTAAACTTTTTGCCAAATTTCCAATAAAATTTGAGTAAGTTGGTTCACAACTTAAGAAAATAAAAAATAAATAATTCACAAAATATGTAAAGTAATGCCACGTGCACTGAACGAATGCAAAATAAGCTGAACAGTGCTTGACCAAATGACACACAATGAGACATAGTTACGTCATTGACCGAAAGATGGCATTGTCTGTAGTAGCTGATTACGCAAAACATTAGACAATGTGAAAACAGAAGCTGAGAAATAATAATGGTAATCAGTAGGAGTCGAATGAGTATTTTTAAAATAAATATATTTATGAATACTCTTTGATTTGCTTTAAGTTGTAATTTAATTTGTTTATTTTACGGAAATCTAAAATGATAAGCAATTTTAAAAAAATTATTAGTAGATAAACACATCTTATTCATACTTCATTAGCTTATTTTCGCACTTTGGTATACGAGGTAATCAAAATAAAGTAATTGTTTGGCAATAAGAGAATTCTAATGGGGAAATTTTAAATTATATACTCTTTGAAGTCCAATTTAACCAACGGAAACAAATCAGTAGATTACGTTCTTAGCCAAATAATCGAATATAAGATGCGATACAAGTTTCGATAAATAATTAAGTGAGCAATACATAGAGAAACGTGAAAAAGTCTTGAATGCAACTGGTATGTCGTACCACACTTTAACGTAACCACTTACAATTGCATTGGAACAATTTTCTCAAAACATGCCTCAAACAAAAACTTAAACCCTACAATTCTTAGCATTAGTAAGTTAGGAGAACACCATAACAACATTTATCTAATACTTACATATGTTTTAATAAAATTCATTTCTCACTGTCTGGAAAATTAATACTCAGTCATCATGTGGGAAACATAGACAAGTCAAGCGATTTGATTATGCAAGTCTTCATCATTCTATTGACAGTGGTATGATTTCAATGCAGATTTCTTTGGCTTATCTAAATTTTAAGTGGTTAGCTTTTACGTAATGCAAAATTTATTGATATTCAAATACGCCTCTAAAGAAAAATATTATATTAATGAAAGCGTTAACAATTATTTTAAAATTTCAAGTTAAATTAAACCTGTTAAATCTATTTTTATGCAAGATTTGATTAACCTTAATCGTACTCTTTTTAAACTATGCTTAACAATTAAAGATAATATCATTCAATATTTTTAAGCTATTCTTCTATTTCAAAGTTTGTGATATTTGCTGTGAGAATAAACCAAAATGTATTTCCAAATGTACCATTGCTAAAATTGAAAATTAAACTGTGCGAAAATATGCTTATGGTAGGGAAATAGATTTTATTTAGTGTGCTTACTTTCACAACACACTTGGATATGAGCAGAAAAATAAACATTTGTTGATAAGATTTGCATCTTTAAAGTATAATTTCACATAGTATTTTTCAGAAGTATGTTTTCATATATATTCAAATATTTTTGACTGAAGAAAACAGCACCACCACTTGATTACAAAAATAATTATTCCAGCTACCTTTTTTCTCAAAAAGAAAAATCTCTATTTTTTAACCCATTCAGCTTAGGTCCATTGTTTATTTTTGTTAAACTTTTAATTATTTGTTTTTTAAAACTTTAATTCACTAAATAGTCAAATTTTAAATCATTGCTAAATATATGTAATGTCTACAAAGTAATTTTTAAGTTTAATGTCTTTTAAATTTTTTTAATTAAATATGACAAATGGTAAAGCTTGTATTTTATGTGATAGATGTACGGGGTTTTAAGTAAAATGAAAAAAATTATAAGTTAATTCCTTATGACATTACCATTAGCAGAGGTATGCATAAAAATGCATTTAAAATACAAAAAAATGCATCCTAAAGAAAATACTGCTCATGTTGTCCAGTTTTTAAATTTAAAAAAAATTGTGAAAGAAATTCTTACATGCCTTGATTCTTTCAAGGAAACATCATTATACATCAAAACATATGCTTATGTATGAAACAAACCTTCAAAACATATGTTTCTTTTTGATCTCCTTTTTATATTTGTATAAATGTTTCATCGCAAGAGCATTCTTGGCATTTTTACTTTGTGATTCGATGGTTTTGGCCAATAGGATGCAAGCAGTTCAATTTTCATTTCTTTTTAAATATTTCGATCAAAAGCGAATATTCTTTTCATAAATCCCTTGTTGAAAATTCGTAACTTATAAAAAGATTTCCTCAGAACTTTTTAAGAAATCTTTTACATATAAGGATTTGAATTTTCATGCTAAAATATGTTGCAACTTTTGCTGAAATAATCCTGTATGAAGTCGCATTATTGCAACAGAATAATTGTGACAGATTTATTGTAACTGAATAGCAATTTTAGTAACAGAATATTTTCATAAAGTAAAATATATATATATTTGTACTGAGTTTACTCTATTGTAAGACAGATGCTGCTGTTTGTAATATTCCTTTGTTTTAAAACTTTTCTTTTTTTATATAAATACCAATTGGGAGGAATTCAAGCAAAACAAATTGCTTACACTCAAGAATAGACTCAAACAAAGCACGAATTTCCAACAAAAAGGAAATTTGAAGCAAGCTAAGAAGAACCTCTTTTTCCTACAGTTTTTCTACATGGTTGCCACTACTTTTGTGTTTACTTCTGGAGTTATTACAAAAGCTTATTTCATCACTGTCATGCGAATAAAAAAAATACTAAATCTATGGGGAGCAGTTTTTTAATTACATTTTTTTCGCAAAAATATTTTTCTTAGTAACAGGATTACAGGAGAAAGCTAACTTTTTTGCAGTGAAGCATGGGGATTAAATTGCATGAAAAAATTCATCGCTTCACCTGAAGTTTTGATCATATTTATTTTGAAAAGCAAACAATTTTACGTGTAATTATGCATATTCTCTTTGAAAAGGGTATTTGAAGTGAAATCTGATGAAGTATTAGTCAGAGTAACTGTACTTGAACTTTTTTTCATTCAGGCACACTTTCTTTATAATGATATAACATATTTTGACGGGTTTTTTTTAAGCGCAAGGTTTTGCATCAATAAATGAATTTTTCAAGCTTCAATTTATTCTCATATTTATTAATAAAACTATTCTATAATTCATTAATAATTTTCATTAAAAAATTATAACAAAAGTTTTATTTTTCAAATGAAAATTAGCTTTACAAATAATACATTCCAATTTTAATTATTTTTCAAATGAAACTTATTCAATAGCGTTTTATATTTTGCTAATTCCAATAAAAATATAATATCTCAAATATATTTAAAAATTCTTTTATAAATAGAGTAAAATAAAAACTACAATGAACATTTTTCTTTTATAATATATTTCATTTCTATTTTCATTTTTGCAATAGTAATTAAATTATTATCTCTAAAACTTTATACGCTTCTTTATAGGGATGACCAAATTAAGGATATAAAATTTTTTTATAAATAAGAAACTTTACAAACAGCTTTACAAATAATACATTCCAATTTTAATTATTTGACTATTTAAACATTTTTCTCATTTTCTTCAGATTTCAAACACATTTCAATTTGCAAATTATAACGTCCTTCAATAATTTACAAATTTTGACTTTCATTATTTTTAATAGTATAAATTATTATAGGAGTTTATTAATAGAATTAAAGTTTATGTAAATCTACCAATCCTAAAGATGTTCTTGTATTTTTATCAAGTAAATGTTTCCGGAAAGATTGTTCAAGCTATTTTTGTTACAGTAAGGAATTTAATTCTGAATTTAAAATAAACTTTTGTTAATTAAATAAATAAAAAAAATTAAAACGGTGCAAATAGAATGTTGTGAAGAGTCTTGTTATTACTTATTTTAACTTCCGTTGAATCCGTAATAAAATTTATCAAATTGTGTTTTATGCATAGTTGAGTATAATGAATTCATTTTCTGTGTCTTATTATTAGAAACTTTATCATTTCTGTGTGAGCTATGTATATAATTGATGTTAATAGAATTATAAGATTCAGTAAAATTAGCAAATTTAATATATTAGTTTGATAAATATTACAGTGCACATGCTTATATATAACATTTTTATTATTGTGAGAAAGTATTAAATAAATTTCGAAACGATGTTGAAATGTATTAATACGCATACACCTTTACAAAAATATTCATTTTGATTTATATTTGCTGAAATAAAATTTACATATATAAAAATACATATTTTTAAATACCTTAAAAATTTTTTGATAGTTTGATAGGTAATAGTTCGGTTGAATTACAGATAAAATTCTGAGTAATTAGAAGTATCTAAATGAATTTTGCTTTATAGAGACTTATTGTATATTGACTTAACATTTCAACTATTGATAAAAGTGAGAATTTAAATAGGAATTGAAAATCTTTCTAGCAATAATGTTTTTTGTTTCATTTTGATATTTTTTTCCTTTTAAGTACATTCCATTTGTATACGATAAAATATTTTTACAATATAAATAAAATAGTTCCGTTTTGAGTACTTTAGAGAAAATAAGCAATTTATATATGACACTGAAGAGATGAAAAACAGTTTTAACAATTTCTAATGCCGGCACTATAAATAACATATTTTAATAGCTTTTTTTTAAATTTAATATTGAAATTCACATATTTCTCTCAATAAGATATTTTTACATAGCAAGATGGAAGAAGAAATTTTCATAATTAATATTTGTTCCAAATATTATTTTTGCTTGTACGTCATATTTTGATGTAACTAAAAGGTAAAGAAGGAAGTTCTTTCACACCTTCTTATATCATATTTAAAATAATGAAAAATTAATTAATCTATACCCTCTGGTATAATTTTAAAGTTATCCTCATAAGCAAAAGTTACAGTAACATCAAAAATGTGAGGAACATTTCTTGGAATTAATTTAATTCACATATGTACACTTGTATTTCATGAACAATGATAGCAAACTCTTTATTTTTACTGTTCTTCAAAAATACAGAGAAACGGTGCTTTCTAGTCCACGTGTATTTTCTTTTTCCAAGAGAAAATAGTTCATGTTAACACCATCCTCTTTTTTTCAGTTAAATCCAGACCATCAAATTCAGGAAAGCTTTACCCGGGATATATGGTGGAAATAAAAAAGGGAGAAAAAGAAATACATAATCTAACCTCTCACGCTCTGCCCGAATGCAGGGTGAAGGATAATTATCAGCGTCTGAAGCTGAACTAGAAAAGTAGAACCGTAGAACACGAAAATCCTTTCACGCGATTATGTGTTTTTGGAGTAAAGTGCGAAGGTTTCGGGATTTGGTGAATACATGCAACCAGTTTTGTGCTTACCTTGTTTGAAGAGTTTCATGTTGCCACTACACGCTTGCCAAAAGATACACTAAAACTAAAAAGAAAAATGAAATTTCAACGGATGTAAATTATTAACACAATGTAACAAAAGAAATCTTTATGTCCCGAAGGTGTATGCTCTGCTACTTTCACAAATTAAAAATTTTAGCAAATTATTTTTTAAAAGCATGTTTTGTTTGTGTTAAGAAATCAACCCATACTCAAATCACCATAGATACTATTTCATGTTATAATTCATTAGAAAAAGCATATTGATATGGTTTGCTGATAATAGAAAACAAAATTGAAGGTAAAACAAAAAAACTCAAAGCATTATATGTAAATATTTTGCAAACATATAAATAAGTATTAACAATTAAAGCATGAATTTGTATAAAAATGTTAACTTTTCATGAGTAAAATGCAAAATATATTATTTCACTGAAATATAATTTATAAATAATACTTAACAGTAAGCTTTGCAAATTTGCAATTATTACATAAGCTTAACTATGTATGCTGGAACTGATTACTTTGGGAAATATCACTTTCAATTTTGTCTTAAAAGTAAGCCTTTATTATATTTTCGAATATATTTAATTCCTTCTAAAATTGGTACAATTTAAGGATAACATAATTAATAAATCCAAGTAAACTTTTAATACTTTTATTAACACAATTTCCATTGTTTTAAAACTGTATTAACTTTATTATGTTTTTAAAACTCAAATTTTAATTACAACAAAATGTTCAACCCATTAAAAATTTAGATCTAGTTCTTAGTTATATTGCTAATGTATCAATTTGAAGGCAATTAAAAAAGAAGTCATTTAAAAATTGACTATACTGATTTTATTACTGCACGTTAAAATAATTTTTACTATAATATTCAAAATTAAATTAACATTGACTATAAATTACACAGTTCATTATTGAAAGCAGTAACTAAAAGCCAATAAGGTTATTTTTTTCACTTTCAAATTTTTAAGCAGGTCAACAATAGCTGAATGAATGATATATCTGTCACAATACCAATGAAGCTTGTGAAAAACTTTTTATACAGTTTTATTCAGAATGCAAGACAATGATTATTAATTTTTATAAGTTAAATATATTAAATCGCGTAATAATTAACAATCTCCTGTGAAACATCCATTTCATTATGCTTAAAATGAATGAAATCCTAAAGGTACTTTAATGCTTTATATTCCAATGTACCTGAGTAATTAAAAAATGTTAAATTTTTATTTTGAAAATTGCTTAAACTTGGATCACAAATACAATGTTACAGATTTATGGAAAAATATTTGAACGTGTGTGTAATTACATTTATTTTGTCTTGGATAATCTGTCAATATATTTCATTTTGCCGATAGCTTTGTTTTTCGTATTAGTTCAATATTGCTGACATTAAGATAATATATCATTTATGTATTCTCCAGCTTTAATGTAACAGAATGAAATCCGCCTATAACTGACAGCAGGAATTCTAACACACAGTCCTATTTTATGCAGGTAGGGATTTCCATATATGAATTTTTCGAAATGTAAAATGAAAGTCCTGTTTGTAAATGTGGCTCATTGTGGACAAACAGTTGCGATCGATACCTTCAGAGCGAAAAATTTGAAATCAAATGGTTTCTTGGCTGGATAAGTTAAGATTCCTAATATATTGCATTCATAAAATATTTTGTGAAAATAGTTTACAGTAAATACATTCACGGAGAAAACAAAATTGCAGATTTTATGAACACAATCTCTTTTTATAAACCTATAATTTACATTACTTATTGCAATAATTTCTGCAATATTGTAACAGTTAGAAACCCTTTAAAACACCTTCTATGTTGTTTTTCATTAGGAAATATTTTAGGGAAGATCTTTTGCTTTTCTTAGGTGGGGTTTTATATATATATATGAAGGAAAGAAGTACATGCATACTAAAGTGGAGATATTTTTACGGGTGATTATCACATGAAATTTCAATATTTTATTAATTTTTTTATAAAATCTTGTGAAGTTTATGGTGAATTTATTGAATTAATATTGATATTTATTACCTAAGGAATTTCTAAAATGTATCAAATTGATAATTTTGTAATTGCAAAAAAATATACAAAATGTTTCTTGTAATCACGCGTATACTTTTTTAAATGTTTTGACTACATTTCTCAAATTTAGAATATCATTGAAATTAAATATTAAAATTCCTGTATGAAAACATTACGCTTGTCAAACACGTGTTTTCCTCCACTGAGGCTTCTTTTCCCTTTTCTAAGAGTAAATGTAACACCTTCTTCATTAATATTTCTAAGAAGGAACAAAAATGTACTCTGAGAGCATTTTTATTCAAACAATAAATTTTTATTTATAATTCAGCTCTTATTAGGTAATTGTATGTTCAAATGATATAATCAATAATATTGTAATATTAAATTAATGATAATAATAATAATAAAGGAATGAATGGTTTCATAATTAAAAAATGGAACATATTAATTGATATATAGCAGTATTTGTTTTCTTTATTATCATATGAAATCAATTTTTCTATTCCTGTACTATTAAGATGTGCGAACTGTCATTAAATTATAAGATACGATCTGTTAATCACTTACTCTATTGCAACATAAGTACATAAAACCTCAATAAAATATTAAAATGAATGATTATGTAATAATGATAACAGTTTTTCAGTCAGTCAAAGATTAAGAATATTATGATTTTGCAAAGAATAATTTAAACCAATGACTTTATTAATTGAAAGCAAACAGCCTATAGATCAAGAGTTCACAAAGTTTATATCACAATTTTCCAAATTCTCTCCTCCATAATCTTTTTATTGGATTAATAAAGAAGTAAAAGTACACCGAGGCATGATATGAATTATTAAGTGTAAGTTTTTCCACATTTAAACCTCACTAATAATATTTTTCCGGTTCATTAAAGAAGAAATGTGCGTATTTTATTCCATTCTTCATTTCCATTCCAATGTGCTTAGTAAAATCTAATTTTTGTCTTTAATTTATTTTATCTGGATTGCAAATTGAGCTTATAGATTATTTTTGAATAATCCTAGTGTTAAATGAATTTTCAACTCATAACAGCTCAATATAAACTACTTTCTGAAAATTTCCTTAGTCATCAAAAATTCATAGATATAAAAATTCATAGGCACATAAGCATAATAGATACGTTTTTAAATGGGTTCGTAAAGTAACAAATTTAAAAATTACATTTATCTTTCGATGAATCATAGAAACAATTTTAGATTCAACAGTAGACTCTGATATATTAAATCACAATAGCAAGTCTCCTTACGGAAGTTGCTCAGTTAGTGCAGATAACAGGGAATGAGGAGAAAACCGAAAGGGGGGTCATATACTATTTAAATAATCTCTTACATCGTTAAAGGCAAAGAAATTAAATGAGTTGTGATGTATCAATTTACGTTTATAATTTTATTTTTAAAAATTAAATATATAATAAACTAAATTGTTTTATGTTCTTTCTTATAAAAAACTATACGTTTTAAAGGAAATTAAAATACACAATTATTATTTTTCTTACAAATTAATTCCCCATACGTAAGAAGTCATTTCTCTCTTTAAATGAATTTTACGCTATTCTGATGTATTAAAAATGTGTGCTTATTTCTCAACAAAAATTTTTTATAAAAGAATAAAACATATTTTGCTAATCTAGAATAAGAGTCATTAGTAAAAATATAAGACATACCAATTTGATTTGATTGAATCAAAATTGCAATTGAAATCCAATGATTATTTGAATTAAAACTGCATAACGTTTTTGATCAGATAATTAATAATTTAGAATATATTATTTATTAAATATTTTTAATTACACGATTTATTTGCAATTGCCATATCAAAAAGCAAAACTTATTTCTCAAATTTATAAAATGTGTGAATTTAGGAAAAATATTATGGCAATATTTCATGGAAAATATAGATGAAAAAATCTTACCTACATTGTTCTAGATTTTAATTGTTTTTCTATAATTTTCTAATAATCTCAATTTGACTACTGTTTCATCCCTAAACTATAATTTGTTGATTTTATTCATAAAAATGCCAATATTCAATTATTATTGACAAGAAAATTATGATTATATGTTTATGTTCTAATGCTAAATTATATTTTAATAATTTTATGTATTAAAATTGCATGTTTACGGTACTCTTTAAGACAAATTAGAAAGCATTCAATGACTCAATTGATTAAAAATTAGGGACTTTACGGGAATGAATTTATTCAAGAAATTTTACAACAATTTTATACGAGACATTTTTAAAACATTTAAAATCAGAAATCAAATCTGACTGATGTAAATTTATGCTCACAATGTGATTTCCATTTTTGTCACCAAATCTTGCAGTAACCTATCCTGATAGTAAATATTCATGTATATATATATATATATATATATATATATATATATATATATATATATATATATATATATATATATATATATATATATATATATATATATATATATATATATATCGAATAGCTTATTTAAAATAAGAAATAATCATGCCTTCTAAAATATTCAGAGATGAAGAATTTTGCATTTGAATAGTTAGGAAATCATAAACATATTTAACAAAATATATTGCAAAATTATAAACATGCTGCATTTATAAATTTAAATCAGGATTAATGAATGTTGATTTATTAATACTGCAATAATTTAAAGAAGCTTCAAAGCTATCTGAAATTGAATTCCTAAATCACATATTTACTACAAATATATTCCTCCTACGTATCAAAGTTAGGTAAATAGTTTACATCCAAACTATGCGTATATTTACATTTTGTCTTAAATTAATTCTAGAATGAATTCTTGTTCAAAGAAGGTGAATTCTTTCATCATGAATGAATAGTCAAACTAATTAGAAAGTCTGCATTGGAAAAAATATAAAAAAGAAAATGTTTCAATAAATTAATATTTGTAAAAAAGTATATTGCAAAATATAAATCACATATGACAATAATTTTTTTAAGATATATATTTTGCTCCAAACCATTTAATGTATAGTTGAAATTATTCCAAAATTTTAAATTTCTTATATATTTTATAACATACACATAGTCAAAATATTAGAAAAAACATTAAGAATGGGAATAATTTTATGTTTTTTAATATTTTTGTATTTCAGTCAAAACTAACAAGACAAATAATGGTAATATAAAACAACAAAATATTGTGTTGAAAAGATTTCAAACAGTAAAACATCTATGAAATATTTTATTGTATACCTTGTCTGCAAAGTAGTATTAAAAATAGTATCTTACGTTCTTTCATATTTTAAAATATTTTTCTTTGTAGATTTTAAAAGTTCTGCTTATAACTCTAAAATATAATTTCAGGGGAAATTACTTAAAATTTCTGCATTGTGTTCACAGCTTGTTTTGACTTGAATGTTCGAAATTGCATGTATACAAGGAGATCAGAAATATTAATTAAAAGAAAGTTAATCTGCGATATAAAATCATCTTTAAACTTATTCATGTATAAATCTTCATGTTAATATAATAGAAGAATATACTCATTACAAAATGTTTCCATTATGTTTGTTTACTATTTTTCCAATAAATAAAATTATGTATGCAAAATTTTAAATATTTTCAGATTCCTTTAGAACTATCATAGTTTAATCTTTAATTTATTGTGTAAAAAATGTTTCTTACTATATTGAAAAATGCAAATTAGCTAACAATTGTAAGAACTCTTAGGGACTTAAGTTAATTTAAACGGAAAGGATTATTTTTTCTTAGCTCACGTCCTCAAGAACAGACTTCAGATTCAGCAAATTAGCAAGAAAGCCTCGCAATGTGCTCAGAGTCCCTGAGCTCTGAGCTTTGATAAATCTCTTAATTAGACCTCATTGTGAATTAGAGAAGAGAGAGCTAAGATAGGAATTTCCCTACTCTAACCACGAACTTTTCCCTTTCTCGTACACTAGGACCGGAATAACGAATAAATCCTTTTGCGGTCAGAGCGCTTTTCAATTTCCTCTTTTAATCTGTTGGGGGAGGAAGGACAATTTTTCCTGTTTCTGAATTGCATCTACCAAAGAAAATTCCCGAATGTGAGATAACGGTATTTTAAAAGAGCAAACGAGTCTGCTTTTTGCCTTTTTCCAATTTGAATATAAATCCCCCTTTTTTTCCCTATCATTTTTCAACTTCGTGGAGGAAATCCTTGCAACTTCTTTCTTGTATCTTATCTCATTTGCTTTTGCGGTTGGTGATAATGAATTGAATCTGTAGGCTGGAAACTGGAAAAAAAGATATTCCTTTGTTATGAGACTGGATGCTTTATAACGGAACATGTTCCTAAAGCGGAACTAAGTTACGCTTTTTTAAATGTTGTTACGGGTCTTTTTTTAGTTGATTAGAGATCCGAAAAAATAAACAGAGCCACGTAACGCCTTAGAAGATATCAAACGGAAATTGTTTTTTATCTATCCTGCACTTGGTAATTTTCTAAACTATTTAGAGAGTTTTAAACAGTTATCGGATAGTTTATTTAATAAGACCGCACTGAGAAGCCTCCCCAGCAATTTGTAATCCCAAAAGTATTGTTGCGTTTGGAATTATTTTCACTTGTTGAATAAATAATCAGAGTTCACCATTTTCCAATAAAGATAAGAGGGTAAATTAATTTTGCGTGAAGATAAATTTTCAATTAAATATTCAATATACTCATAAAATATACTTTCAAAGGGTGGTTATTAAGATTCTCAGGAAATACATTTTCCTAATACAGAGTATTAAAGTTAATATTAGTTTTTTGTTACATAAATTCAGAGTAACTAAACATTTTCTTTATTAATCCCAAAACTATCTGTGAAAAATTATTAATAAATGATTCGATTTGAATATACTTTTTAAATTAAGAAACATATGTTTATGTAAGCAATTAGCAATCGGTTTTTCTTATCTAAAACTTTTCATATGTAAAATTTAATCATTTTTATTTTCAGCAAAAAAGGGTAAAAATTTCAAAGAAAATGTTTCTTCCCAGACCAGTTTTATTTATTCATATTCACAGTTTTTGTATGTTTATTTAGGGGATTACATACAAGAGATTAATTTATTTTCTTATAAGAATATATCTTATAAATTGAAAGCTCTTCAATAAATTACTTCAATGTGCTTAAAATTATTTGTAAAATATTTAATAAATTACACAAATTCAAGTTAAAATAGAAATAATTCAGTATATAGAGTTAAATAATTATAGATTTTTAATGCAAATATTAATGTTTACATTTTTATTTTTATAAAAATAAAATTAGGAAAAAATGGAAACGAAAACGAATTTTAACTATATATATATATAAATTTCATTTTTATTTACAGGGACTGTAAGTGAAAATGACATGTTTGCTGTTTTGAAGAAGTCACGTGATAAAAAAAGTTGGGATAGTCCCATCACTTTCAACACAACTTTTCATCAAAAAAATTAGAAGAACATTTTGGAAGTAAAAATAAACTACATTAATATTTTTGAAGTAAAGGATTTTGAAGACACTTGAGTTAATTTTAAGTTTGAGCCTTATCTTTAAGATTAGTGAAAATCAAAATTAAGAAAGCACGTAATGATTGAAAAGAATTAAATTTAGAAAATCGTATTATTTTGAAGTATTTGTAGTCTGCCAAATAGGAAGGTAACCTGCTACCACAAAGAGATTGTAAACAAAACAGTATTTAATCAACGTTTCTTAAAATTATTGCAAAATTAAATGCTATTAGTGCGGCATTCCATATTGCAAAAAGTAAGCTTCTAGAAGTGCTCAATTTTCCTTAAAGCAATAGATATCAAAGAAACTAATAATTAGATTTGATAACAAAAAATATATTTAAATTTCTCCTTCATAAAAATTATCCTTTGTTTTATCACATTATTCACATTCATTATCTCCCTATAGGATAGAGAACTGCTATGTGTATATGTTTATAGCAGAAAGTAATACAGGTAAAGGTAAGAAAACATATAAAATGTAAAATACCACAGAGTAACATCATCCTAATTTTTATAAAGTTTATATACATGGTAATATATAATAAAGTGTAGTCTATGAATCCAAAGCTTCAAAATAAAGATCATAAGAAATTTTTTGTGTCAAAGTATATAAAAGGGATTCAATATCCTGTCTCCATTTGTTGCACGGATTTTATTTATATCATAAGAATCAGAAAGCCTTTCTGAGCATTTAAATTCCACTCCCAGCAATACTCCTGCTTTCCACTCCCACTAGATGAAAAGCAAGAATCATGCTCCAAACAGGAACATCTCTGGAAGAAAGATTGGTGAGTCCAAAGCCCAACAGCTATATTTTTTAAGGTTGTTGATGGCTAAACTCATTTAAGTATCACCAAACGACACCCGAGGGGATTCTAATTTAGAATCAGGCCCATTTTTCCCAACATCATCAGGGGATTCTACATGAAGCAAGGAAAAGGCATGATTATTCAGGGATGGAAAAAAATACTTAGGAACCTTGCCAGCAACAGAAGTTACTTTCTCCTCTTTCCCATTATTGTTGAGAGTGAAACGGATACTCCTCTGAATATATAATTTTACAGCTTTGCGCCATAAGTTACTCATAAAATACCTCGAAACTTGAAATTAAATATTATAATAATGTAGCTATCAAAATTCTTTGTTCTCTGAAAACAATTATTGCTTGAATAATGAATTTAAGCAATAATTGTTTATTCAATAATTGAAATAAAAATCTTTCTCTCAATGTTAAATTAAGCACTTTTAAATACAATACTAATGCTAAAAGTTACTCATAAGTTTTTTAAATAAATTTTAAATGTCATTTTTAAATAAATTATCTAATATTTATTACATATATACATTACATTATTCTTAAACCTATATGTTAATAGACATCCGGGATTTATTCAAAATTTAATATCTTATAAAATGTATTTAACTAATTATCACCGTTGTTTCAGGCACTTTTTAAATTTTGTCTATTTTTCTAATAATAAAATGATTTTATGCTTAATTCAGCTACTCTTCCTGCTGATGTAATATCATTTAAAGTAGAATGAAATCTTTTCGAGAAAGGTTTGAATTTATAGCTCCTAAATAATTTTTCTATTTCAGTTTTATTCATATTGCTAGGATTCGGTGTTATTCATTTATTATAAAATAAATATAAACACATAGATGATTTCAGAATCTTTATGAATATGTTTTTAAATTTAAATGAAGTTTCCAGGGTATCTTTTGTTCAATTAAACATTCAAGTAGATATTTATTCATTTCTAAATAACTAACTTTTAATTTCGCGTAAATATTATAAATAAAAAGGTTTAATATAAGTGAATTATGAACTTAAGAATAGCAAGTCAATGAGATATACACAATAGAATAAACGAGAATAATGTTAATTGAATGATGTTGATATTTATGATTAATATGTATAAATACAACTAGAAATATAGTTATTGTTCACAATTATTTTGCAATATAATATAGGATTCAATGATATATGTTAGTTTATTTTATTCAACTCCTTTAATTTAAAATCCATATAAATTAAATATGAGTTTGCATTTTCTATAGTTAAAAAAAGGAAATAATTATAACGAATTTTATAAGTTTTAATGACTATAACTTAATATATTTCAAAAATCCATTTTAAAAAATATTGAACACGTGAGATTAATATAATATTTGTCATTCAATATTCGCAAAATTAGTAAAATTTAGCGTAAGTAAAATAGCATACGTTTACTTGAATTTTCTCAAGCTTTCTTCCAAAGAAACTTTTCATAAAGCAAAGAAAAATATAGTTAATAAAAATTTCATTATTCATTCTTTATAAATAATCTCTAAAATATTCTCATGAAGTTAAATTAGATCATATTGTAAAAGTAATCAATTACAATGCATTTTAAATGTTTTATTTGCAATTCGCAAAGTGTTTCATTCAAATGCTCAAATAATTCATCAAAAAGTAAGAAACATTGTTATTCACGTAAAATTTAGTCAAAAACTGTGAGTTTGACAATAGTTAAATAATTGAGAAAAATTATTTTTGTTATTTAAAATAGAGAAATTATTTCAAATGGCATTTCTTCACTAAATTCATATATATTATTATATTTGTCTTCTGTATTTTTACGTGTCTGTGTAATAATTAAACAATTCTGTTTAATGTTTTATTAAGCAAAATAAGCAATAATTAAAACTTCATTTACATAGTTTTTTCAGCATATTCCCAATATGGGATGATTTATTTGAGCCATAAACTTAAAAAAAATGTGGTATTTCTAAACTTCTTAATACTGAAGTAAATATTTTATAAATGACCAACTTTCTTTCAAAACTAAAACTTTATTTAACTTGTTTAACTTTATATACTTTCCTTCAAAATTTAACTAAGTTAAAATTAAAAATTCCCTTAATTAAAATAAACCTGTAAGTAAAATATGCTTAATTTAAATAAAAGTAATACTGCTTAATATTCTATAAGGAACAATTTTTTGAATAATTTTAATACAGATTTTATTTAGTGATTAAATTTTTTGATTTTGAATAATTAAATGAATTTTAGCTGGAAATTATCAGCAATAGATATATTTACTTTATTAAATTAGTACCAATAAGGAATCATGATTAAATAATCATAATTAAAATAATTGTACATAAATTTTTTAAGATAATGTACAAGTCTAACTTTAAATAAACAAATTTTCACTAACATGTAGTAAATTATGCCTTGTTCAGTATATGCGATTTTAGGTACAATTAATTCTTGAACAAAACTGATGTTTTATTTTAATTCTTCGTTTATTTTCTTTGTCGAAAATATTTTAATTTAAATATATGAAAAATTAAATGCTAAAAACGATACCATTTAAAAATATCATGCTTTTTAAATAATTTAAACTTTTGTAGACTCATCACTCAACTTGAGTTTATATAATCTCCAATGATTTGTGCAATTTTAATAGTTTTTTTTAATACTTTACCAATAAAATTAACTACTTTAGTTTTTTATCAAAGAAAAAATCATATATATCGTTGAAAAATAAATTGTTTTACTGTCTTTTATAATTGTTTACATTAATAAATATATTGCTGAACTAATTTAAAACCATTTTATTGTACATATAGATTTACTTCTTACCGAGAAACTGTTTGAATATTTTCATAATTGTCTTCTTCCTTCTAATGTTTTTTTTTTAAATTTTCATCATTATGGCATCAATTTCTTTTAATTTTGGAAACTAAATAGTAATTTTATATAAGCTTTATTCGCCTTTTAAATTTTCTTCCTATTTTACTACACAATTATTTATTTATTTATTTACATTTCTGTAAAATGTAATTCACTTTCCGGTATGCATATTAATATTTTCGATTCACTTATTTCTCTCATATTAAAAAGAATTTAAGGAAAACAAAATTTCCAAAAAAATTACATCATTGATTATCAAAAACTACCGATTTAGTCATCATACATTTCAGTTCTTTTAATTATTTTCTTTACTTTTTATGGACCATACACTTTTTTAGTTTAAACAATATCATTGTGCTTTTCCTTATCCTTTCTATATTTTTAATAAGGTTATTCACTCAAATAATTTTGTAAAATCTCTTCCAGAATATCATTAATAACTACCATATCGTAGCAGATTAAATTTCATTGTTGATGCTTTTTTTATGTTTTCTTCTTTTAAACTATTTGCCTTTTATTAGGATTTTTTTAATTTAACATTTGAAACAATTCAAAGCCTTTTTTATTCATGAAATGCATTTTAATATCTTTCTTTTGAAAAAAATAAATTAATAACAAATGAATGCATAAAAAATAACGAAAGTAATGTTTACATTCTCGTGAAATAGCTGAAGCCGAGATAACAGCTGCGCCTTGAGAGAACGCGCTGAGCTCATCGGAGTCGATGTATTCATCAAGTTGAACTCTTGTTCCTCTAACAAAACACACTTTCTCACTTTAAAATACTCATATGCATTTATCTCAGCTATCTAAAGAAGCGCATTTTCCCTCTCAGAGGGAAATGAGGGAAAAAAGCAAATAAAACAATGTTTGCTGTTAAGACGGATGAGCGTCCCAACGCACAAAAGGGCTGTTAAATCCTCCATTATACCTCCACTGTGAAAACGCATGTGGTATTTGCGAAAATCACCCCGTTATGCCTTCAGGGCATTTTCCCTTCTTTGTTTTTGGGAGCCTTCAAAGAAATGTAAATGTTAAAAACAATTTAGTAAAGAGCTGTTTAAAAAATAAAACATCGTGTAAGGAAACAGAAGAAAAACAAACTCAGGTACTTAGAGCTCTTGGTATTAGTGCACACGTACTCTTGTCGGGAGAAAGGAATTCATTTAAAATACGTTTATTTTCCCTGGAGTCTGTGCCTTCAACTGCGTGACATCAGAGTTTGTATACATTTCTTTGCATTGTGTCGTTTACTCAACAAGAACCTGGATGGAGTACAAAGTAAATAAATGAGATTTAGACACGCCGGCGTCGCAATAACTTAACAAGATAAGAGCTAATCACATTCATTTGCCTTTCAGTGCGAATCAACGAAATCTTTCTGCCACCATTTGAATAATTCAGTTACAATCATGAGGGGATGGAATGCAGAATAAAGCCGATTCCTGCCTACGGTGAATCGGTAGACAAATTCGACTCAGACGAGACTCGATTCGCGAATGAGGTGATTGCCTTCTTTTCGAAAATTGGGACGGATTATTTGCTGAGGTGTGAATTCTGAAGGGCTGTTTTCTCCATTTTTTACCACTAACATACTTGCATGGAGTAATATAGTTCATTGTTTTTAAAAATTTAATGCATTATTTAAGATTTTATAAATGAACATATTTATAAATGTACATTTGAATGAATGATTTTTGATAGGGAATGGTTGATAGCTTTTTAGTGCAAATTTAACATCTCCTGAATTTCATGTCATATATTTTTATTAAATGAAACTAAATATTCAGTTAGGCAAAAAGTTTATGGGTTTATGCATGTAAATGTATCAAATACTTATTATATTTGGCAATTGATAAAATAAATCAGACATTCACTCGACAACTAAGAAAAAATCAAATATAAGTGAATAAAATCAATATAGGCTGAAAGAAAAATATATAAATATGATTGTCAACATGATAGATGAATTACTACGCATTCGTTCATTTCTATCTTTTATTTTGCAGTGATTGTAAAAAAGTCAACTATTATTTTATCATTAAGAAATGACATTTTATCGTTGATAAGTACAAAGATAAATCAAATAACTATAATAAATACAAAGATTATAATATAAAGATAAATTAATTATAGCCTAATCAAATAATTATCAGGATGATGATTAAAAAATGAAAAATAATAAACAATATTGTATAAATAGAATAAAAAATGTTTAATATACAAAGCATGTAAGAGAAATTTCAGCAATAAAAGATTCATTTCAATAAATTCTATTGTATGTTTAAAATTTTAAATAAATAACCATTCATTATTCATAAATATAATTTACCCAATGAAACAGAGAAAATAAGTTTATAATTAAAATTATGATTACATTGTATTATGATTTGTAGTACTCATAATGTATTCAGTTAAAGTTAATAAAAATGAATTTAATATTATATTTAAGAATAAAATATGTAAAATGAACATCTATTTTGTTAACATTTAAATGTAAAATTATAATTAATTAAAATGTTAACATTAAATAAATTGAATTAATTAACACTCATTGTATGCCAAGTTATAGTAATTAGAAATGAAAATTGGGCGCTCCGTGGCTGAGTGGTCTAAAGCATCACCGCTAATCGCTTGAGAGCGTAGGAGTGTGGGTTCGATTCCCACCATGGCCCTGGGTGTATTCTTCGATTATTCTTCTGTGGCTGTACATCTGTCATTGTGCTATTTGTCCTATTATCGACGAAGACTTACAAGCGGGTCTCAAGAATCAAGCATACAAGTCTGAATATATGTAATGTAATAAAATAAATAAATGAAATTGGTTTTTCTATTAATTTAATAAAACAATTGTTATCAAAATTTATTTAAATTGCATTCAAAATCACATTTTCTGCTTAAAAGATATATGTGGTTTATAACTGTCTTGAAGTTTTAAAGTGCTATTTTTAAATGTTCATAAAAGTTTCTCTGAAATTATGAATAAGTGATTGAATGAAGCATTAGATATATTCTAAATGATAACGAATTAATTCCCAGTTTAATATATGAAGTATGACGCATCAAAATACTTAGAAATTTTATTTTGATTTTGATTCCTGTAAAATTAACTCTGACTTCTAAAACCTAAGCATTAAGAGAAAATACCTCATTTGCAAGACTATAGATAAGACAATTTTTTCTTGAGTTCACAAAATCAATGGGCTTTCCAAAATCACAGTGAAAATTATATTCTAGATTTTTGTCTTCTGAACCTAAGTGGTAAATTCCAAGATGACATCTACACCTATCTTGAAAGTGCAAATCAGCACAATCACAAGTTAAGGCAGTTTTATTTCCAAACTATCATAGACTTACATGAATTTGAAGAAAACTTTTCCTGTTTTGTATTCAATTCTTCAATTATGCATTTTATGCTTTCATTACAATTTACAGATTAAGTAAAGTATTCAAGCATTTGTTTCATTTAAAACTAAATATTCTTACGAAAATTATTCAATAATTTCAACCTATTTCTTAAACTGAATAAGATCACTCAATTAAAATTAATAATTCATAGAGACAGATTCTACGCTGCTGACATTTAGCGTTTTGAATAAGTGGAAACTTTTCCTATATGCAAACATTTTTCTTTGATGATTGCATGCTAAAAGTTAAGATGAGGCTTATATTCACATAAATATAGTAATTATTTTTTATAGATAATGCAAAGAGAACAGACTACAATTCACATTAGAACATGAAAATATAATAATATGTCATATTTCTGTTTATTCGTTGATGTAAACGAAAATATACCATTTTATGGGAAGTCAGTATTCTATAGAATAATAGTATTTGTATACAAATGCAAGTAAGAAATGTTCAGAATGTTTGTACGATATGTACATAAATGAGGGTTAACACTGTAAAATTTTCATATCTTTGGTGTTTCGTAGTTTTATATTTTACAGTTAGATATTTCTGTGTCATATAAATTCTCTTAAATGATTTATAATAATTTTTAAAAACATATATCAGCAAACCAAAATAGTTTTCTAAAAAATTAGAAAAATATAGAATAAGTTTGAAGAAAAATTCAATTTCAGTTGCTTTTAAAATTAAATTCACTAGACAGTAAAGGTCTGTAATAGCGTGTATTCATAAAAATATAAGTTATTCACTGAAATTATACTAAAACGTTCACTCTCTAATGACTTAATGAAGGAAAATTAAATATATTCTAAAGAGTCTATAGTTTAAGAAATGGATAAACTTTTTTTTAATTTCTAAAATTAATTCTGTGTATTTTAGTTAATGTTACATAATCATATAGGGAAATGGAAAGTCGTAAGCAAAATTTTCAATTTAACCAATTAAGAAAAAACTATGTATAAAAGTTCTAAATTGAAGTTAAATATTAATTGTGAGTTAAATATTTTGGTAAGACATTAACAAAGAAAACGCTTAATTTCAACGAAATAATGCCTTAAGGAACGAGATTTTCTTATCTAAATAATCTTTTACCGAACTTTTGAACAAAAAGATTTCTTCCTGACTCTAACCACTTATTCCTCAGAGCTTTATTTCTACTGACATGTTTAATGAAATTTACTATTTTCATTTGCATAAATTTATTTTTCAATCCTCTTAAGCTTATCTTGAGAGGGACTAAAACCACTTTTGGTATTAGCCATGATAATTTCACCATCAAATCATATGGAAGGAAATTTATTTTATCTTTCCTCTTTTAAACAATTAGCGAAGTAATAGCTCTGTTAAGAAAGGGTGATTGCGTAAAATGTAAACAAATTAACTTTAGAGAGCCACAGAACTTCCTGGCGTTTGTTTTAGCATTTTAAGAAACTAGTACCTGGCTGTTGCTAATTAATTTTGTAAAGAGTATGCCTTAATTAACTAGGTTCAGTTTTAATTATGAAAATTAATTTCGATGAATATTTCTCTCCCTCATTTATATGGTGCTGTCTTATAGTAGTGGTTGTATAATATGTAGTCTTTACTGATATCAGCTGTCAGCTTCTTTCTCAATTAAGAATAAAGTAATTAAATTAGTTTTGACTACAAATATTTTGATATTTAAAACATCTAAGATGGTTTTAATTCATTCATTTACGCAGTAAAAGAGCTTATCCGTGAGGCATTTACAATGATGTCATAAGATAATTCTAAATGTTGTTGGGTATCACATTAAGATAATACGATAACGATAAGAAAAAAAAGATTTCAATTCAGAACCACTATAATGAAAATAAATTCTAATTATTACATTGCAGTAGAAACATTTTTTCAGGTATTTTCCAGGTAAATTTATGATATGTAAACTTTGTCTTGCTTTGTCAGTAGTAATGTAGATATGTATTCATCATCCTTAATGAAATCCTTGATTTTCTTCAATTATCTAATTTGCATAATTCTGTTGCAACGTAATTAAATACAGACTTAATTCACGTATTCTGGTGTACATGATTGGGATTTATAATTATAATATTCCTTTTAAATATATTTAAAATAAGTAAATTCAATAAAATACATTTAATATGATAATAACTCCTATACAAAATTAAAATTTTAAAATCACATACATTATTAAAAAATATTAAAGATGTTTATGTATTTTGTGTGACATTTTTATATTGTTTTTGAATTTCATCTTAAGATAAAGTGTTTGCAATTTTAGATGAAAGGATTTCCCTTGAAAAAGTATGTTATTTATTGTACAAAATAAATAAACCATAAATATTGCAACAATTCCAAATTTTTGTACAAAAGTTATGGGGTAAACTATAACATACAGTTATAATTGATAAGTTCATTTTCTCATTTTAAGAATACCTATATCAAAGCTGCACTTTGTTTCAGGTACTTACACATATAGTATTTTTAACTCAATATTTGTTAAGAAACAATTCCTGGCTTATCAAAATGAAAAGTACCGAAAATCACTGAAATTATAAATTAATAACATTTGTCCATTTTTACAAAGAATATAAAAGTTTTTGGTTTTTTTTCTTCTAACGGATTATTGTCTGTAATCATCGATTTTTAACATTTCTATCAGGAAACACGATTTATATTTTCCAACGTTTAAGATATTTTACAACGAGGTATTGAGATTTTGAATAAGTAAATTTGTACATGTTGTTCGAAGACACAGTTGAAACTACTACGCAGCTGATGCCTTTTACACTTAAGATATTTTCAATATCGTGTTGTAAGTTTGCATTTCTAACTATGTACATATTGCTTTAAAACAGAGAATAAATAATAACATTAAATACTGAGATAATCTTTAAAAATGTAAGTAATATTAAACTCTTAGTGGTGAAAATTATCAAACCTTTTTGTATTGGATGTAATTACTTTGTTCGGTTGCTGCAAAAAAGCTATTTATATAAGGGTTAAACCATTACATAGGGATTAAATAGCATTTGATCATTCTCAGATTTAATTTAAGATTGTACTCTGAAACATCTCCCTACAGATTTATATCACAAGAATCAAATTGTGAGATTGATAACTAAGCAAGAATCAAACTTTCCAATCATAAAATATCAGTTAAAAAGATAAGAACATAAATAAATTCAATTATAATTAGTCTACAAGAATACCGCATCTAGTTGTGCTTTAATCTGTAATGCATCGTGATTTCAGAGCATACCATATAGACCATTTTCATATTTTTTTTTATTTAGGTTATACTTTATCAATTTGGAAAAAGAAAGGATTGTATACTCAACACAATCTTAAACTTATAAGAAGCTATTTGCAAAAATGTGTCTGATTTTTCATATAATTTTACACAATACAATAAATGTGCAAATATTAAGATATAAGTGATGAAAATTAATTTGCTACATTTTGATTATTTTTTGCAATGCAACAAATAAGTTTCTTGTAAGAATATAACACTTGTTGAAATTAATTTAAGATGTAATGAGAGGAAATAATACGGCTATATTATGACAGAGAGAGAGAGAGAAAAACCACACATTTTAAATAAAACACTATATTAAGATAGACAATATTTAGATTTCAAAAGATTGTATTTAGATATTAAACAAACAATCATTGTATGTAGTATTTTGAAAACAAAGAAATGAGTTCGATAATTTTTTTATGAAAAAGAAAAAATATCGAAAATTTTAGCAAAAAATGTTCTGTACACTCTCTTCAATTATGCCTTCTTCAGATTTAATTTCAAATACTTACATCTATCAATATTATAAGTTTATACTATTGACGAATGTTTGCAAGGAATTCAGCAATGTCGTTTTTTCCAGCAATTCTTACATGGAGTTATCATTACTGATATTTTAATTATTATTGCTGATTTTTATATAAATTTAGTTTCAGCAGTAAGTTTATTTATAAAATTTACATTTAAATTTTACTAACATTTACAAATCATTGAAGGGAGCATACTATAAATAATAATCAAAATAAATGAAATTTTAACAAATATTAAAAAAAGTATCAAGGAAAATGCATTCTTCATTACCTCTCTACTGAGATATAAGTCTGATTAGCTTTAACTAAGAAGTACTGCTTGTGAATATACATAAAACAATTGATCACTCAAAATTTATAACTGTAATTTTTATTATAAACATTTTATTATATTGTTATAATTTTTAAAGAAGATACTGCCTTATAACGATACTCACTTAATTTTATTTTTTAAAGATTTTATTTATGATCATTTGTGAAAAAAATGAATTAATAAATAAATGAAATAAAATAAAACATGTTAAATAGATAATGCTTCAGTCGCAAATTAGACAATAAATAAAAATAAAAAGTTTTTAATAAATTAAAAGTACATTGACAGAAAATCTGCTATAAATATGAATCTGGATTTAACAAGGAAGAAGTTAACATACAAATGCGAATATTATTAAATTCGGATTAAACTTCGTAATAAATTTATAATTTATAATACATTTACGTCTAAAAATATATTTAACATTCGTTTTTTGGATTACAGAATGATGTGTGATTCATTTCAGTTAATATTTTAATGAATGTTTCTTGATAAATTCTTTATTTGCAGAATTGCTTAAATCGATAGGAAGTATGCAAATAAAAGTGACATTATTTAAGGCAAACATTTATTCTGCATTAAATGGCAGTTTGAATTTATGGTTGGAATTCAAAAGTAATTTTTAATAGAATCAGTTTTTAAATTAGAAAAATTTATTTTCTAGGCCAAGGGAAGGAAAATGACAAATGTGTCCATTCAGTTTTATAACAGTATTAGTGAATACGTTACCTAAATACGATTAAAAACATAGACCATATTACACCAAGTTAAATATATTTGGTTTCTACAATAGTATCTACTATTTTAATGGTATCTACAAATTGTTTCTACTTGATTGGTTAATGTTACATTAATTCTACTTAATTGGTTAATTTTACATTGTAAAATTTTACATTAATAAAGACACAGACACTTGATATCATAAAATTAACTGAAATACGTTTACAAATCACTTCGCACCTATTTTAATGGGAAATGTATTGTATATCCTTAGTGCAACTTATGGTGATGAAGGATAACTGTTGAATCATCTGCTAAGAGGCAAATCATTACATTATCAACTGCAGGCATTTCAGGCGCAGTTATTAGTGACATTTTCTCTGGGGCAATATGCTATAGACTAATTTGAGGAATGATTGATAGTTGCGCTATTTAACTGCAAATTCCGGATGCCTCAGGAAGTTGTCAATAATTTCGACACAATAGCTGGAGAGACTGATCTGTGTAAGCTTCTTTATCAAACCATTGTAATGCATTTTATCAAAATTTCTGCACACATCCGATAAAACATGGAAGAGTCACAGGTATTAATTGATGCTCCTAATAAGTGAATATTTACTTTCATGACATATTTGCTGCTGTTAATCTTTGCATGGAATAAAATTAAATTCTTTGTGATGCCATTATTTCAACATTAGTAGTTAATATTTCTTTTATGGTTACAAATTCCATACTTTTTTAATGATTTATTCAGAGAAAAAGACTATTCTAAAAATATTGTATTCTGACACACGGAATTGTAAATTTGAGCTTAATTTCAAATTTTCAGGATAAATAATGGTATATGATGCATTTATTTATTAATAAAATCTATTGTTGTTTAACGAGAAATTTACGTTTCATATCGTTAGGGTTATGCATTTCACATGGCTTATTTTTGCACCTATTTTAGTATTCATTTCAGATGTAATTTATTGAATTTCTGAAAAAAAAATGAAATAAAGTATCAATCCATCCTGAGAGAAAAATTTGGACGTTTCTATGGATTAACCTAATTTCTCTTTATAACAATTATTAGAGTAAATTGAAAAATTGAATAAGAACTTGCTGTGAAAATTTAATTATTTTACATTATTTCTTATTTTTTCTATCTATACTACTAAATTAAAAGTGTACGATATTACCTTAAAATCTAATAACGTGTAAAGTAGATTATTTTCAAGACAGAGTTTTCGGAAATCATAGTATTATTTATTTTTATGCTGAAAGAAAGGTATTTTAATTTCTTTTTGAAACTGATTAAAATATCATTTGCAAAAGAAAATTTAATTAGTTTATACTGCTTTAGGATATTCTTTTTTTACTAAATTAAATTTTTATTTATATGTGAGTCACAACACACAAATACATTTATTACTACTAGATTTTATTTTCAACATTTCGAAAGTTAATATTTTTTTCAGAAAAGGATTTGATGCTGAAATTCAATTAAAGTATCATTGTTATTTATAGAATAAGAAAGTGGGAAGGAATTTGAATGCAACTGTGCAACTGTATTGAAAATTGATTCCGAAAATTTTTACATGAATTTTAAATTATGTGAAAATTATAAATTTATTAAATAAGTTTTAAAGATTTCTTAATCTGCTTTACGAAATACGCTAGCAGGCTAATTTGGGCTTATAAAAACACTAATTTCTCTCAAAAATATTCATAAATTCAACAAAAAGTTATTTTGGAGTTTAAACTTTTTTACGTTATAAATCTAACTAATATTTAAATTATTTCACACAGTTCCATATGGCACGATAAGTGATAAATTTAAAATATTGTATCATTTTAAGAAAATATAAAATCAGCTTTCTAATATTTTTTTCTTTTTAGCAGTAGTTAGAAACTTGCACTAATCGATCAGTGTAAGCATATACAATACAAAAATATGAATAGTTAAAACGGCATGTAGTACATAGTATACAAAAGGAAAAAAAACGTTTTAATGATTCAACGCGTCAGGAAAAAAATCGATCAAATGATCTCTATGTAATCATGATTTTACATTTATTTAAATGAAATAAGAGCAAAAGTGCAATCCTAAATTTTTAATCATGTGACTTCAGTATATTATCTCAGTGAAAACACGCTAATCACATTAAGGCTATGTGAATAAATTTTCATGGTGTCTATTCAGGAAATCGAGCTATGAGGCTTTCTCTTAGATGGTATTTATTCAGAAAACCGGACATTTTTTGCTATTATAGATTGTTTTCTATGCACTAGAAAGCATGTAGTAAAATTTGATTCACTCCGAATGAAAAGACGTCAAGGTGGAACCAAAACTCGTCTATTACAGGAATAATCTACTCTTCAATCTTTATAACTTATGCACTATACGAAACATATTTTCTTGTTAACAGAAATATGCAAGTGATATGCAAGAAGTAAAATTTCTTGAAATCATTCCATATCATAAATTGTTTTGGAAACAACAATTTTTTTTAAATTAAACATCATAAGTTCTCATGCCAAGCTGGCGGTGGAATGGTGAATGCTCTCGTCTTTAATTCAACACTTCGCGAATTTCATCCAACCTTGGCATGACTTCTTGAAGTTAGTTCAAAATGCCATACTATTTATTAAACTCAGTCTAAAAAAGTTTTGTGTTTAAAAAGCAGAAGGGCAAAAAAAATGAAACAAAAAATCTTGTTTTATGTACGGAGCAGATAATATATGAAATGCAATAAAATACATGTTAGGTCTCGTGAGAGAGACTCGTGAAAAAAGAGTTAAATTCTTGAGCAATCATTTCTCATTGATGAACTTTCTTATGAATTACTATGATAAATTTAGTATCCTAATTTGTTTTCATAAATAAAACGCAGAGCATAATATTATGTCCAAGTTTTCTTAACTAGCAATTAACCTCCATCTCTATCACACCACTTAATTCATTCATTTAAATTTAGAATTATTTATACTGCAAGCATAAGTTTAAGTTTCCTAATGCAAAAGTGCTTAGAAATTCGAGTAATAATTCTAAAAAATAGGAATTTTACAAAGCATTTTTGAGAAGTCATTCTTCATTTCGTTCTGCGTACTTAGTTAAGGCTGCATACGCATATGCTTACATATTTATATCTTAGCTTTAAAACTGTAGTTGCACTTTCATACAATTCTTTTCTTAAAATTTAATATCAAATTTGCTAGTTTGTCAAATACTCTATGGCGTTATCTTCCATGCACTCAGAATTTCAATCTCAGAAGATGTGAAGTGTTATAGGATACAGCTTATCACTGGCATATCAAAACCTTTATTTTATTGACACAGGGACACTACTTTTATTCAATATATTCTTAACTATAGTTTTTTTTACTAAAGAATATTATTTTAAATAGAGCTTAATATTTTTTACAAAATTCCAACATTACATTTTGAAAACCACAAATCAAAAAAGCTAGAAGTTTTAACAGCCCGCAAAAATGTTATAATCTTTCTTCTAAAGTCTGAATGTCACACAATCATGTTCTAATTTAAGTCATTATCTAAAAAAATTTTAACGTGAGTTTGAATGTGCAGCAGTTTTTAAGTAAGGAAAATTAATTAGCTGTTCTTAATAATTCATGAGAAAGAAGAATCTATTACATCTTCATATACAGCCAAATGCCATGGATTGTATGGTTGGTACATCATATTTTTAATATGAAGTATCATATTCTTAATTGTAACTGTACAAATTGCTTGAAGACTATCAAAATTCATTTCTGTGGGTTTCCAACGACTGGACAGTTCTTACGTAATATTTACTTTTACTACATGATTCCTTTGTGATTAGCAAATCAATTGTAAGCTCACGTAGCATAATTCAGCTAACATAGACATTTATTCAACTAACATAACATAAACACTTATTTACGAAAGTTATCTTTGCATTTAAACGTCAATAACTTTATTACAGATCAGTATACCTAGAAATGCAAAGCAACTCGTTTCTGATTCATTAGTCGTGATAATGCGTTAGACAAAGTCACAGTTCTTGTGACTAGGATATAAAGAGATTTACAAATGTCCCGATCAAATAAAATTGAGATAAAAGAACTTATGTATGTTAAATATTCTATAGAATACAATATTATTCCGTTAGAATTTCAGAAATGCAGAGATGTAGTTGTAAGTTTACATGTCCTGAAATTTAGACACTTGATCTTGATTGAAAATTATGAGGCTGTTGGATATGCTGTACACCGAGCGACTTTTGGTAAAAATAAACAACCTATCACAATGTTAGAATATTTTCGATTTGAGAGAATTTTAAATGTGTGACTTTACTTATAGTACAGTGATTTATCGGTTAATGAACATAATCCATTATAAGACTATGTGCGCAAATCCGAATTGTTCATTAAATGATCATAGATTTACCATAGATTTTTTTTTTGAAATCGATTCATTCAATCTGAAGACCCTAAAAATTAAATTTAAAAAATGTATAATTTCTTAGTCAGTTTATTAAAAAATAATAAATACGTAGACTTGCATATTCATCAGTCCTTTTCATTTTTTACTTATGGTTCATTAAAGAACATGTGTAATGCCGATTGTTTTTCTCTCTTTCTGAAGACTTTTTGGAAGTGATTAATTGCACTGTTATTGCGAAGATCCCTAACCTTACTAATATCAGTTTGGTTTGGGTGAAATTCTAAGACTTTGCTCTAACATCCTCAAACTTCTTCAACCAATGAACGAGGGGTGCTCAAAATGAAATCAGTTTCGTTTTTGAAAGAATCAAAACAGAAACTGATGATCTATTTTGACTATAAATATTTGAAATTTAATAGGCAAGCAACATAATTCAAGAGAGATGAAAAACGAATTTTGGTCCGCTGGGATTGGCAAACCTGCACATTATACTCGGATATCCGAGAAATGTACATTAGGGTTCGTTTTAGATCGTTATTTGAACATGTGTTAGTTATCTGAACGCAAAAACCTTTAGAGAAAGTGTTCGTAATAATATTTGTTCGCAGTACGAATTGTTCGTTTACCAATCACCTTTTTTATCTGAAATTCTGTGCATAATAAAGTCGACACATTATAAATATATATATATATATATATATATATATATATATATATATATATATATATATATATATATATATATATATATATATATATATATATATATATATATATATATATATATGAGCAAAACAATCTTTCCAAATCATAAAAAAATGGCTTGTAAAACATATCTATTTAATTTAATTCAATTTAATTTTCTGCTTTAAATTTGTAGATCTGAAAAAATTTCGTTTATTCAAACTATTTTTAATATGTACATATTTTAACTCTTTCCAAAGCTGATTACTTCTTCTGACATAATTTATCTTCTGCGTAAGTAAATACTAAAATTTAAGTTATCTATTTATACTATAGCGTTGAAATTTATGTAAAAAACAGCAATATACTTATCAAACTCATCCTTCGTTGAGGCGAAAAACTACAAGTTTTTAAATCAAGAAAAACATTAACATGTACATAAAATACTAGTATAAAAATATCGGTTAAACTTCTAATATTTCCCATTTACTTAATTAAATAGAAATTCTTTATTTTCAACTTACTAATTTTTATATTGTAATTTTACTTTAATTTTAATGAAATATTTAATATTTAAGCATCTGAAAGCCACTCCTTATTAATAGAACGCAATTATACTAGATTAGAGAAATAAATGTATTCCTCTGGTGAATAAAACGTTAGAAACAATTTGTTACAGTTGTCCCCGTTGTCTCTTAACCTTTTAAATCGAGATACATTTTTGCGCAACTTAGCTAAATTTTCTCGCATATTGTCCAAAACATAATGTTCCTAGATTTAATTATACAGTCGCATATCTTCCTTCCCCTTTTCCGTCTTGATATGTTTTCCTGCAGCAATTCATCCGTTTTAGCTGAGGATGAAACGGAGTTGTCAACGTTTCAACGCAATTTCCGTGGGCTTTCATACATCATATTACTTGAGTCCAAGCTAAAGTTAAAATAATTGTTAGGAATCTTTATAGCTCTTTATCAACAGCTGAACAAATGTTACATTTTAATAACTTATACGAGGAATAAGGGATATGTTCTGTAATAATTTTGTAAATTAATGATCTGTTCAATATGTTAATAACTTATAAATTTATTAATTAATAATGTGATTTTCAACTAAATAATTTTATCGTACTAACAGATTTGTAAGAATAATTGTTTCCGTAATTTATTTCCTTAAATCACAAGATAATCATTATCAGTTATTTTATTCACTTAATAAGTATTAATTTACCTCATTGCTTAAAAACATTTATAGAAAAATGGAAATTATTTCTTACACGAGTAATGTCAATCAAACTTAATAATATTCTTTTAATAAATATTAATAAACTCAAAATTTAATCTGACTTTGAAATGATTATTTTGTGATCGATGTATATTTTGAATAGTCGTATTGGTTTTAAAAGAAATTTCCTTCACGGCGACATTCTTCAAAATAAGATTAACAATTTTTTGTAATTATGTTTTTACTATCTTTATTTTTCATTTTTCTAATGAAAACAAAAATATCAATTTTTAAGTGGTGTTTAAGGTTTTAAAAGAGATGTTAATGCTATGCGAATGCATACATTGTACCAATGAATTTTAATGAAAAATGAACTTAAATTATATAGTTTGATGGTTATTCTTTCACAAAAAACAAACTTGTGACCATCATTATTTCATTTTAAATTTTAAAATCTTATATAACGAGAAAAGATCTTAACTCTAAATTATTAACTATTTTTATAAAGAAAATTAACTTTTTAATAGACTTTAGAACACAATCATATGTAATTATTCCAATGAATTTATTGTATCCACCATTTATTATCATTCTTTTTCATTTTCCACCATTTATTATTATTTATTATCATTTTTTTAAGAAAATAATTTAAATAAATTACTGTTTAAAATTAATAATAAAAAATGTTTTTGTGTCATTAATCAAAATTTAAAAAGAGATAACTTTAGTTGATTTAATATACATGAAAACTAATGATATGACATATAAAACATAATAGACATTATTATGTTTTCCAAATTTTCCATATATATTTATCCACAGAAATCCCAGGAAAGTTGGTATCTATTTGTATTTAAATTAATGTTATTCTAGTTACTTTTAAACATAAATATCCTTTTAATATGCAAGGTTTTGATCCATAAAGGATTAATAAATGAAGGAATATAATTTTTTTAAAATTGCCAGTTTTTTAATCAAAGTAGCTATTAAGAATTATCAATTTTGGATAGTTACTTTAACTAACATGCTGACTAAATCAGCAATTAAATTTTTATTTAAGTACAAATTTCCTTTTAATCATCATCATAGAACTTTTTACTTAAATTATTTTTTAATACCTTATTCCTTTGATTAATCACATTATTAAAGTATTCTTATATAATCCTTCTGTGCTTATTTCAAGGGCTACAAATATATATGTGTGTGTGTGTGCGTCCGTGCGTGTGTGTGCGTCCGTGCGTGTGTCCGTGTGTGTGCGTGCGTGCGCGTGTGTGTGTGTGTGTGTGTGTGTGTGTGTGTGTGTGTGTGTGTGTGTGTGTGTGTGTGTGTGTGTGTGTGTGTGTGTGTGTGTGTGTGTGTGTGTGTGTGTGTGTGTGTGTGTGTGTGTGTGTGTGTGTGTGTGTGTGTGTGTGTGTGTGTGTGTGTGTGTGTGTGTGTGTGTGTGTGTGTGTGTGTGTGTGTGTGTGTGTGTGTGTGTGTGTGTGTGTGTGTGTGTGTGTGTGTGTGTGTGTGTGTGTGTGTGTGTGTGTGTGTGTGTGTGTGTGTGTGTGTGTGTGTGTGTGTGTGTGTGTGTGTGTGTGTGTGTGTGTGTGTGTGTGTGTGTGTGTGTGTGTGTGTGTGTGTGTGTGTGTGTGTGTGTGTGTGTGTGTGTGTGTGTGTGTGTGTGTGTGTGTGTGTGTGTGTGTGTGTGTGTGTGTGTGTGTGTGTGTGTGTGTGTGTGTGTGTGTGTGTGTGTGTGTGTGTGTGTGTGTGTGTGTGTGTGTGTGTGTGTGTGTGTGTGTGTGTGTGTGTGTGTGTGTGTAAGTAAAGAGAGAGAGAAGCTCAGACAAAAGGATTCATAAATTTCTACTCAACATAAAATACTCATTGTACTAGTCATCCGATTAATACTTAACTTAAAAGTATGATTATATATTACACAGTATTGCAATCATAGTCATCGACTACTAAATATTTCTTTCTTTGTTCTTTTTTATATGTATATGACATATTCAAAAAAAATTAAAATCTAACTCAGCCTTTTGAATAATAATATAAAATTTAACCCTTAATTTTATGTCAAATTCTGTCATTTTAAAACTCAATGTAAAAAATATTTTCGACTATAAAATTAAACGTACTCATCACAATAAAGATACAAACTTCATAATTATTTTAACAATGATTTGATCATTCATAATGATTAACATTTTTTGTAATGAATAAAAATGTTCCATATTTTAATTTTTTTGAAAACATTTTCTCTAATTGAAATCTTTTTCCATTATTATATTTATTTATTCAACTTTTGCGTAAAATTTCCATATCATGCACTTAGACACATATATGGATGTACTCTGGATTTTAAAAAAGTCATCAGGGAGAGTAGTATCTGAAAAATAATTAACATTATATATTTTTTCTTAGTAATTGCATTGGAAACAACAATTATGGTGTATTATGAAGCAAACATTTGGTAGACAAAATAAGAAAAAGTTCTCTTTTGTATTTGCTAACAAAAGTCTAAAATGAGCAAATAAATAGTAAAAGAAAAACAAATTTTAAATTTGCAGAATATTAAAAAAATGAGTAAAGAAAGGAATTATTATACAAAAACATTAATATTTATAGTGATTACAACGTTTCTTGGAACAATATTACTGTATATAAATGCACATAATAAATGTGTGATACTGTTTATTGTGTCGGTATTTTTTTCAAATTGCTTTAAGACAAATTCTATTACAAAAAAGATTGTCTTGAAATATTTGTTACTTTATAAAAATTTACATTTCTCTATTCCCTAATAACAAGTGAGAAAACTTTTTTATACAGACACGTGAACTCTCTCAAATGTAAAATGTTACACACACATGAGTATATAAATGTATCAGTTTTCATACGTTTTGCATTCAAAGAATAATAATTCTAAAACATTTTGAAACTAATACTATGGGATCAATGTTCATTTAAGCCATTAAAATTATTAACTCTAGTAACTAAATACTAAATATATTAAGCCTGCAGATAGAATTAATATGTAAGGAGAAAATACTGAACATAATTTAAAAAGTAATTGGTGCAGTTTAATAATACCCATGAATTTATAATAATTTAAGAAAATACTTATATGTAATTAAAAATTGCTTATAGAAGTTAAGGCATCCTAAAATCCCCAAACACCATAAAAATTAACTGTCAAATAAACTGAAACAAAATAATTTCAGATGATGCGAATGAAAGATAGCAACGTATTAAGAACTCCATGTTATCAGCAGCTAATACTTTGATAAGTGAGGAAGATAGTTCACGAAGGATAATTGGTTTGAAGATGAGTGTAGAATTTGTATTCGAAATAAAAATAAAATGTTTAAAGCTAAGCTGAGTAAAAGATTACTGAACTAGCTGCTGATGGCCATAAAAATGTACGCAATGAAAAGAAAAGAATACGTAAAAGAAAAACGAAAATTTACAGAGAGAACTAATTCAACAAAGTCAAATTTCTAAGATCAACCATGAAAGCAAAGCTTTCTTCCAGACCATTTATAAGGCATGCAAGAATTTCATACATAGGATACTTCTCTGTAAGAATAGAGATGGAATTATAGCTACTGAAAGGGAAAATATTTCAAATAGGTGTGGATTGAGAATCGCAACAATTTGCTTTATTCTGATGCTTCAAATAATATTAATTTTACGATTGATGAGATTGAGAATCAATCTTTCCATTTTTGAATAATTAAAGAAATCCAATGTGACATTGATAAACTAAAAATCAGGATCAACAACTGGATCAAATGATACTTCTACTTAACTAATGAAATGAGTAGGAAAGGATGTGGCAAATTATATCTCGAAATTTAAACTATATGTGTGGGAAAAAATAAATTTTGTCTTTTGATGGGAAGGTAAATATTTTATATCCATTGCTTAAATAATATCTATAAATCTGTGATAATTACAAAATAATTAATAATTATAGAATTTTACTCATAAGATTTTCCCTTTAATCTTTTGTTCCTATTATGGTGACAATTGTTGCTGATTATCAATGTGGTTTCAGGAAAGGAGGACCTACGGTTTACTTAATCTTTTCTTTGAGACATATTCTAAAGAAGAGTAAACAGTGCCAAATCAAAACCCACTATTTCTTAAAGAACTTCAAGGTGGTTTATGATATCATTGGTAGAGCTGGGTTATACTAAAAGCCCGATTGTAATTTAATGTTACAATAAAGTTAGTAAAGCTTGTGAAACGTATTCTTACTAAAACATTCTCAGTTGCGAGAACTAGAAATCTACAATTTTTAAAATTTGGAAACAATTAAAGCAGAGTGATGCTTTTTCATGCCCCTTTTCTAATTTTGCATTGGGGAATATTGTAACAGATGCTGGTCCTATAATACAAGTTTAAAAACATTTAATAAATAAGTAAATGTCCTTGCATATCCTAATAATGTAAATGTATGCATCTGTGTTCAGAGGTCGGGGTAGCATTGGAAAACGCAGTCGAGAAATTGGAGCCCAGATTAAATAGGGAAAAATAAAGTATATGTACCGTGGGAAAAAAAGAAAAGTATTCCCTAATACATTTAAGATTGCTTCTGTTAGATTTCAATTAATATATAATATTTACCTGTTTGGTTTTTGAGGTCAACAATAAACAGGACATTAACCTGAAATTAGAAGAATTATATTTCCGCAAATCACTATTTTTTGCTTAAGATCTTTCTTGAAACTCCATTCAATAAGAATTTTGTCACATTGGGAGTAGAATGAGATGGGCAGATCACTTATTATATATATATATATATATATATATATATATATATATATATATATATATATATATATATATATATATATATATATATATATATATATAGAGAGAGAGAGAGAGAGAGAGATAGAAACAATTAAAGAATTATTTTTTAAATCCCTCTAGCTAAGAAAGCACCCACTCCCCTTTTTATAAGAGTTGCACAGTTCCACTTTCTTTCAGAACTCACCCGGCTATAAAGCATGCCCGCAATTACTGGGAGCTCATAAGTAATCAAAATAATGGGAGCCAAAGGCTCCGATTAAAACTAAAATAGAGAGCTGCAGGCATTGGCACTTCATCAGAGCTAATGGCAGAATATTAGATTCTGAGGCAGCGGAGCTCGAGCAAAAGGTGTTTTATCCAATTAGTGTGGAGCACTCCTCCGAAATCTCTGCCGGAGATCTCTTTACTAGAGAAAAGAGACTGTGATTAGATGTTCCTGGAATACAGAAGGCGACTCTCATCACTTCGTAATGCTTTTGCTTGATTTAGTGCTGTCTTCAATATTTTTCTCTCGATAGACAAGAAGGCACCGGAGAAAGAAGAGCAGTTATGTTCACGTCTTATCATATGCTGCGTGTTCGTCGGCACGTTCCGAGTTTCAATTTCAGCCGAAGTGAAACAAACTATGATCAAAATCATAAACAATTGTTCGAAGTATCTGATGTTTGATTTTCCTTTAATCAGATAATACGAGAAGGAAAGGGAAAATGTATACTTCCAATATTGTAAAAAGCAATTCAAAAAAATTTTATTAGTGTTGCTGGTAATTTCAGCAAATTAATAATGTACAAAAAATTGATTCTGTTATTAATATTGAAAAAACCTATGGAGTATATAAATATAAAACTACACGCCTATGTTTTAAAAATGTATTTATGTATAAATCATAATTCATTTTAGTAATATTATTTTTATGATTTATTTTAGTAATACAATTTTTATTTTACTCATTGCTTATTTGAGTTTAGTTTTTGGTCGTAAATATTATGCATGGAAATACATTTACACATAAATTCCTTATGAGAGTAAATTTAGGTTTCTTCACAAATGCGTAACGTTAAATTTATATTCACTCAATAATATATTCCTGGTTTATTTACCTTAATTTTGGTTACTTTCTCATTTTAAATTAGTTTCTTTTCGTAAAATTAGTTTTAAATGAAAAACTTGCGAATACATGTTGTGAGGTGCGGTTTATGCGAGTGTACTGGCTTATTTTTAAGACTTTTAGTATAATAATAATGAACCCCAAAATAAAAAAGAGTTTTTTCAAAATATAAATATTAAGATAAAAATTTATTTTTGATCCATGAAAATTGAATAATATAAATCACTAGAATTTTTTCATATTCCCAAAGTAAAACCATTTTGCTTCCAAAGTAAAATTAAGATTTCTTTTTTTAATCTGCATCGTTTTATAATGCTAACTTTTTATGCATTCTGAATGATATTAATTCATTTATTTATGAGAATTCAAAAATTTTTTTACACTTTTATATAATCATTTCTATCGCTCTCGGAAACTTAATTTTAACATTTGTATAATTCTTATTTTTTAAAAAAAGTGAAATTGTTTAAATAAGTAAACAACTAAACTATCTCAAATGGAAAATTTAACCTTTTGCCTAATTTGTGCATAGAACTATTCTTTCAAAACATTTAATTTTCTATTTATTTTAATATAATGGACAAATACCACACAAACACAGTTTAATAGATTTAAATAGAGCAGTATGAAAAACAATTACACTGCTGGAATATCGCTAAGGACGGATCACAAATTGCAACGTAGCATAACATTTAGCGAGACATGAGGCCTAGTAGGATAAAATATAGTTGCCACACTGTTCAGACATTAGAATAAAGAATATTTAATTTTCTGGAAAGTACAAAAGCTGTGAAACATCTGAAAGAAAAAAATATTCCTTTGATGCTGCATACGGAAAAATGGAACAATGCATCTAAAAGTCAGCAGGCACCTTGAAGAAAGGTATTAGTACGGGATATGTACACCGTGGAGTGTGATGCACATTCGACACGTCGTATCATATTTTGCACAACATTATCCAGCAGCTGCTGAGAGAATTTATCCCATTATACTAGGCGTTGAATACCCGTGCTGTTTAGACAATCCTGAACAACGAGATGATCGATGACATATTGCGTTGTCGTCCATAAAAACGAATTTATCACCGACAGCACCACGGAAAAGAAGAACATGAGGAAGTAGAACTTCATTAATGTATCGTTGGCCCGTCATAGTCCCATTCTTAACCACATGTAGGGACGTGCGGCCATTGATCTTGATGCCAGCCCACACGATGACACTGCATGTTGGATATCGATCCCTTTCCTGGATATTTTCAGGACGATAAGTAGTACCACTCTCGCGCCAGATCAGTTGGCGTCTACAATCAAATGACAGACTGAACCTACTCTCATCTGAGAATAGTACGCATGCCCAGTCCTGTTCAGTCCAATTGCGATGCTCATGACACCATTGCAAACGGGCAGTACGTTGCTGTCTGGTCAATGGGACACACACAACAGGTCTGCGGGCGTTTAGACCTCCTCCCCTCAAACGTCTGGCAACAGTTTTTCGGGAGATCTGCTTTCCTGAGGCAGCAAGAAACTGATTTGCCACCTGTTGAGCTATGGTGCGCCTGTTCCTTTTTGCTGATAGGTCGATATATCTGTCTTCTGCAGGCGTCGTACTTCTAACATGACCTCTCCCGTGCCGCCTACCACACATTCCAGTAGTTTTAAATGACTTCCACAGCCGTGAAACAAAGCTGTGAGCGATGTCGTACTCCCTGGCAACATCTGTTATTTTTCACCCTTCTTCGATCTTTCCAATAATTCGGCCACGCATAAAATCATCTAATTGATGTCGGGAAGACATGCCAAAAATTTCAAGTTCATCTATTAAATCTTTCCTGTAAAACTTTGACTTGAAATAACAACTGTCCACACGCGTCAAAGCCTTTAAAGCTCTTATGAACGCTATCACGTGATGAACAGAATGTGGAAAAAAATTTGCATACGCATACTTCTTCTTACTATATCCCGCACTTATTCTAATTTTCCATATTTTGCTTCCTTTCATTTTGTGGTTGCTATGGATGATAGTGTTATCCTTCCTTTGCAATTGTCCAGCAGTGTAGTATATGTAAAAATTGACAAACTATAATATACATACAATATACGGGTATCCTATAATTTTAATTAACTAAGATCATTAATTAGTTTACATTCCGAACTATTATCAGTGAAGGTGAAAAAAGCATATAAACATTCTAATTTTAATAACATAACTAATTTTTTTTTAAAAAAACTATAATTTCTATAAATTACTTTTAAAAGTTTCATAGCAGTAAAATTGTTATACCATAAACATAACAACAATAATTTTATTTTAAGAAAGTTTGATTTTTAAAAAGAAAAAAATATTTTATTAGTTGCATTCTATTTTGATGATTGACACAGCTGCACCCCAAGATTTTACAAACTCATCTGCGAAGAAATAAGTATAATTTTTCTTTTGTGGAAGTATAACTTTTTTTTCGGAAATACATTAATAAACAAAGGAGCTGAATAACTAAATAAAATCTGAGATATAGGAAAAACTATATTCGCATCTAATTGTCATTCAAAATTTAAAATTGGGTTTAATTGATAAAATAAAAATATAATTAAAATTAAAATATTCAAGTGTTCACCAAATTATAAAAAATAATGATTTGCAAATAAAATTACATGTTTATTTTAAGAAAAATAAATAGAACATTTCCTTAAAAAATTAGAAAGAAGAATTTAAAAATTAAATAATTTCAGACGTTTTCAGATCAATATGTCAAATATTGTAAATTCTCAATTTTTAACTTTGCTATATATTTTCATTTAACAAAAAAGTTATTTCCATGTAGTAAAAAATTACTTAAATTAATTTTATTTCGTATTTTCTTACATTGTTCAATATTCCAAAAATAATATTGTTTTGTCTGCAATATTTAATTAAAAATAATTTACAATTGCATTCAACAAGATATTCAAAACATAGAAATTAATTCAAATAACTAGAATTTCCTAAATAAACAATCAGAAAAATGAAAACAAAAATTTATTTAATATATTTTATTCTTGAGCTCTAAGATTAAAAATTATTAATTTAAAGGAAATACAAAAAAGTTCCATCTCTATTCTCAAAAGATTGCAAAGTCACAGCTATTTTGTGTATTTTATTTTAATAATATTTTAAATAATTAATAATTCTGGAATTCACTTCAAAACTTATCTGAAAGCTAATTTTGTTATGCAAACAAAATTCAACAAAACAAAAATTCAATACCCCAATAATGATTGCATTCTTCCGAAATTTTCAGTAACAAAATATTTTCTTATAATAATTAATAATTCATTTTAATCTTAATAGTTAAGAAGACGAGAGTCATATTATCAAGTTAAATGCATAATTAATTATCAAGCTTAAAACTTTTTCACAGTGATCTGAATTGTTAAAATATAATTAAATTTTCTTGAATTAAAATTTCATTCTTGATTTTTAGCAACAAAATGTATTTGAATTATTAACACATATTTTCGAATTCTTTTATAAATTAATCATAGTTGAATTGATTAAATTCTATCCTTTTCATTACTACTGACGATATTCAAAAGAAATAAATAATTATTTCCATTCTTATATTTTTTTTGTTCTCTCAACAATGTTTACAACAAATTTAATATATTCATAAGTTTTGAATTTTAAAAATAAGTATATATATATATATATATATATATATATATATATATATATATATATATATATATATATATATATATATATATATAGACAATGGTATAAATAAGAGGCTGAATAAATAAATATTTACTTCTAGACACAGACATTTTTTCAGTAAGAAAGATACGAGACATTTTTTATGCGTGTAATTTTTATACAACTGCATTCTGTAATTTGCAGAAGTTTAAATTTTTCATGTAAAATAATAATTTCACGTAAATTTTCGTTTAAAAATAGTGGTATTAGATGCAAATGAAATGTATTTTAATGAGTAAAAATACTTTTGCTTGAATCACAATTGAATTTTGTTATCCTAGTGAATATTGCCTCTTGTAAAAAGCTGTGCATTCCAGCAAGATCCTTGACATTCAATGTGATAGAATTTTATTCTACTAAGACTGTTATTCATTGTATCTCAAAAATGTAGTCCTCACTTTTCCAGATCTCAGATTTTTTTTCGAAATATGTAAGCAATATTTTCAGGACAGTGCAGTCGATAGGCCAAGATGGCCATGAATCCTTATTGGATCGTGGAGAGGCCTTATCACTAACAGTTGAAAAGACATGAATGTTATCTAAACATTTTTGAGGAAATATACAGCCATGATAAATCTTTAAGTCAAAAAGTTGGATTATTTTTATACAAATATATGTTTGAACATTTTCCCATGTTTACAATAACATAGATGATCAGAGCCTTTGACACTTTACCACAGAGAGAAACATTTTTAACTTTGTGATCAAAAATTAACTTCTTCCAAAAAATAGCATGATGTCAAGATTTCAGACTAATATTTTCTCCTTTAACAATAGTATAATAACTTCAACTGTGTTTAGTGACATTTCTGAAAATGCGTATTGCGAGCCTGCATTCACAACGCAGTTGTATCGGACCATGTGTACGGGTTGCCTTTTAATGCACGTTTGATCACGTCATGTCCCCAATGAAAGCACTCTGATTATTGATTGTTGTTGATTATTGATCGTATGCCCTTATCTTCAACTGCCATTTAGGAACCGGAAATTTATCCCAATAATAAAGAAAATGAGAATTCTGTCTCGGTTTACTTTAAAATCATTTACTTAATTCGAATTATTTATTTCGTTTTTTTTTCTTACTTTATTATTGACTTCTTAGAATAGTCAATTAAAGTGATATGTTTTCAATCATTCCTAAATACTCTAGTTTTTATTGACGATAATTGAAACAAAATTCATCCAAAATATCCAAAGAAAGTGTAGTTAGCTAAGAAAGTAATTTAAAATGAATTTTATCTGACAAATCCTAATGAAATATAATAAAAATGTGTGCTACTCAAAGTCCTTTTATAAATTTTAATTTTTCCCTAAAATAATTTTAATTCAAATATTTTATTGCATTAAAATATTTCCATTCTGCTATATCATTAAAGAAGTTTTTTTTTTTTTTAATAATACTAAATGATAGCAGTGTAAATCTGTGATAATGGTTATCGATCTTTGTAATGGATCAGTAAGGAATACAAATTGGTTGCAACTTTACCATGAGTTATATAGGGGGATATACATCAATCATGGCTGGTAAATCTCTTGAGATCGGGAAGACACAGCAGGATACCATACCTAAATAGACCTTTTGAATTACTAATACTCGGGGATCCCGGAGCATCTAGAATTCATTGGCTGGAGATACTCAGCCCGTTCAATTCCTGCCAAATGATCTTTCGCACTTCCCGGAATCGATAATCGTGATGGCACATCAAGATCATTTCTTATATTCACTCAAAAGTATTTCAATTTTCTCATGTAACATTGAAGAATAATGTCCCAATATTATATTAAATAGAAATAAATGATGATATTACAGTTGTATCATCCTCAGTTATACTAATGATGATAAACCTGTCTTATCATCATTAATATAACTAATAAATGCTAATTATAAGAAGAAACTCTTAAGACTTTGTATCATCAGAGAGAAAGAGGGGAAGAGGCTAAATAAAATATTTCCCACAGTTAAAAATTATATTTATTTTATTCAATTAATAACAGCTAATAATAATTTACTATACATATGGTAATTAATTCATATTGCGTATAGATTCATAAGATTCTGGAAATTATAAATTTGGTATTTTTTTCTATTAAATTTCCTTATGTTAAGAAAAATATTTTTTATTGCGCGAGTTATGTTTATTTTTATTATATTTTTTGTACATTTAACATTTCTTTTTTGTTTGAAAGAAATGTGAAATTCTAGCTCATACATTTTAAACAATATGCTAAACACGTATTTTATATAAAACAGAAAAATAATATTTTCTGTGGAAGGATTTCCATATTATCTAGAGAATAGAAAAATTTTCTAATATGTCCTAAAAGATTAAAAATATATGATACTATAATCACTTTTATTAATAATTATCTATTTCATAAACATTTTATATAACAATAAATATTTCTTTTATTCTTTAATATTTTATTAGGCTTTATTAATATTAACATTTATTGACTAACATTAAAATTTTCACTCATAAAAAAATAATTATGTATAAATAAATAAAAATTCAAAAAATTGATATAAAAAGAACTTTGAATTAATAAAATTCTATGCTTTCTGCTAATTAAAATATAAATAACTTAGTTATTATTTTAAACTATATAAAAAAGTGTATTAAAATTAAATAATCCCTGTAAAACAAGTAAATAAATTAAATTAACTAATGAATAGTTAACCAATAAATAAAATGGAATATTTAAATGTAAATCAAAATTTTTATATTTTTCTTAGATTTTATTAAACTAGAAATGTATACCTCTCATTTGATTTTCCTATTTTATTCATAGTTATTAATTTATTTAATTATTCTTTAATTGAGGAAAACAAAATGCTCTTGAAAAAATTGATAAAAACATTTTAAACAAGGATGTTTTCATTTGAATAGGCTCACTTTAAAGATTATATTTTGGAAAACCTTTAACATTTTACTTATGTACCTTAAGCATCGTAGGATGCTCTGTGGCTGAGTGGTCTAAAGCATCACCGCTAATCGCTTGAGAGCGTAGGAGTGTGGGTTCGATTCCCACCGTGGCCCTGGGTGTTTTCTTCGTTATTCTTCTGTGGTTGTACACCTGTCATTGTGCTATTTGCCCTATTATTGACGAAGACTTACAAGCGGATCTCAAGAACCAAGCATACAAGTCTGAATATATGTAATGTAATAAAATAAATAAATAAATAAACATCGTATGATGAATAGAATTTTTATCAAATATATCATTACCTTCCTGTAACGCTTATGATTTAAACCCAAAAAGTGTTTAAGTAATTTAATTTTATCTAAAATATAAGTATTTTTACTATTTCTTTAGTATTTTGTCTTTTACACACATCATGACAAATTTTACATTTTTTGTTTACATAAATAAACATAAACTAGATAAGGAGTCGGGTAAATTATTTTAATCTTTTAGAGTTTTTACAACCACAATGAATAATTTAAACTTCAATTATAATTTAAGATTTTATATTTAAATTTGCATACATAAGCAAACAATTTTAAAGAATGTTGTCTTCAAGAACATAACATAAAATCTTTCAGTAAACAATGTAATTGAGTAGACGAAAGTTAGAAATAAATTACTGTGAATATTTGTATCCATGTCAGAAAAATTTATTTTTAAATAAATGTTATTTATTAAAAAAATTTAATTTTTGTTAAAATGTTTTCAAAAATTATCGAGCTTATTTAAAAGATTTTTATTTCAATAGCTGATTATTTTTAAATTATAATCTGTTATATAAAATTGATATACAAGAAAGATATTGAAAATATTGAAAGAAAAACAAGAAGATATTAAAATAAATACAAATATCCTCTAATAATTGTCAATTTGTACTTGATCATAATGAAAGCTGAAAAATTTTGAAATAATTTAAAAAATGTCAATTGAAATATTATCGACATTTTTACCTAAGAACAATATGTTGTATTTACGATGATTCTTAGGCAGATTCTCCGCCAAAGAAGAAAGATTGGTATGAGGATGTATTTTTCTAATTTCACCAGTTATGGGTCTCAAAATCGATCTTCTGAATTTTGATAGAGTGAAGCAGTAACCAAAGATTATAGAAAACTAGCCCTTTTGGCTTGGCTGATTCAAGCAATTTGATAGCAAAAATGTCTCACAGCATAGTTAAAACAGAGTATTGACCTTTCGATTATTCGAATTGATATAAATGGAGTCTACTTCCACATGAATCTTCCTTTCCAGTTGAGCAAGAATTTCCTTCTCGCAATTTCTTCCAACAACTTGAACTCATCAACAACATCCCTGAAGATTCCGCCATAGTATATGCAGGCGGAAATAAAAATGAAAGTAATTGTTCTAGAAGAACAGTTTATATCTTATGCCAAGAATTTACAACAAAATTAAGTAGGAGAATTCCAGACAGTTGTTCAGCTTTCAGAAATGAGCTGATTGCCATCGATACTGAACGCGATTTTACCAGCTTGTCTGTAGTTTGGATCCAGTCTGACAGCCGAAGCTGTATTCAGACCTTTCTAATTGGTATATTTGGCGTGCTAGCAGAGGAAAGAAAATTACTAGTGCATCGTTTTTCCTTTCGTGAGTTGCACATCCACTGGGTACCTTCCCATTTTAATATACATGGAAATGAGACAACAGATAATTTGGATAAAGAGGGTAATAGTGGACTGTTAGAAATACATGAGTCGCTGACTCATTGGGAGCTGTTCTGAAGAGCTGTTAATACTACTGGGACAATTCCACTTGTTCACCAGTGGTACCAGAGAAAGTGCCCTGAGGGTGCATAATCCCCCAAATATTGTAGGGAGAGGGACCAGACGGATATCCCCAGGCTTGTCAGCGGGCACTTGAAATCTAGGTCCTTTTCTTAAGGAAAAAAGATTTTCCCAGCCTATTAGAAGTGTGCTGATTTTCAGGTCACTCTTGACCATATTCTGGATTATCTAACTTTCAAAGAATTGTTATTTTCACAAACCCAATTTTAGTGTTAGATTTTCTTAAAGTGACAAATTTTATTATAAAAGAAATCTTTGACTTATTTTAGGTTTTAAATCAAATAACATTTGCAGAAAAAAATAAATTTATTGTTTTACATTAAATTTTTTTGAAAGTATTTTTTCTAATCTTAAGAATAGAAAATCTATGAATTTGTCATGCTCAAATTTTTTATGTTATAAAATGTTTCTTATTTTAACTCCTGTAAACACCCTGTGTAACATTTTCTTAGTAAAGTATAGTTTATAAATATATTTTAACTTTCATTGCCATTTAAATTAATCCTAAATCCCATATCTTACAAAAAAAATCCTACATTTAGAAAAAACTTCATTTTTGAAAAAAATTATTTTTGTACAGCAATTGTAAAAATATGGTCTCCAATTCCAATGCTCTTATATTTCGGCCATAGGGCTAAAATGAGCACATTGGAATTAGAGGTACCAGATGAGTTAAATGTCATATTATTTTACGAATATGCTTTTAACTAATTTTATTTTGTTACATTGAAAAAAATAAGACTCATAATTTATGTATCAAAAATTTCTTACAAAATAAAAATAATTTCGGAATTCCTAAGACGAATTTCAAATACAAACTCTTTTTTCAAAATTAAATTATGAAATCAGCCATTATACCCTTTGATTATAATCTAAATTTTCTCTTTATCTATGCTTGAAAATAATATCGCATTTTCCCGATAATACTAATAGAATATTTAATCTGCAATTAAAGTTTTAGTTTTTAAAATGAATTATAGAAAACTATAAATATCAATTAATGTCTCATAAGATGGATTAGTTTTAATTTAAAAGATTTGTATTAGTGTTGATTTTCCATTGCATCTCTTAAATTTTCTACTAATCTTAAGTATGCTTCCGATCTCCGTTAAATACTAAGGCAAAATGCTCCTTCCACACTGCACATAACAAACATTTAGTTAAATTATTCCATTAAATTTCCAATGGAAGAATGATTCCGTGTAGTCTGCAACCTTAAATATGGAGTCGTTAGTATCCTCATTAACAAAATGTCATCAATCAATTCCTAATGAAGTTTCGAAAAAAGCATCTTACCTAATTAAGTACCTTTATTTACTTCTAAGCAATCATCATTTTTACTTCCAGTGATCCACACAAAATAATAGGAATTGTAAACATATTGTTTTTATAGATATGTAAATGCAATAAATTAAACGCTGTTACACAGAAACAAACTCATTTTAGTATCACTGCAAAGAGAGATAAACTGTACCACCATATTTACCCCCAAGATTATATTTGCGTATCCGTGTAAAATAAATTACATTTTTTTTTTCGCTTAAGCGCAAACCAGATTTAATCTTGAATCGGATCTGCTTCCATCAGTATTCAGAGGGTTTCAACCAGTGTAGTGGAGATTAAAAAATATCTTTATGGTGAGAGAAAAAGAGTTCAAATTTACGAATTCCATTCTTTGCTTACTGGGGCGCTCATATCTAATTTTATTTCACTTTCAAATGCAATTTCAGAGGGGTTTCTCGTTTCGGAGCTTCCGCTTTTAGTTTTGTGTTCTCGCTATTCGATTGGTGAATTCGTAAAATTTATTCCGTCCGGCAAGCAAAATTCACAACTCTTTGAAGTAACTCTATTTGCAAGACTTTTGGTGAAACAAAGAAAAAGCATTTGAATAATGTATAACTCATTGACTGCACATTGGAGCCAACTTAATCATCTGGTGTTTGTATGCTAAGTGACTATATAAATATGAAATAAAGCAAACTAAATAAATAGAATCTCAAGCATGAAAGAACTGTAATTTCATGATTTACTTTTGTGTCTTTTATCATCTGAATATTTTAAGTTCCCTTTTTATTTTACTTTAAATATTCATACCAAACATTTGTATTTCAGAAGGAAAGTACACACTAACTTACATGATAAACATGTTACCAATTCTAATGAAAGTATATAAGTAATTAGAGTTTATTGCTTACAGACAAGATGTTTTCAAACATTTTTTGTATTTTTGAAATTTAGTATTCAATGGTACATTGTTGTGCTTTTGTAAATCTACTATCGACTTTTGTCATAAAACTGAAATTTATTTTAATGAATCTTATTAGAATCGATCACTAATGTTTTATTAATTAAAAGCATCGTTATTAAATGAGAGCTTTAATCATTTTTAGATGATGAATATTTGTAGATTTGTTACGATTATTAATTTGTTAAATCCTTTGCAAAGTCTATGTTTTACTGTCAATAAATGGTATTTTAATGGGAATAAAAAAATTTGTTTAGAAAATAAATGTTTTTTCTAACTTTCTCATTGAATAAAACCTAATGATATTCAATAAATAATTAATAAATATTTATTAATTTGTACGCAACATACATACACACATATGTATATACTGTTTATGAGAAAATAATTACGTCGGCATCATAAAATTGATGTTCTAAATTATATATATATATATATATATATATATATATATATATATATATATATATATATATAAACTTAATATAAAATATCATATTTCTCTTGCAGAAATGAAAATTCAAGACTTTAAGAAATAAGACGAATCAAAAAAAAAAAAACGAAAAGAAACTTGTGCATTCCTTTACGCTTCTTTGCTTTTCTACGTTGCTCTGATAATCAAAATTAGTTTTGTTTATTAATAACTAATACATTATTAATCAATATTAATAAAATATTTTAAAATAAAAATAAAAATTTCTGTTAATATTATTTGTATTACTAATAGTGCACAAAAATAACACACTTCCACCGATACCTTATTCCAACAGTATGATACAAAGCCACGTAAACCGTAATAAAAAAATTGATACTTGTTTAATTGGAAAAAGGAAAAACTAATCTAATGATATGTATTGTTCAGTAAATTATTGAAAGGCGTTATCACATGCCATGTAGCATCGCGACCGATCTTAATAATACTTGATCTTTAAAACCATTTATAGATTTTCAATATATATATATATATATATATATATATATATATATATATTCCTATATTATATACTTAAATTTTTATATATTTTTATTACAAAATAATTTAGACACGGAGCAAAGAAAATATGAGTGTTAAAAGGAGAATTGCTTTGATTTGCATCAATAAGCATATGTTGTAAATGCACTGCTTGAATTTTAAAATGCAGCATCATGAACGCATTATGAGAGAAATATGTAAGATGCTACGTGGACTCAATCATCACTTTATGCCAATGATGAAAAATGCTTTGCATTGTAGGACATATGATCAGAGATATAAAAGTAAGAAAACTTTAATTTCGAGAGCTCTGCAGCTGTGTGAATGAGGATAATCATCCTGAAAATGTTTTCCGTATTTCAAAGGAAATGATCGATTCTGAAAACACCAGTATGCTAATATCAATCCATTTTCTTCAGAGAAATGAGAACATAAGGAGTAAAATGATAGACATGGTAAAAATAGTTTGATACATTAAAATATTTTAAGTAGATAGAAACGTATACACATCCACTGGTTATTAGTTAAGGCAAAAATGGCTGCAAAAGAGAATGTGATTCTTTCCAGAAGTGTTGGAGTGTCTTTCCAGAATAAGTGATTTTAGAAATTTGTTTGAGGATGACATCACAAACACCTTCCATAAATATTTTGTGGAAAGAGCAGATACTCTTGATGTCCATGTATCGGGTTGGGTCATTATTCTCCAATTAACACCTCAAGTCATGCATTTTTCCCCTACCGTTAAGAAGATTACCATTAAATTAAAAGTTCAAAAACATCCATTTTCAATGCCACGTTTACTTTGGAATACCTTGATGTAATTTTTTCAGTGATTCATGCTTTCGTGTAAGCGAAAGAAGTTAATGTGTATAAATCTAAATAGGATGTTGCGGCAAGTGTTGCTGCAGAGCACCGCAAATAATGCGACAATGTATTGTTCAGGTTTGGAAAGACAAACTATGACATCCTTCCCTTGATAACAGTAACTTTTCTTCGGATATTTTTGAATGTCTTGATTAGCACGATAACAACAGACCCAGAAAGCACGATACAACCACATGCACTGCAAGATCTGGTTACTCATTTGATCCCATACTCACCCGAATTTCTCACTAATCAAAGACATCAGAAATGCTGTTCTTGTTGTTACTTATGACACTTGGACAAGCCACGCTCGCTATGCCGTTGGCCATGCGAATTTAAATCAGTAGAGTGCATTGCTTCGTTTAACTAGAGAACCACGAAGATGAAAGTATGATTTTGCTCTAAACTTCTCTGATAAGTGGCACTACCACAGGATCCACTCCCGCAATTTAGACATTGCTCTGGAGGGGGGATTTCTCCAGATAATTACCACCATGGAAACTGCCAACGACGGACCATAGGAATTTTGATTCTACAGATTTAACGAGCGCGTACATTGCATGCACTCAGTGGGTCCTTAGCTGCATTGGGAATCGAACCTCCCCTTCCGAACGGAAGACCGATGTTTTAACCACTGAGCTACCACGACTTTCAGAAGATATACGAAGAGCAAAGCGCACATGTTGCTGAAAACTGTGCACTTCAGCAACAAATCTTTATGGGGAAATTTATAAAGCCACCTTTAGAAAATCCTCTCCACCATCAGCACTATTCAGCACGATTTTACAAAAAGGTAACACTATTAACATCGCCAGCAGAATCTTAGAAGAGCTGTTTCCTATACAACCTACCACTCTGTTTCAGCGATCTCACACCAAACAGTTATGATACAGAACCCAGATGGGAGAGATAGACAGAGCTATCGCCTCACTCCCCAATGGAAAAGCACCAGGGGACTTGATGGAATTGACATCATTATATTTAAAACAGTGGACCGTCACTATCCAGAGCTTCTCAGAACCCTAGTAAAAAATGCTGGAATCTGTGCTACTTTCCAAAGTGCTTCAAAATTGGCTTAATCATTATCTTCCATAAGGAAGGAAAAGACAAACTGCAAGTTAAATCATACAGGCCAATCACCCTCTTACCAACGATGGGAAAATTACTGGAGAAAATTGTGACTACAAGATTGACTTTCTTCTTAGAGAGCCATGATCTTCTTCACCAAAATCAATTTGGTTTTCGTCAAGGAAGGTCAGTGGACGATGCTCTCCTACACCTGAAAAGACAAATCGATACTGCAAAAGCCTCAGCAAAACATTGCACAATAATTTCTCTGGATATTAAAGAAGCTTTTGACTCTGCACTACATCCAGCTATCAAAAAAGCACTCAAAAGTAAAGGATGCCCAGAAACCATCAAAAACATTCTCATTAGCAACCTGGAAGATCGAGAGGTATCCCTCAATACTAATATGGGCATTGTAGAAGAAAACGCAAGCCATTGGATGTCCACAAGGCTCCTAAAGTGGACCCATCCTATGGAATCTGCTTGCTGATGAGCCGCTACAATTTGACTGGACCACAGTTGGTAAAGATATTGATCCTAAAGCAACAGTTGCTCTCAAGGCCTTTGCTGACGACTTCACCTTCGTAGTGTCAGATGATAGTGAAAGGAAACTTGGACGCGTCGCTACAGAAGCCCTTAAGATTTTTAGCAAGTGGACCCATAAGCATAACCTTGGAATTTCAAATGAAAAATCAAATTACCTCCTATTCACGAGACTGCAATATGGACCACAAATATTTTTAAATAACTTAAGAATAAGGAGAAGCAAGAGTATTAAACTTCTGGGTGTACTCCTGGATGAAAAGTTAAATTGGTCAGCACATATCAAACAGCAAGATGTCAAAGCCTTTCGCATTCATCAGAAATCACTTAGAATAGCTGGCTCAACCTGGGGATTATCCCAAAAACAGCGCATTGTACTGTACAAACTAGTGGCAGAAAGAATTCTAGCCCATGGTGCAACACTCTGGGGAGCCAATCTTCGGGTCAAAAATCAGGTACTACTAGACAAAATACAGAGAAAGTTTCTGCTTAATATAACTGGGGCCTAATCGACTAATAACAAAACAACATCAGCAGCAGCTTTACAAGTCAATACTGGTATGCTCCCCTTCATCTCACCATCAATACTGAGGCACAAATAAAACAAGAAATTAGGACCACAAGCAGTAACATTATGGAGGGAAGAGTACCTACACTTTCAATACATCCAGGAATATTCAGAGTTGATACGATTGTCAACCCTAACACGGAGTACGACCCTACCCTGAATAAGAAGGTCTTTTTCACTGACGGCTCCAAGATGGATGGAGGTGTAAGAGACGCGTTTGTCACAACACTGAAGGATATCATAATCCACAATGAAAGTTACAAACTGAATGCATATTGTTCAGTCTTCCAGGCTGAGCTCTTTGCAATTAAGCAGGCTATTGAGTGGGCCAGAAACCAAGAACAGAATTGCCTTGTCTAGTCAGATAGTAAAGCAAGTCTGTATGCGCTTTGCAATCCGAAAGCCATCAGTCCTTTAGCCAGGCAAATTCAAGAGGAACTTAACAACCAACAAAACATCTCCTTCTGTTGGATAAAGGTTCATGTAGGATTTGAAGGGAACGAAATGGCAGACCGCCTAGCAAAAATTGCTGCTTCTTCAGATGAATCGGAAATCTATCTCCCTCTTCCTCGGTCTCACTTCAAAAGGATCAGGAAAATGGCATTAATTCAGGTTTGGCAAACTTTGTGGGAACAGAATACCACCGGACGCCCAGTATACTCCATCCTGCCAAAAGGGAATTTGACCAACAGTGCTGGCCAAGACAAATAACGATTTTTGTAACTGGACATGGCCCATTTCCAAGTTATCAGCAAAGAATAGGAGTACAACCCACTGAGAGCTGTGCATGTGGAGAAGAAGGTACTCCAAATCATTACGCTATAACATGCCCCATCACGAGTTCCTGGCACTTTACTACGCCCAGTGACAATCTGAAAAGTGTCTGGCTCAAAAACATCACCATCAACAAGGCTGCAAAGCTAAACATTATTAGCCTTATAAACTTTCTCCTTGAATATAGGGACTTAATAATTCCAGAGGAATAGGAGAATAATGATGCACGTGACGGATTCGAAAAGTTCAGGAACTAGGCCGGTCTATTTAGAGGGCTTTGAAAACCTGGTTGATCATTTATTCGGCGAGGTTTCCTTCATTTGGAATCGTATTAAAGAAGAACTTATATTACAGGAGTATATTTCTTCATCTTCCGTCTAAACTCGTATGATTTTATTACATGGAAATTTCAATTTTATTGTTTATAGATTCCAATAAAGCGTCAGATTTGAATAACCAACAGGATCCTTTTTCGGGGCGATGTGCTGCAGCCTTTTCTTTTCTCCTCCTTCTGCTGACACCTTCCCTGGCTTTCTCCTTGCAAAACCGGTTTCCTTCATGTCCTACGTTATGGCATCCCACTTTGTCAAAATGGGGGAATAGGGAATCGAATTAAATAAAAAAAAGGACTTCCAGCCAGAAAAAAATGGGTAGTTTAATTTATAAAAATTATCCAGCCAGTGAATACAATATATTGCATTCAGTATCAGGTGATTATATATATATATATATATATATATATATATATATATATATATATATATATATATATACATATATATATATATATATGCAGGGTTACAGCTGCTAACCGATGCTTTTTCGGCTTAAAAAAGTACCTAAAATTTACTTTCGTCAGTCGAAAAACAAAAATTTTGATGTACAAATGCTTGATTCGGCCTATTCTCACTTATTCATCTGAAACATGGACGTTGACTGAGAAGGACAAAGAAACCATCTGCATTTTCGAAAGAAAAACTTTAAGAAGCATATTTGGTGGAATAAAATGTGAGAATACATATAGAAGAAGAACTGATTCTGAGCTCTATAAACTATATAAAGAACCAGATATTGTTAAATTTATCTCAATACAGAGATTAGAATGGGCAGGACATTTGAGCCGGATGAACGACAATCGGATGACAAAAAAATTTTCTTGGCTCGCCCATGGGCACCAGAAGAAGAGGACGACCGAAACTCTGATGGCGTGACTGCCTTGAAAACGACTTAAAAACATTACAAGTGACAAACTGGATTACCGTGTCCAAAAATAGGGGTCCTGGTATGCACTTCTGAGGAAAGCAAAGGCCCACCCTGGGCTGTCAGGCCAATGAAGAAGTAGAAGAAGAATATATATATATATATATATATATATATATATATATATATATATATATATATATATATATATATATATATATATATACCGGGTGATCCAAAAGTCAGGACGAACTTTAAAAATGAATAATTCGAAAACGAATCACGATACAAAGATGCGGTTTGCACCAAACGAATGAAAAATAAACCGGGTTTTGTGTGGCAATGAAAAAAATAGTTCTGTTGGAGACCAACAGATGGCGCTATAGTGTTTTATTGCAACAAAATATGATTTACAAATGAAACAATGATTAATGAAGTCAGATTAATTACAGTTAATTAGTACTTACTACAGTAAATGTTCAATGTAATGTCCATCATTCAGAAGTAAAGCTGTGATACGATTCACCACACCATTCACAGCATTTAGTAGCATTTCTTGCGTTATGGCAGACACATTTTGGCGGATGGTATCTTTCAGTGCCGCTAGTGATGCTGGTTGGTCGCTGTACACTTTTGACTTCAAGAAGCCTCAGAGCCAAAAGTCACAGGGTGTGAGATCGGGAGATCTTGGAGGCCATGCGTGATTAAAGCAGCGACTGATAATGCGATCCTCCCCAAATGTTGAGCGTAGCAGGCGTTGCACAGGCAGAGCAATATGAGGTCGTGCTCCATCTTGCATAAAGGTGACTGTTTCGAGTGCCTGTCGCGCTTGCAGTTCAGGAATAATGCTGTTCTGTAACAGTGCTAGATATCGCTTACCGGCGACAGAAACTGTTTGGAAACCTGTCTGTGTGACTTCCTCGAAAAAATGGACCAGTTATGAAATCAGCAGTGAAGCCACACCAGACTGTCACTTTAGGCTGTTGCATGGGTACCTCAACAAATGCATGTGGATTTTCTGTGGTCCACACTCGACAATTGTGGGTGTTAACAGCACCAGAGAGTGTGAAATGTGCTTCATCAGTCCAAAGCACAGTGTGAAGCCAGTCGTGCTGCTCTTCCATCTTATTGAAGACCGAATTCGCAAAATGTCGGCGAGAGTCGAAGTCAGGAGGTTTCATTTCTTGGTTATGTTGCAACTTGTAGGGATACCGTAGCAAAGTTACTCGCAGCGCTCTCCATACACTTCCATACGACACTCCTGTCTGCCTCGAAACTTCTCAAGCACTGCACTCCCCATGTGCAGCAACCGCCGACATGGCTTGCACCGTCTGCTCCACTGTCGTGGCAACAGCAGCTGCAGTTGAGGGACATCCACTTCTTTGACGTCACGCCAAAGAACTTGTTGCTATCTCGCATACCCTTCATGTAGCGATATGCTCGCAACGGCACTTTCCGAATTCTTATAAAACAGTTTAACTAAGAGGGCTTTCTCAACTATGGACAGCATTTCGATGCATACCAGCTTCGACTACCATTACCAAGAAGTATTAGTTGCTTCTTTTTATATCGTTTGTTGCTTTGCGTAATCCTACATTAGAAATCCGACAGCGCCATCTGTTGGTCGCCAACAGAACTATTTTTTTTCATTGCCACACAAAACCCGGTTTCTTTTCTATCCGTTTGGTGCAAACCGCATCTTTGTATCATGATTCGTTTTTGAATTATTCATTTTTAAAGTTCGTCCTGACTTTTGGATCACCCTGTATATATATATATCAATGGAAAATTGTTATTCATTTCAAAATTTTACATAACATACCTTTACACTTTATATCCATAAAATATTTATATTTTTTATATAAAAGCGATGCCTATAAAATGACTCTCAACAAGAAAATATTAATTGACTGTTATATTTGATAAATGGATTATTTTCATAAAACCAGGAGATTAGAAAAATTATAAAATATAAATAACGATTTCCTTAAATTAATGTTAAATTAAATTTATATACTTTTGGCAGTAATAATACTTATCATAACAGAACATTTTGATCAGATTATATACAATATATTATTTGATATTTAAATTTATTAAAATTCAGAAAGCGCAGTCAATCGATTTGACAAATGAAGCCTACATTTGTTATCTCTTACTTTTCTTCTGTAGTTTTGTTTAAATATCATTATAGTAATTTTTTCAAGGGAGAGCAATTTCAATCCATAAAAAATAAGAAATGTCTGTAGAGCAAATAGTATTCAAAAGTGAGTAAATTAAAATTATTAAAATAGATTAACTTGAATAGGTTACAAGTTCTTATAAAGTAGAATATTGGAAAAAAATAATTCATTATACACTAATTAGTGAACAGGTATTGATATTTTTAAAATTCCAGAATTGGTCACGTATTTAAGAATAAAAAATTACCATAATTAAAAATAAAGTGCTTCAAAACTTACTTATTTTATATTATATATAAAGCTAAAGTCTTATTAATTTTATTTTATCAAATTTGAGAAAAGAAAACTAAATAAAACAAAATATAATAAATTTCATTTATTGTTGTCTGACTTTTATAAAACTGATTTTTTTTAAATATTGATGATAATTCTTATTTACCTCATCTGATATTTTGTAATATTAGTAAATCAAATTATATCAAATTTAAAAATTCATTAACACACAGAACTTACAACTCATTTCTAAACATATTAAAATGAATTTATATAAAGGCCTTTAAAATAGAGAATTTAAGAAAACTGCTGCAATAAAGAAATTCTTGAAGTAATAAAGTTTCACATTAATAATAAGATAGATTTTTCTTAAAAATAAGCATGGTACTCATCATTATTTATTAAAATACGTGATTCTAAATAACGCTGACATTTTGATTAAGGAATAAAACACTTTCTTATATATTAAACATTTTCTTTATTTTTTAAAACGAATCATTAGATACGAATAAACATTAGATACATTAAAACGAATCATTGCGCCTAATAAGGTATTTCAATTCCTTACGAAATTTTAGTTATAATAGAAATAATATTTCAAATCAAACTTTATTAAAAAATCGTATATAACTATTTTTAGAAATTTCTTAATCCTGGGCATCCAATTTCATTTCATAAAAGAGACTTATTAACTGATAAGTATTTGGTTGAATATTTATATATGTGAATAAGATTATTATGAATAAATGATTAGATAATTAATTTTTGCTTTTTAATCCTTAATTTCTCATTTTAGTCTTCGTAAAGAATACAGTTAAACATGCTATATTTAAAATAATAATAAATATAAAATATTTATACATTAAGAATAATAAACTTGCCAAGATTTTTTTTCTTTTTTTCATTTTTTTCATCCTCCCAGTTTGTATTTATTGAAAACAAAAATCATTCATTAAGACTAAACTCTTTTAATGGACAAGATTCATAAATTTCAGATTACACATTTTCCCATAAATAAATTACACATTCTTTAATCCAATAAAAAACTGCACTTGATTGATATTTCAATTATATCCAGTTATTATAACCATATTTATTTTTATTCAAAAGATAAATTATATGTTGAATACCCGCTCATAATAAGTACTGTTCCTTTTGATACGAAAGCATAATAATTTTGTAAATAAAATTCAATACATTTATTCAAATTAAACAAATAGAAAATTTTATAGAAATATCATTCGCAATAAACAGAGCAATCATTACAGGATTAGCGTTCTTATGTGAGAATACCTTATATGATTCCTCATGTGCGTTTGTGATTTAAGCAATTCTCATAAGCTCTTATACTTTGGGAATCTCATTTCTGTTTATATAAGCAATAGAATTTGTCTTATTATTCATTATAGTGTAGTTAGCGTTAACAAAATTATTCAGAAATACTAAATATATATTAAATTATATTATATGTATAATATTATATATTAAAGTAACACAAAATTAGACTCTTACGGTACTTATTGATTCAATCCCAAAGACTGCAATGAATTCTTAGTTTTGACTCCTGTATTGAATCATTTCTAATGGAAAATTAACAAAAATTCCAGTGAGTTTAACAATTACTGAAAAATGTATTGGCAATGAATAATAAAAAATTAAAATTATTAAATCCAAACATACAAAAGATTTTTTTTTAATTTATCAGACAATGATGAATTTACGGAATCGCAGTAATTAATACTGTGAGTTTCACAATATTGTAGATTTCGATTGAAGTTCGCACAAAAACATGAAATTTAACTGATTGTGTGACCCTGACTAAAGCATATCTGAAAATTTCCCTTGAGACCATGATAAACGCAAATAGCGGCACAGATGTTTTATGACGCTTTTAAAAAATAATAACTATAAACATAAAATATAATGACATTTGTAATAGTAATTCAGTTTTTCATGTTTCAATATCAACAGAATTTTCAATGCACAACACTAAACATTGTACACATTTTCCTGTAAAATTTTATATAACTTTAAAATGTATAAATTTGTCATGACTTCTTATAATCAAACCTTTTATAAATATCGTAGTGAATCCTAGACAAAGTTAGAAATATAGAACGGTTATCTCCCGGAAAATTTCATATTTCTCTTCCTATAATGCATTTGAAATTGCTTATAAATGATCAAAATCCTAAAGATAATTTCTTTTTTACCATCACATTGGAAAACGAAAATGTTATGACACGTTATTGTTAAACTAAATCTACCTGACATTAACTGCATCCAGTGTGTCTCTCCGGGATTCAACAGTTTGCAAAAGAAGATAAAAATCGAACGAAACAAACGTTGTAGTTTATCTGCCTAATGCATTTATGAGGGACCGAGACGAATCGAAAGAAAGGCTACTGTGTTAAGGGATGAAATTCCATCTGACGCACATGCCGAAACTACAAAAAAAATGGGAAAGAATAGGATTTTTTCTTTTTTACTTATTATTTCCTTGAGCTCTTGAATATTTCATTTCCAATCAAACATCCCTTCCGCTCCTGTCCCCTTGCCACCAGTCTTCAACCCTTTTTCCTCTATCTTCAGGAAAATACTCTTTTGCGGTCTGGAAAAGTGGAGAAAAAATGTCTCCCGGCTTAAGAGAGGGGACATCGTGAAATTGTGCTGATGCAGAAATGGCATCAAAATGGTTATGTTATAAAAATTTAGTTTTAACTTTATTTCTTAAATTATTCGAAATAAATCATTTAGTTCCAGATCTGCTTCAAATGACAAGTTGTTTTTCTTCTTTATTGATTCAAAAAAAATCATTTCGGTATTTTTGATGGATTATAAGATTGTGTACCAGTAGAATTATTTATTAATTTAAATTTTTTGGAAAAGTCAATATATGTCACTAATACTTGGATTATAATATAAAACAGCAGTAAAAAATATAATCACCTTAAAAAATACCTTATAACTTTTTGTAATTCTTTAAACTTTGCCAACTTAAATATAATAATGAATTCAAATGAAATCCTCCTACATATTCTAGAAAATTAATGTAAATATATGAAATTTTAGTTAAATATGAAGAAAATCATTTTTTTAAATTACTAATAAAACTTGAATAACAAAGGAAAATATATTTAAATGATAATATATAAATGATAATATATATAAAGGATAATAATATCTATAATTATCTATGCAGAATAAAAAATTAATGAGAAACAGGTTAATAACGAATTTTTAGCAAATGTGAAAAAAATAAATGTGTAACAACAAAAGGGTGACTATAATTTTTAATTGTTGCGATTATTTCTTATTATTTATGTGATAATAAATAGTTTTCCTGAGAATAATTTAAACATAAATAAAATATATTATATATTTTATTTGTGTGCGAGTATTTTTAACATATTAATTATATTATAATTTCAATTATTTAATATTAAAATATTTAAAATAAATTATATAAAATTGAATATAGTAAACATGATATATAAGTTTAAGAATTTTTCTAAATTCATGTAATAAAACCTCAGTCATTTGAAAAATTATTATATTTATGAGATAAAAGTATTTTGTTACACACAAACAAAAATTTTATATAAAAAAATTATTACTAAAAAAATGCATTAACATTTTACATTATGAAAGTTTTTAATCAGCTTCAATTAAAAATTATAAGTGATTGCTAATTATTTGTAGTCTCTTCTTTAGATAAATTAAAAGGTTTCTAAATTTCTCAAACTTAATTAAATGATAATAAGATTCTGCCGCATCATGATGTTATAATTTTAGAAATTTTTCTTATTACATGCAACAATTTTTTAGTTAAGCAAAATATATTTTGAAATATTATTTGGTATAAAATATAGCACATTTATGTTCGCTTTTATGATGAAATAAAACTGATAAGAATTTAAGGTTATAAATTCTACAAGTTATTCTACGTTAGGTAATTTACTATGATTTATAATTCATTTGTTATACTCTAACAAATTAATTATATTTGAGGAGAAAAATTTGCATTAAAGCTATTTGTACTATTCTATAAACTCATTTTCTAAAAATTAGAGATGTAATTGTAAAATTTAAAAAAAATACATGCTACATTAAAAATATAAGTTTAAATTGTTATATATTTTTATTGAATTAAAATGTTAAGCAAATTTTATCAAATTGCTTGGCATGTCTTAACATTTATGCTTCATTCAATACTGGGAATATTTCAATAACTTTTTAATATAAACTTAAGAAAACATTTTCATAAAATGAACTGTAAATTACTATAAAAATATTTGAATTAGTAATTACAAAAATTCATAAATACTTACTTTCAAAAAGCATAATTCATAAATACTTTCATCACTCATTCATTTGAAAAATAATACATTAAGCAGTACGATTTTGATCTGTAAATTAACCATTCTTGTTTTTAAAATAGCGAACTTTGGTTTTGCAGAGATCTTTTATATATTTTATTAACATTTTATTAATAACATTGTGTATTAAAATTAACACACAAAATTCAACAGAAATAGAAATGAATTATTTTGTTCCTTGGAGCACATGTCTTGTTTCATGTTGAGATATCTATGTTCATAAAAATGTGTCTTAAGCACATATATTAAATAAAAAATGCAAGTACTAATTACTTTACATATATTTGTTAATAATTTTACATTATCTCAAAATAAGCAATATTGCCTGATGATTTCGTATGAAATTTTCTGAAGCAAAAAGCTTGCAAAAGGCTAAATACATAGAATATTCATAGATTTTTGTTAGTAAGATAATATATTCTTGAAAGTATAATGATTTTTACCAAAGGTAGAATATATGTAAAAAAATATATTAAACGTACAAAGATGACATTCTAATTAATTCAATTTTTTGAAGATTATATCTTTTTATGAAATTGAAAATATATTAATTTAGGAATATTTAAAATTACATAACATTCCAATAAAATTCTATAAATTTTCAAACCAGTGGCTTAAGTAATAACAATAAATATTTTATTGTTTCAGTGTCTAGGCATTTTGAGAGGAGATTTCGCAGATGTCTGAAAACTAGAAAATCACCCCCGAAAAAGTATAAATGGAAGTGTTTTGTGGTCGGAAACGGTGGAGAGGTTCGCGTATAATAAGAACTGTCACTCTCAGTCCCTGACAGTAGAGAGAGTAGAATCATAAAAAAATCGTTTCTATAAATATACCCATATGGAGCCAATCTAACGGCAGCGGTTGCAAAAAGAGATTTTGATATTTCTTGACGGACGGCTTAGTTTTATTCTGAAAATGTATAGATAAAAGGTTATCGTTTCTTTCCTCTCTAGAAGAAGCATGTATATATGCCTAAGTAGCTCAATTTCAGATTTCAGGCTGTTATGACAGTTGAAATGTGATATGGCACGATATACGGCACGTGAAATTGTACGACGATGAGTTTCCTTGCGTTAAATTGTTTCTATTAAAGAAACATTTCGGAAGCCAAAATATTTGATAATGCTGATGTCACTGATAAATAATGCAAAAATATTCTCTTTGGAAATATTTTGATTGAAATTTTTAACAAATGACAAGACAAACGCGATAAATATTAAAACATATCAGTTGCTAGATTTCTATTTATGTATAATATGAATTATAAGGAAATCCTTTCGAAGCATTACATTTAGAAGCTAGAATCATTTTTGTCAAGTTTAACAGGAAAGATAATATATTCCATGTGTTAAATAATTAATATCATTTTCATAATCACTGCTTATTACTCTTTTGCCAGGAATTAGTATGATTTGCCATATATTTAAACTCTTAGAAAAACCGTCAGGAATTAGCTCTAGAATTATATCAAGTCATTAACCATGGTGAAATTCTCACCTGGTATTCAAACTGGTCTGATGAGGTGGTAAATTTTTAACTTTGTTTTTGTACTTAAAAATAGATTACAGCTCTATACTTAATTAAATGTTCCGTTATTTAAATGGGGAGAAATAACATTTTTCTAAAATGGAAAAATGTTATTTCTTCTTATTTAAGTAAGGGTGTAGCGGGTATAATTACAGCTACCTTCCCTGTTTAAGTGGGTGGATGGCGCTAGGCGCAACTATTGAATTTCCCAGAAAGACACTTGAGATTTAAGATATTGAAGTGGATTTGTTCGTTGCTTCTTTCTTTGAGTGGCTGTTTTGTGAAATTATATGTAATGTGCCGTTATTGTTATATATTGCGATGTGGAACTTTAATAATATTAATAAACATATGTTCCTGAAAGCTTTGTTATTCCTATTTATAGTTATATTTGGAATCATGTGTTTATATAAGGGACAATAATACCAATTAAACATATTATGGCACTTTATATGTTGTTTCATAATCGAAAGGATTTTAAATAGCATTTGGACTTTTTATAATACAGCATTGTAATACTAAACATTTTTAAATAGTTATTTATAAGTAATATAAAGGAAAGACATTGCCTTAAGAAACTAATAAATTATATGAAAAGTTTCAATAATAATGAACTTAGAAGAATCATAATAATATAAGTAAGATTAAATAATGATGCCACAAAATTTTTAATAGATATTCTTTAAATATTTTTTATTAAAACTATGTTGATTTTTCTCAACATATTTGACAATAATTTCTTATTTTAAAGTATATAAAAAGTTATATAACCTTTATGTGAAGCTCCGATGTTCTATTTTGCATAAAATATCCATGGTAAAGGTAAAAAATCAGATACATTATTTCACAGGTCAATTTAAATGAAGATAATATTAAGTCATAAAATCCACACACACACAACAGCTTCAAATGAAGAGGTTAAAAACGATTAAAACTTAAAAATGTGAGAAAACATCATATTTAATAAAACTTGCTTTTAAATGAGTTTTTCAAACTTTTAATAATAAATTTAGAAAAATGTATTGTTAAATTACAATCATAATAAAAAAAATGAAGTTTTAAAATACATGACATTTACCATATCTAATTGTCATCTATAATTTAAACGCTTCGAGATATTTTAAACAATAACTTTAAATAATAAAAACTCGCAGCATAAATCATTGTTGGGCTTAAATGCTTTCTGAAGAAACCTAAATTCTAGAATATCTCTGTAGATTCTCTAATGAGTGGAAGTAATACTGATTTTTCAGACTAATCAAGAATTGCGACTCAATTTAAGGTGTTACTTAACAGGTTGTTGCATAAATAGTAACAATACAGTAGTGTATGAATAGTCCATTTGTCGAATCAGAAAAAACTTCTTAAACACACTCTTTACTCCTCTGAAGAGACATTATGCAAAAATACACTCTCCATATAATATCATTAATATTTTTTTAAAGAAATAATGAAATATTTGATACAAATCTTCTGATGCTGTGGTTCTTATGAAGCAGAATCTCGGCAACAAAGTAAAAATGCTCAACCTTATGACTATAGAAATTGAATGGCCACCAAGCAGCAAACTGATGTGTGATATAGTTATGCCCACGATCCTTGAATCATAGAGTATTTTGATAAATCTATAAAAGTGCAAACAAAGCTCCAAAAAATAACAAATGTATATAGTGGGATTCTTCAAATAGTAGTTTGAATCAAGGACATTGATTTGGGATATTAACAGTTTTTCTTGTCAATACAATTTTCAAGAATGGTCTTAAAGAGCAATCCACCCGTCACATTTGCCAAGGTTAAACCCATTCGTTACAGCGATTATTAAAAGTGGCTTTACATAAATAAAGATATTTAACTCCCACTCCACAAGAATTCATTTCTCAAGCAGAGTATATTGTTATTTAGAATATAATATTTCATTCAATATTCTATTAATAATTTTGCGTGATGAGATTAAAATGAAGAAATGGATCTAAAAACACTCCACGGGGATAAATAAATCTTGAAAAATAAAAGTTTTCATACACTTAGAAGATACATTTATTAGATATCCTGTTTTCTTTCTGAAACGACTAAATATTTTCATTTGTAAGTTCAAATCGCTTAATTGGAGAGATCCACATTAATTTATGATATTTTTTTATAAGATAGAAGTCAAATTGCCTGTAATCGAGATTATTAGGGAGGTGCATTATTGAGTATTGATGAGTACATAAATGAATTAAAAAGTTAAATTCTATACCATAAATAAACAAATTGATAAAAAGGAACAGATTAGACGTATTAGAAATTCAGATAATTAATAACCAAATTAATATATCATCTCTTCATTTTGTAAAAACGATGAATTAGTCAAAATTGAAGATCACATCTTATACTACAGTTTTGGAACAACTCTTTAGATCAATCCTCACTAGTATGAGAAATTATTAGGAAAGATTCTGTTGTGGAATTTCATTCAAATGAATATTTTATAAAGCTCAGTTTTTACATGAATTTTAACAAAATAAAAATTGTAGTTACTACGATGACTTGTATAAAAGCATTTCAAATGCCTCTCGTTATTATATATTCAGTTTTTACATGAATTTCGACTATTTTAAACAATAAATTGACCTCTTCTGTCTCCAATTTGTTCAGAGGAACTTTATGAATCTTAATCGCACTACTATATAGCATTGAGTTGAGCAACGTTCTTATTTGTCAACACATTGAGATCAAAATTGCATTTTAGAACTGCATTTCAAATAAATTTTTTTCTAAAATTAGAAAAAAATCATGCACAAAATATTTTTATCTTATAAATCATCAATGTGCTTGGAAATAACGCATCGGATGAGAGAAAAATGATATTCAATACTGTGTTTATTTAATTTCCATCATTCTTTATAAGATTAATAAACCAATTTTTATTAATGTTAAAATTGCCAAATATTTACGTCACCATATACACTAGCAGTTATGTTAAATTCATTGAAAATTGGAAATTATTAGATCACTGACAAATTAATGTTTTTGCAACAAATGAGTAGAGGCAACAGACGGAAATCCAAAAAAACATCAACTGAAAAATTGCATTAAATAAAACTACAAAATATCGAGAAGGAAAGAAAATTTGGTGGAGTGTTTCCAGTAATACACTTAGAATTCCCTGTCGATTAGTTGCAATATGATATTCTCCAATCTTATCGAAAACTTAAAAAATCAGAAATATTTAAAAGAACTGAAAAGAATTTGAAGAGACTGTTTATTTGAGATTCAAAGAACTTGGCAAATTATATCGAAATTTTAAATACTTAAAAAACAGAATGTGAAAAAATAGTGAATCACAAAAATACAAAATTGCAACTTTAAAACAACTATATCAGGACTTTTAATGGGTGAAAGTTTAAGTAGTCATAGAATGGGGGGGGGGAATTGTCATTCATGCAAGAAAAATTCAAGCTGTTGGAAATAGTCCTTTATATTTAAATAGTCACAAATTATCTCAAATTTCCAAATGGCAAGTTTTCTGAAAGAAAGTCAATGATTGCGTTAATATTTTTCGATTTTCAGGTTCTAGGTAGATTTTTGCACGTTTCACATTGGATTAAAATGTTAATCATGTTGGGTGATACTGACATGCCAAATTTAAATGGATAATGGGGAGTTTTAAAGTCCCCACAAAAATTCACAAGAAAAAAATTTCAAGTACCAATCTTTCGCATTCCAGGTATCAAATTTAACGCATTGTATACCTGGAATTCGTATCCAATGCTTTAAAATGGATAAGCAAAAATTAGAGAAATAATTCTTGTAGAGTTTACGAATCATACATTGGTTTTACACATATACATGTCAACCAGATGTTCAAAAGCACAGTTTTCATCCTAAATTTGAGAAAAAGATAATTACTACCTAGCGATATCATTCAGACATATCGTAATGTTTTTTTATGAAAGAATAATGGAAAACCAAAGGACATTTACATCAAAGAATTAGTCAAAAAATTCGATAGCTCTCATTCTTTAACTTTCAATTCTCCTAAGAACCACTGTTATAAGATTTAAAGCATTATTTTTATTCTAGAATACCATTTTGAAACTGAAGAAACTGCCTTATAAATTTTATTTGATATTGAAAGTGTTTTTAATAAAATGACTATTCAAACATTCTAATGTAATCCTCGAAAAGGAATAAATGAAGTTATAAAATAAAAACTACTTCTCAAGATTCATTACTGCTTCATTCTTAGAGAAAGAAGTATCAAGTCAGCAAAAGACAAGATGTTTTCGAGAAATTTTTTCTTGCGTAATTTATAGCGTCGTGTTCCACGGTAGACTTTATTTTAAGAGTTAATAATTTATAGTATGACCTGTGTATATGTAGTACATTTTTCCTATATATATATATATATATATATATATATATATATATATATATATATATATATATATATATATATATATATATATATATATATATATATATATATATATATATATATAAATAAACACAACTTTGAAAAGCAAATATTATTTTATTTTCTTTGAGCCAATTCATAAACAATATAAAATATGATGATAAGCATTATTTTGAACTTTTTAGTAGTTATATTTAGCAGTTAACAAATATTTACAGTTTCATCAACTAATCCTTTTTACTCGTGTTCACTTATTAGTTGATAAAAGTATATTTTTTCCTCAACTGAGCTGCAAAACTTTTAACTAACTATTTCAAATACATCTGTCATCAAAATGCTTCCAATTTTATTGAAAACTTCTACTTAATGAAAATGTTTGGTATCAGATGTCTTATAGCGATATACTTTTGGAATCCATTGTATTGCTTATTATGCTTATTTCTCAAGCTATCATTTTGTTTCTTCAATTGTATTTTGTTTTAGATACAACTTCTGAAATAATATTTTTTCCGTATTACTTATAATTAGTTTTAGTTTATAATTAAAAAATGAGAAATTTTATGTCTCTGCAAAAGCAATAATGGGAATAATGCTACAGTGACAATCCACAAATTTAACAGTTTAATGGGCGATATAATTGTCATCTTATTCGTTCATAATGCTTTAGTTATTAAAATAACATAGTGTGTTGAAAATTTTAAATTTTAAGATACTAAGTGTTAAAATTTTTATTCATAAATAATGAAGATCTATCCTCCTTATTTTGATATTTGCTGTACTGAAATGTTATATTTATTTTGAAACATAAGAAATTCGGAATATTTCAAAAAAAAAAATACAAACAAAATTCAACAAATAATTTCAATATTTAAGCTATTGGCATCACCATATTTCAACAAAATATGAAAATGCAATCAGACTGAAAATAGAAAACATTTCGCGTTGAACTTGCATTACATTCGAAAGAGAACTCAAAAGAATATAAATCATACTTTTTTATCCAAAATAATCAGGTTTTTTCCCTTCGAAGAAACAATCTATTTTCGTACTCATATCAGGTACTTTTACTTATATTTCTAACTGAAATTCCTTTCAAGTTTTCGGCAACTGGCGCAAAAAAGAACATCTACGTATTAGACGTGATGAAAGGAAAAGAAAACGATTTAAAGTAAGATATCAAAAATGTTCTTTCGAGCTAACATTTTCTTTCAAAAATAAAAGAAAATCGAATGCTTCGAAAAATGTAAGACATTTTATCTCTTTCAAAACATTTTGTTACGTTCTCAGAAACAATAGCCATCAGACAAAAATGTTGTTTTTCAATTTACCTTCTTACATTGCAAACTCTTTAGAAGAATTCTAAAAATGACTGAGAAACTTCTTCTAAAGATATATTTATTTTCTTGTCTTTATTGTAAAAAGGGTGGAAAATAAATAGTCAAAAAGCATATATCCACCTATAGTTGACACCCAAACTTATTACGAAGGAAACAAAATGTCGTCCCTTGGGGTTTCATGTAAAAAAAAAGTACCTGTATAGCCTTAAGGCTGAAGAAAGGAACTATCTATGTTTCACAGTAACTGACCCTTGGGCCTCTCTTTTATTTTATTCCTAAGAGATTCTTGACTTTTTGAGAGAAAATTTCGCGTTTCAGCAAAATTCCCGAGGTTAAAATACGTAAACTGGTCTAAGTCCGATATTGCATGCATTTCCCACCTAAATTCTTAGTTATAATTTTAATAATTTAAATACAGTTTTACTTAATTTTTATTTTAACAATTCTCATTTATGAGAAAGTATTAATCCCTTCAGAATATTTAGAGTTCCAATATTACCACTATACGTATAACGTATTAAATATAAGCAGTGGATATGGTTATCTCCTCTTTTTTACATTTAATTGTTAATTTTTTATATTTAAACTAGTTTATATCAAAAAGTAATCCTATTTTCTTACACTATTTTTAACTTATAAAAATAAGTTCAAGTAAATTTGTATTTCTTATCTTTAAATATGTTATTCAGAGAAAAGTAAATTATACACAAATCTTCAATGTAGTAATGATATGTGAAATCTAAAATGGAAATTATTTCTTTTTAATTATAACAAAATTTCATTTCATTATGCGAGAAACTCTTTTTTTGGCGTTCTCATAACCTATTCAAAATTCCAAAACAGTTGAAACTTTGGAAAAATCAAAAATATTTTAAGATGATAGTTTTCTGGTCATCACAACGACACGTCCAGCATTGAATGTAATATGACTATACACTTTTAACAACGAAATTATTAATATTATGACATTTTAATCAAAATACAAATTAATCATGATACTAAATTCGATGAAATTAATCATAACCTGCAAATATTGATTTTTTGTTTGCAATTTAACATTACATCATTATTTGCTTTCGTCATTGCATTTTTACAAATTGATACTTACGTGCAAAAATGATATATATAGGATAAACGTTTAGTTTCATTTCTATTTTATTCAGTTTGAGTTCATTGCGAATTGGCAGACTTCATGCAAATCAAAAAGCTTCAATTGTGCATCAAAAGGAACAATAGGCTATTCAATAAGCTATATATATATACACACATTGATAGATACATGGATTAACCGTAAGAGTTTCTTGACTTACTCTTAAAGATTTTAAACTTAGATTTTTATCTTTTCTTGCATTAAATTTTTTACACGAATTAGCACCATAATTAATTTAATTAAAGTATCGATTCTAGGTATGTCACTGGATTTCAACTCATGCTTTTTATTCAGAGTGCATTAACTTTGGGATGAATGGCCCAAACATGTACATGTAACCATGCAAATAAATTGAATATAATTATGATATTCCATAATAAAAATACTCAACTTTAAATAATTAAAATTTCTTTTCAGAACTATTTTTATTAATATTTATATTGTTTGCTTTAGTTAAATTATTTATCATTCAAGCCAATAATTTAGAAAGCTGTGAACCAGAAATTACAAAATCAGGAGAAATATTCAGTGACTCGTACCACTTTCGCTTTTCCATCGCAAATCGTGCAAGCTCTCGTTCACTGAAGCACCGCAAGAAACTTTCCAGTTAGTTTTATTTTGCGAAACTGTAACTGTATCCATTGCTTTTTTCTTCTCCCCAACCTTTCATTCGCCTTTTTTCTCTTTCGATAATAGCTCCGAGTCTGAAATTCCTGATATCTCTCCTCGCGATCTTTCCGATGGCCGAGAGTGAATTTGTTTTGTTTTTCAGAAGACTTCTTGTTTTCCAACACATCTCCTCCTCCACTGTGTTCCAGCAAATAAAATCCAAAACAATGAAATTTTATAGCGAAAGACTTACTGCAGTTATTAGACCATATAATACTAAAATAAATCATTTCTATACCTGTAGTTCATTCGAGATATTGTAATGTCATTCCCTAAAATATTTTAATTTCCCTTATGATGTCGAAATAAAAGATTACCTGGATAAATAATCATAATCTCTTAAGATGAACGGAAATTTAAAGGATTAAGTATAAAATTAGATTTAAATTTGAATGTCTAGTTGTCATTAATCATCTCTGCTGAATTACAATAATAATTAATCTTTACAAGGAAGTAAGGAAATGCATATGTAAGAGGGATTTGTGTTGAGCAGGTCATCTGTAACTTTTAAAATTCAATTAAATTATCAATTTATGTAACATTAATTCATCAAGAACTTTTAATCAATGAAAATTAAGTCATTGTTAAAGTGGCATTTCTTTTTCCTTATAAGATGAAATTACTAATTTATTCTTTTGATTGTTTCACATCTTTCAAACAAAATTTAAAATTTTAATTTCTTCGCTTTTCTCAAATAAATGTTTAATATTTTAAAATAAAATTAAAAATTAAAGTTCTGAGGATTTTTTAATAGATTTGTTGTTATTAGAAATCGTCTTCAATATAAAAAAAATAAAATTTTATCTCAATTTTACAGTACAAAGTTTGAGTTTCAACTAAACTTTAGAAATGAAATTCATAAACTAATAATTATTTACATCTGAAATTTTTGGTTAATTACCATGAGATTTATAATTTGAGACTCTTCGTATCTCCAATTAATTATTTTGTGTATTCTCTTCTAAATCAATATAATCAGACAACAACTAAATGAATCACGATAGAATTTTCTAAATAATCAAAGATAATGGTGATCAAATACAGTTAATAATTAAAAATTTGTAATTATTTACAATATCACATAAAAGCTTATGTAATTGTTTTTTCTTTTTGTTTTATTAATACCTTCTATTTAATTATCAGTCAGCATGATTAATTGTGAAACCATTATTACATTTCAGAAAAGGTTATTATTTCTTTGTCTCTAGTGAATTAAGCAATATCACTAAACTGTTGTGGATTTTACTAAAAATGCCATAGTCTTTTTTGTTTTATTTTAGAAGCTAGAATTTCAGCTGTAAATGTAGCAGAATAATGCAATAATTTTAGCAATAAGCATATAATATATGTTTTAATTATAAATGAAATTTGTTTTTCTGACATCTCTCAAATGATATTTGTGAAACTTATAACTCTGGTACATTTAAATACATATTGTAAATTATTTCATTTCTTTTTAATTATTAACGGTGCTATAAAAAATTATGCAATGCAACTGAATTTTTTTCTGAAATATTTACATTTACTAAAATAATAATATGTAATTGAAACGAGATAACATGTAGCAATGTTTTAACTTTAACTTTTAGCACGCGCACACACACATACAATTTTTCTTACCATAGCAACTATTTGCTATTTTAACTATTGAAAATATTTTAAAAAGGAAAAATACTTAAAAAATATAGAACAATGGGAGATAAAGTTTAAAGTTATACAAAATACATTTAATATCTTTCATGAAAAAATACTATTTTGAAGACCTTTTACTCTGTAAACATATTTCAAAATCATTTTGAAATGTAACATAATTTGCATTTAAAATTCAATATTTCAAATTTATTATTTTGTTTGAGTTAAAAGTTTCATTTTAACTTTGATTTCAATTTTGAATTCATTCTTTGTATATCATGAGATGACTGACTGAAATTCATTCCCATCATTAAAAGAGCTCTTCTTTATCGGAAAGCTTAGTTAAATTATGCAGCTTTGAAAACAGAATTATCTTAACGTATTTAGATAATCCCTTCATTTAAATATTAAATTTCGATATTGTCAAACATGCATATGCAATCCAATCTGACATATTAATTTAATTCAGTTAATTGAATTTCTACTCATTTACTTTGTCTTCATTAAATATGAGATAATTGGTTAATGGAAATCTATAATAAATCTATTTAGTATGACGGAAACCATCTTTATTTATATAGAATTACAAATTAAAAATAGGAAAACAAAAATATTTCAGAATATTTTATTTATTTTATTTACACTGGATTACTTCAATCAGACTGTTTGTAATTGATCTATGTTTAAAGTATTATTTAATAACTAGATGAGATATATTTCCAGTTTAATAAATTCATCTCGTTCAATACTACTTGAGCTTCAACCGCGTTTTTATGTTGTAATTGCTTTTTGACTATTTATTGACAAATTTTGAATAAATAAGACTTGTTCAAAAATTAAGCAAAATCTTAAAGGTAAAAACATGCCAAATTCTACTATTTGTATTCTATGTTATGCAAATTTGTTACATACATTATTTAATCATTTATATCAGCATTTTATGTTTGCTAACCAAGTCAAGTTTTTTGTTTTTGATATATTTTATGATAAAAATCGTACAAAAAATAAAGCAGTTTAAATATTACAAGAAAATTTCCACTTTTTGCAAAACTACGATTACTCTTATACGAGATAGCATAAACTGTATGCACTTTATTTAGCACTATTGAACGTATAACGTTGAATTGAAGAGCATAAAATTTAAAAGAGTTAGCGTACATGTTAATCAAGACATTTACTCTAGATGTGTATTGTAAAAAATTTAATTAAAATCATTAATTCTTCTAAGAAAATTTTATTTGACTAGTTAATGCAGCTAAAGTCTCAATTAAAAAAAGGCAATCTCAGCTCCATACTTTTTTAAGTTACCTAAAAAACTTTTACGGAAAAAAATCACATGAAAAGTATTGTCTCTGTGCATACCGTTGAAAATAATTTTATTTGGAATAAAACTAAAACTATATATTGTGCCAAGTAGCGAATTTTACAAGGTTTGGCGTTATAAGAAATAGTGTACAATTACACCAACATAACAAAGCATGTAAAATAGAGAATGTTCTCCTTATAACACACATTTTTATGGTTTTATGCTAAAATTATGCCTATTCTTCTTCTATCTCTCTAAAAGAATGTATTTTAAATTGAAAATGAATTTAAATCTCACTGTACATGAATCATTTTATATAAATCTCTCTCAAAGTTATTCCTTGGATTAAAATCAATATCGTGTTATTTGCATATTTCTTATTGAAGGATAAATAAGAACCTATTCATGGAGACAACATCCCTCTATTAATGGAGGATTTAAAGAATAAGTGAATAAGCATATAGCAAATGTATATATGTGACAAGTGAGGTTTGATGATAACAACGAATGTCTATAAAGAGAATCTTTGAAGATATCTATGCATGATAAATATTTACGTTAATCTTTATTTAAGTCTCTATGTTCCAGAATTTATAGCTTGAGGACATGAAAGTTGAACTTGGGTTAAGGTAATATTTTTCAGTCTATGGTAAACTTAAAAACAGCGAGTAACAAATGTTGGACCACTTCTGACTTTGATCTTCAATAAAGTTTCTGAATGTAAAATCAATACTATGAAATTTCACGATTGCTTATAAACCATACGTAGATTTAAACGTTGGTTTATAAGCAATCGTGAAATTTTGTAATTGTGATAAGCTTTGAGATAGTCAAACGTTACAGTTTGACTATCCCAAAGCTTATCACAATAACAAAACATGAAATTTTGGTCTCACATATAGATTTGGTGTGTTTCCCATATTGAGTATTTTCTGTAATTATAAAATAAAAAATAGATAGAATGTAATTATTTTTAATACAATTTATTTTGTTTTTGAAAGGCTTTCAAAATGAAAACAGTTTTTAAAGATGTTATAGGCAGATGTAAACCAGCAAAAAAGATTAACAAAATCTATTTTGCTTTTTACAGAAAACGGTATATCACAATTTGTAAAAGATATTAATCAAATCAGTAGATTCTATTTAATAAACTGATGTAAAACTTAATGGTTCAATATATTGTAATATTTATGGCAAGAATTTTAGACTTCAGTAGAAGTTGATGAAAAAATGCTAACATCAATTTATTGGATAAAATTTAAAAATCTAACATTTAATTATAATCATTGGTATCAATTAATAATATGGTTATAATCATAGATAAGGTTGTATAAAATAGGTGTCAATAAGGTGGTATAAGAGTTGGAATTAATAACAGTATCGACCATATTTATTTCTTATATTATAGAAAGAGGAAAATTAAAAAATGCTTAATTTTGTGAAATTGAGCTAAAGAAAGGTAACAGTTTGAGATACTTAAGGATGTTAAATTATATTTAATCTCTTATGATTAAGAATAAATCCAAAATAGAGAAGCAGTAAGATCTGCAGAATCATTCTAAATAATAAATATGGCAAATTATATTTTTCTGCCTTCCTCACTGAAATAAATTTCAAAATGTATGTACACATGCGTATTCTTGATTTTAAGCATCGTTTTAAAGAAATATGACTTAAATAATTAAAAATGAATGCACACTTTCTTGAGTGTTAAGTAAATAAATCGCAATATGAATTTTTTATAATGAGTAAAATGTTATGAGAAGAGCTTAAAAAATATATTTTAGAATTCATTGTATTAAATTAAAATGTATCACTGATATAATTTCTGATTACTCATTATAATTAGAAAAAATTAATTAAAACTTAACGAAGATCATGACAAAAATTTATTACCTAAGGCTTTTATCAATATATAAAATTATTTTAAATATTTTCTTATAACTGCAGAATTCGCTGAAATATTTCATATTCAGTAGAAAATTAACTTTATTTTTCTAACAATTTTTAAAGTAAATTTGAAAGTTTTCCATTAAGAATAATTATTTATAATGTTAAAAAGAGAAGAAACATTAGCGAAAGAGGAAACATTTTCTGACATTTTTAAAGCAAATAATGCTGAATAATTTCTAATAATACAAATGTGTATTTCCCTTTACGGAAATAAAACTGCGGCAAAATTACCTGTATTTTTATGCTAATCCTTAAGAACGTAAAATCATATACGAAATGAAAAACATATTTGTGTGAAAAGCAGTGAAAAGGCTTAAAATTCGAATTTTATGTATTCGTATTTCACATTATTTGTCCATTCAAAACACATTTAAAATTTATTTTTCCTCTTATTTTACAAGATACAGAAAAATAAAATTTCCCAATTTATTACTAAATAGAAACTCTTCTAATTAAAATTAAATGTATGATATTTCTTCCAAAAAAACAATACTTAAAAGTAAATATTAAGGAGATGCATTACTGGCTAACAGCAACAATAATTAAAAAATAATAATTTTCCGTAATATGTTTAGAAGTATTAATTCATGACCTTAAATAAAAGAAAAATTTGAATACAATCATTAAAATACATATAAATGCTTCAACATTTTACCATTTCAGCACAGAAATAACTTTATTTTCTTATTTATCGCGTATATCATAAATTTGTGTTCTAAAAATACTTGGATATTTTGCAGTTTCTGTTTTTTTTAACATCCAAGACGCTTACAGCTGTAATTTGGTATTATGTAAACTGTATGACATTTTGCCACTTCAGCAACAGACTAATTTTGTTTATAGTTTCGGAATCATATATATGTAAATTTATTGATAATTTGCCGTTTCATACCAGAATAACACTTTTCATTTTTGAATAAACAAAAAAATATTATTTACACTTTCTTTTTGTCTCTATTTGGGTTGAGATATAGAATGGAATAGAGTAAAATTTATAACAGATTTTTTAAACTTTACGTAATACATATCTATTTTTTATTTTAAAATTTTGATAATTGCTATTGATTTTTTTATTTAAAATATCTTCGTAAGTAAATAATCGTTAATTAAGGCAAAGTAAACTTATCGCAAAGCTTAGTTTAAAAAATAAAATTTTGCAATCTATAGAAATTTTCATTAAAAACAAACAAAAAAAAGTGTTTCAACCAAAAATATTATTTATTTACAAAAATTCTATTAACATTGTAAACTTTTTCATTTATTTATCAGTTTGTTCAATTAGCTGATAAAAGAAAATTTAAGAGTTGTGTTGTGAAATCATAAAATCATATATATATATATATATATTTATATATATAGCAGATATATTTTTGTACAACACATTATGCGAACAGTTGTGAAATCAAATGTCGTAAAACTGGTAAATTACTAAATGTTTTAAAATAAAATAAAATAGAATATAGTTTTAAAAAAGAAAAATTCTTTCTTTCGCTCTATAAGAATTATTTTACAGAAATAATATAAAATAATTCTTATATAATATAATAAATAATTTTAATAGTCAAAACTTTCTTTCAGCAACTGATTCCATATAAATATTTACATAAATTGTGGATATTATAAAATGTCGGATCTGATGCATCCGGCATCTACAGGAGAGGAAACTGAATTTATTCAACGAATATTTTAAATTTAATTACATTCTAAAAATACTCAGTTTTTGGAAAATTATAATCAATTTTTTTGAAAAGATTTTCAAAAGTAACTTTGCAATTTATAAAACAATTTTAAGATGTAAACAGTTTAGAAAAATAAAGATAGTAAGAAATGTATTTCTTTGAATGCCATAATTTTTCTTATAACACTTCACTTTTAAAAATAAATTTGTTAAGATGAAATTAGAAATATTTTACAGAAATAATATAAAATAATTCTTATAAAGAAAAAGAAAGAAAATAAATTTTGTAAAAATATAAATATTATATTTGAATTTTAGTACACATGTTCTATTAGACATGGTGTATCCTTGAAAGCATCATGATATTATAACCTAAATTTATAAACATCAAGAAGCCTAAATATCGTTATTTTGTTTATTTCCTTCAGATCAACATAAAATTAAATAACATGTTTCAAAATTTCGAAATGAAAATATTGGCTAGTTTATATTCAAAATCATATAAATTTCCTATATCATTCCAATATTAATTTTTTCCCATTCCAAAAATAAGGAAGTTTTTTTAAAAAACCATGTGTAAATAATTTTAATAGTCAAAACTTTCTTTCAGCAACTTATTCCATATAAATATTTACTTAAATTGTAGCTATTATAAAATGTCGGATCTGATGCATCCGGCATCTACAGGAGAGGAAACTAAATTTATTCAAAGAATATTTTAAATTTAATTACATTCCAAAAAATACTCAGTTTTTGGAAAATTGTAATCAAATTTTTTGAAAAGATTTTCAAAATAAATTTGCAATTTATAAAACAATTTTAAAATATAAACAATTTAGAAAAATGAAGATAGTAAGAAACGTATTTCTTTGAATGCCATAAATTTTCTTATAACACTTAACTTTTTAAAAATAAATTTGTTATGGTGAAATTAAAAATACACATTTGCTAGTTCTTTCTTCTTAAGCAGGATGACTAAAGCAAAAATAATGTATCAAAATTATATTTTGTTCTTTCTCAATACAGCTCTTAAATTAAAATTACTTATTAAAAGAAATAAGACAAATATGCATACAAACTCCTATTAAAAAAGATTTCACTAATAAAACATAAATCACAAAATATTTCCTAGTTTTTGTGCTTGACATGATTAGAATCAAAAACAAATAGAATTGAACGAAAAATATGATGAAAGCGCAATCAAAAAGTGAATAATAAAAGAGTTTAAATATTTTTGTAAGAAAAATCGCGTTTCAATAGTTCAAAGATAAAATTTGCCATTGCTCTGTTCTTATTAGACCATTGCTCTCTGTTCTTACAGATGCCTTGAAATAACAGATGTTTTAATGAATATTAAATCAAGTTTTAGAAAAGAAAACTGAACATTTGAAAGAAAATATGTCTTTGAAATGCATTTTTTCAAAGTTTTTATCTTCTTCCGATGCCGACTATTTTTTTGGAATAAACTTTCCATAATAAAGTGAACAATACGAGTCTGACTTATTGTTCGCTTTTTAATTTATTATTACGACAATCGACTATTATTGCATATTTTCCTTTTTCAACTAGAAAAAGTTTCACCATTACTATTTAAGGAGTAAACAAAAGATGAAACATCTTGAGAGTTTTTATTCACAAATATAAAATATGTTCGGAAAAATCAATACTTTTAATTAACGAGTTTTTGGCTTCCTTATCTGCAGTTTTGTAACTGTACAATGAAAATTAGAAATAACGGTATTATCAGCTTTAAAGGCCTTGATTATTGTGAGAAAACTTCAGAATAAAGTGAAACTGAGAGAAGCGTAAAGGCTTTTGAAAATTAATGCTGAATAGTTAATAAAACAACCAACAATGATACCTACAAAGGAAATACGAAGCGTTCAAAAAGGAAAGTCAAAAATCCGCGTTATTAGAATTCTTTCTAAAAATCGAAACTATAGACAGTTAAAATGAAATAAACTTCATATTTTATGCATTAATGTTTGTTTCTACTTTTGTAATAATTGTCTTAATGGTGCTTTATAACTCTTCTTCAATGGCAAAATGATGGAGTTTGCAGAGGAGTTAAATGGGCTTGATTTACTAACACAGACAACCATTTAATGTTCTTTGTTTCCAATTTTTATTATCAAACCTCTATTGTATAAGTTTAACGAGAAACTATTGTTGTGAAGGCCAATCCATATTCAAAACATAATTCACTTTCTGATTAATAGATGTTATTCAACCAGCTAAGAAGGCACTTCTTTAAAATTTTAAATATGCTTTACGGTTATTAATAAATATTCTCATTTATTTCTACAACCTATAAAAGCTAAATTCATGACAGCCATTATGCGAGGGATTGTGCTCATTAACCATTCTTTAATTTCTTTTGTTGTATGATAAGTTATTTGTATATATTTCTTTGGAAACAATGTGAATACAGATGGTTAAATTGTAAAAAAATGTGGCACATCAGTTAAACTATAATTTTTTTTGTTTTAATTATAGCTTCATAATTTTCTTTTAATTATTCAATATAGCGAATAGATTTCTTGCTCTTGATAAAATTTTATAGTATAAAGATTAAATTCAAAATTTAAATTAAAATTTAAAAGCATACATTAATTTCTGAAAAATTTCAATTTATATAAAAGAAAGTTTATATTTAAATCAGCTTAGATCAATGATATCCTCTTAAGTTAGTCTAAAGGTTTTACAATGTCTAAGTCACAGAATGGGAAATTTTAAAACTTCAAGGTGAATTATGTACATAGTTTTTACTTGGCAGACTAATAATTATAATAAATATTGATATTTATTATAATAATTAATTAAATAATTATTGTATTATTAATTAATATTTCCATATAATTCCCCATATGTGAAATTTCAGTAGTATCGCCATTATGTCATAAGTATCTACGAGGTGATACATATGATAAACTTCACAAAAAATGTGCCACAAAAAACTTCACAAAAAATAAGCCAAATCGTTTTTGACTACAAAGTTTGATGCAAAAGATTTTCAATAAAATGTAATTTAATGACCGAAGATGAAGTAGTAATTTTACTTCTTGCTTGTCTCTCAGGTTTTGTGCTAGAAAGTTCTTTGTCATTTTTTTATGATATATAAAAGGATAGAATCAAGCGAAATGTATCGCTGAAAGCCTTACAGTATATGTGCTCAGCAAAACCATAAGTATATTTAAATTGCAAAACTATCAACTTTGTTACAATAGTTTTACGCCCTTACTTTAATTTCAAAGCTAATCTTCGATGTCACAAATATATTTGTATTTATATATGGTGTAAATATTTTTATCATGAAATTTTGTAAAAACAAATATTCTTGAACGAAATAATTCAACAAAAGAAAATTTGAATGAAATTAAATTCAAGCATAATGCGTATCTATTGCCATAACAACGTATTGAATAAAAATATCTTAACTTTGTTCAATTTTTAAAAAAATTACTGCTACATGAAGAACTGGAAAATATACATTTTTGATACATATTCATAAATGTATTTAAATATAAGAGATTAAATAAAAAAAGAATACAATCAGCCACATTTGAATGATAATTATTGAGAAAGATATACTTTCTAGTGGGAAAACAGATACCGATATCTGTTATTCAGTGATTGTAGCAGTAGGCGGTTTTTCGCAAAACTATCACTCATAATTAAGTTAATAATTCATATAAAAATTAAATGTTTGAAAATCCAACCGTAATTTATTGCCAATGGCTGTTATTGCAAGTGTTGCCCCACAGAATCATTGCATGTAATCAAACCAAAGAATTACCTCGGAATGTTGAGTGATAATATCCCCAAAAAGGAAGTCATTTTCTATTCAGCGAATTCAAGATTTTCGACGAAAGTTCGAATAATAAATCTGAGTCATACCCTCACAGTTCAGATTTAGAACATAATAAAGTTTTTTTTTCAAAAACTAAAAGTAAATTTATTTTGGAAATTTTTCTTTGTAAGTATATTTTCTGTTGACAGGATTTGAAAATGCTTAAAAATATTAATTAAAAACAAATCGTTAGGTAAAAAGATGTCTTCTATTAAATTACTTGGTCTTGTTTTCATGTAAAGGCTAACATAGATATGATTATGTAAAATTGTGATGAAATAAGAAGATTCTTATTATTACTTTTTTGTATGTTCAACCCATTATATATATATATATATATATATATATATATATATATATATATATATATATATATATATATATATATATATATATATATATATATATATATATATATATATGCTCATGTGACAAGTGATTGGAAAGAATATTAATATAGACTATTGTCTGGATCATCAATCCTATTGCTATCCCAGAATTCATACATCCAGCTGCTATACAGGAGCAATGCTGATGTTTTTACACTATCTGGATATTCTGTATAAAAAATGTTAACAAACTTTTAAACCAAAATATTAGCAAATCTTACTGTACGCCCACTACAGCTACAGAATCGCTGCAGACAGTAATCGCATTCAAAGGTTCCTCTAGGTTATATCACACATATTTGATAAGGATCAAATTCGGAGGCTTATAGATATGTTCAATATCTTCACTTTCTAATTGTTTTCCAACAACAACTGTGAGATGAAGAATACAATGACGAATAATGAATGCCATCTATGAACAATAGAAATACCAAAATATTTTTATAAAAAAACAAATAAGTTAGAATAAAATTGGTATAATAGCATCGATCAGAGACTGAATGTCTTGGAAAATATAAAAGTCAGAATCCAACATTATTTCATCTTAAATATGAATTAATTTACCTTTATGTATGTCACTTTCAGTGATGTTAGTTGAAAAGTCAGTGATGTTGTTGGTCACTTTCAGTGATGTTGGTTCAGGAAGTTATTGAAATTCCCCGTTACTTACAGTTGAATTTTTTTATGAAATCATTAATCAAACTGAAGCTGCGTTTATCTCGACAAATTACTCAGAGTCCGATTCATCTCCACATCTTTAAAATTTTGATTTTTGTAACTATTGACGTCTGAACATCAGAAAAATCCATTTCTGTCGATACCAATATTGTGTTGACATACTTGTAAGAGAAAGCATTATGTGGTTTTCTGACAGTAGAAAAATGCAGCATTTATCGTCCACTGGTTTTTAGCGTTTGTGTTTTTCATCATTTCTTCCTCAATCTACTGTTTGCTTTTCCTTAACTGTTGGACAACATACAGTCGTATATCACTATGGTTGTGAAGGAACAATCACTAAGAATCCCTAGAACAGATATATCTATTGTTCAAAATGATGTACAGATTCGTGATACCAACGATGCTGTAAGCAATCCCGAAATCTCATGCATCACAGTTTGACTTTCTTACAATCTCCTATTTATCCAGTTTTGGAGAAAAATGTCCCCTTGCTATGTACATAACTATCTATTGGGTGTATCAAAAAACAGAGGCAGATATCTATGTATCTAGTGAAACTGCTTTTCCAAAATTACAGAAAGCACCGCATTAGCTGGCTTTACGCCTTTCTGCACTCCATCCACTTGCGCTACACACATACCTATTCCCTATCATATCTGACGTCGAAAAAGGTAATAGGTTTATTGATTTTTCTTTTAATCCTTTCCACGAATTTGTTCAGTTTTAATATGCTGTTTTTTAAAGTTACATCCTTAAATTTCGTAAACCAATATATATTTATTGTCAAATAAATATATGACAAATATCATACTTTTAAATAAAAAAAAATGTACTTGTGTGTGCTTTAAAAAAATTATGGGTAGCTCTTGTAAATGAAAGAATTCTCAAGGAGTATTAAAAATAAATGGGTTTTAAAATAATATGTTTCCAGAAAAATTCAATACTATAAAACTACAAACACAAAACTACAATATAAGGAAAACATAAGGAGTAAATGCATAACAAACTGTAAATGTAAGTAAACTGTAAATGTAAGTAAAATAGCAAACTGCTAAACTGTTGACCTAATGACCGAGAAGTGATCGTCCCATACATGAAAGACCCAAATATACGTTGTGTTTAATAATGGTAAATAAGGCTCTTAGAATAAGTTAAGCTGTTATGTCCTTTCGATGGTGTAGCGAAGCGGGATGAGAAAAATATCGGCTTATGGGCCAACTTCGTTACTTGTTTGTGGTTCAAAGTTAGGAGACGATTGCTTGTATTTAGTGAATATCATAAAAATACCCAGTAGGAAACATTTTATGTGGAAACCAACAATACATATTTGAAATATTTTAACCATTTGATACATTTATTTTGATCATATTCAAATCAAGGCTTATAAATCAATTCAGTTTTACCAGGATATATATAGACACTTTAACAAAAAAAGTAAATGTAAATCGATGTACTGAATAATAAAAAGATTTAGAAATTCACTTGGTGATATACAGGGTGTCCAGAAAAGGACTCCCTGATTTCAAAATTAAATATCTCGAAAACAAAGGTAGATAGAGGAATGCAGTAAAAGGTATGTTTATTATGAAATCTGTAAGAATTTTATACAGCAATTTGAAATAATAGTTACAAAGGCTGCTAGCAGATGGCGCTGTACGATGTACAGCTCAAATCAGCATACATAAATGAAATAATCGTATGAAAACATTCTTTGCAAAAAATCACATCACAATGTTTTCAACGCTAACCTCCTTTCACGCTTAAATAGTTGGGCTTCGGATCACTATTTATACTAAACATTACGTATGGTGATTACAGCGCCATCTATGTCAAACTCCTGTAACTATTATTTCAAACTGATGTATTAAATTCTTAGAGTTTCTACTATAAACATACCGTTTACTGCATTCCTCTATCAATCTTCGTTTTCGAGATATTTAATTTTGAAATCAGGGACTCCTTTTCTGGACACCCTGTAAGACCCTATACTTACATTTTTTAACTAAAATGAAACCATGTGGAAGTTTATCTTTAGATGATGTGAAAACATTTAAAAATTGCTGAGAAATAATTTTATAAACAAAGCTTTGATTTCTATCAATTCAGGTTAAACAATTTGTTCATGATTTTAGGAAAGTGCCTAAATACGCTTGATTATAAAAACTAATCATGAATAGAAATGCGCATATTTTTTCTAAGTCCTTTGCCTTTTAACTATTCCAAAAAAGAGACAGAGTTTTAATTACTTTTTCATTTTCAGATCAATTTAAAATGATTATGAAAGCAAATACATTTTCATTTTTGCAATCAACTTTCATTTCATATACATAAAAATTACTATAGATTAATGAGAGAGAAAACTTTTTTATTCCTTTCATGATTTTTTAGATCTATTTAAGAACCCTTGCATAAAAACATATAAAGTTGCATAGAAATATTTTACTGGGATCAATTTTCACTCAAATTTAGTAAAAATACTTTAGTTTTTTTAGGTTAAACCGATAAAATATTTTTGCACTACTACAAGAAAAGTATTTTATTAAAGCTTACATAACTTTCCTGTTTTGATTGTAGTGAAGTCAAAATTTTCAAAAGGCATTTAAGTTACAGATCTACCTATGGTCATAAAATACTCTTAAATACAGCTGGGATACATTTAAGTTTCAATAAAAATATTTTAAAACTATTTAATAAAAAAGCAAAGTGAATTTCAAACAGTTTATAATTTAAAAAGAAAATTAATATAATATCTACAATTTTATCAAAATAAAACAAATTACTTTATAATATAAAAGGGCTTTTTAAAGTATCAATCGATATTTTTATTAATAAGAAGATTTAATATTTTTAATCAAAATATTTTATGCATAAAAGAATAAAAAGAAAAATTTTTTTAATTAAATAAATTGCTTCTTGTAAAAAGTATTAAAATTTGTTAAAAGGATATTATTAACTTGAATATAAAATGTAAGAGCATGTAAAATATTTTTTAAAACAAAAAAATTGCACTTATAATTTTTGTTAGGAAAAAATAAAATGATCTTTAAGATACTTGAAATTAAAATTTTTTTTTTTTTTTTTTTTTTTTTTTTGCATTTTTCATGTCTGTAATTTGTTTTAACTTATTTAAAACACATTTCCAAATACATTTAAGGAAATAAAAATTCCTGCATCTTAACAATTGTTTTATAAATAATTGCAGTAAATTTACGTACTTATAACACAAACATATTGATCAAATAATTGATGAAAACTTGTATTGCTTCTCAGAACATGTTATTTGGTTTTTCAACGATAAACCTTCATTTTGTTCTTAAATTGTGCTGCCACACTTCAAAAACTTAAATTTTACTTTTCAATTATTAGATATATTATGCCACATTTCTGTTTCTTTTAATACATTATAAAAATTTGTCTAAATTAATTTACAGCAAACTTTTTTTTAAAAAAAAATTATGTGATATACCATGGAAAGTTTAAAATTTATAATATTTACACTCTACATATTTAATTAGAGTCTAAACTTAAATACTTTAAAATAAAAATCTTTTTTGGGTGTTGGGTATGAATAATGATATGAATTAACGGCAAAATAAATAATTAGGTTGAAAATACGAAACATGAAAGCAGTAATTTTCTTTCAAATTTCACAAAACTTTTTGTCATAAAATTAGAAAATTAAATCAAATTGATACAATAACTATAATATGAAACAGAGCGTGAGATATAAGCATATAATTTTTTAAAAATTTTATTTTCAACCACTTATTTTAAGTTGTTAAATATATAAATTGTATATTAAGATGCTTTAAAATATACAAACTGTATATTAGTTTTCTGTTACTATTTTTTTTATTTTCCATATTAAAATGTTTGATAAAATATTTCTTTCTAAGTCACCTTTAAAGTTAAAACCATTAACTAAAATTTATTGGTTGATTATAAGGATAATGAAATTATTTAAATCTGTATTTCAAAAGCTTCTAGAAAGCAAATTTTCAATGTTTTAGAATCTTTATAACAGAAAGTTAAGTAATTAAAATAATAAAATTTGTTTTCTGATAATATGGGAAACTTAGCTTAAACAAATTATGTAATTGTTCACCTGTCTGTGATAAATTAGATTAGTACACAAAGTATTAAATTAGATTAATGTAAAATTTTATTTCGTACTTTCAAAAATTATTGGATAACGAAAGTTTAATATTGTTAAAATGCCTGTCCCATCTGTGAAATTTTAGAAACATCAATATTCAAATAGAAAGGAGATTCCACATTTTTTTTATCTACTGAACCAAAAATATTAACTGAAGTAGAATTCCAATTTTGTAATAATTTAATTCAAATATTCGCATTATCCATCTTTTTAATAAAGTCAACTCCATTCAAAGTCCCTTATCCTCATCATTTTACTAAAATAGACAGGCCGTAGTAGCTTTGTGGTTAGAGCATTGGTTTTCCTTCCGGAAGGGGCTCAATTCTCAATGCCACCAAAGGCCCACCGAGAACATGCGGTATACGTGCTCGTTATAAATCTGTGGAATCGAATTTATATATATATATATATATATATATATATATATATATATATATATATATATATATATATATATATATATATATATATATATGTATATATATATATATATACATATATATATATATATATACATATATATACATATAGATATATATATATACATATATATACATACATATATATACATACATATATATACACTACTGGCCATTAAAATTGCTACACCAAGAAGGAATGCAAATAACAGAACGATATTTATTTGACACATACATTATAGTGGAAAGAACAAATGATTAGATTTACAGGAAATTAGGATGTATAGATCTTGAGAAATCAGTACCCAGAGCAGCCATCTCTGGCTGCAATAACAACATTTATCCGCCTAGGCATGGAGTCAAATAGCGATTGTATGGCATGTACGGGGATCTCAGTCCATGCAGCTTCAACACTATGCCACAGTTCATCGACAGTAGTGGTGATAGCATGCCAATCACTCAGCAACCAATGACCACATGTTCTCAATTGGTGACAGATCAAGAGAACGTGCTGGCCAGGGTAATAGTCGAACCTGTTCTGAATTAAGGAAGTTCAGAACAGTACGAGCAACATGTGGTCGTGCATTATCCTGTTGAAACAAAGCATTAGGGAAGCCTCGAAGATAGAGCAGAGCCACGGGCCTTAACACATCGGAAATGTAACGGTTGCTGTTCAAAGTGCCGGTAATGTGAGCAAGAGGTGATCGAGACGTGTATCCAAATGGCACCCCATACCATCACTCCAGCAGATGGGCCAGTATGACGATGTCCAATGAAAGCTGGCAATGCGTGTTCTCCACGATGCCTCCAAACACGGAACGGCCATCATGGTTCTGTATACAGAACCGAGATTCATCTGTAAAGATGATGTGATGAAAATTCCCGCGTATAAGTTCGTCGCTGATCAAACCATTGAAGGCGCTCCTGTCTGTGACGCAGCGTCAATGGTAGCCGAATCCATGGTCGCCGTGCAGAAAATCCATGCTGCTGCAAACGTCGTCGAACTGTTCGAGCGGAAACTTGTTGCTGTGCAAATGACTCCATTTCTCGACTCAGGGTTCGTGACGTGGCTGTACGATTCCTTGTGACCATGCGGATAAGATGTCTGTCTTCGCTGCTGTTAGTGATGGGGGATGGGTGATATCCTGCATGACGTTCCGTATGATTGTCCTGAACCCATCGATTCCATATCCTGCTAACAGTCATGGGGTCTCGACCGACGTGAGCAGTAATATTGCGGTACGATAAACCGCAATCCCGGTAGGCATTCAGTAATCCTTCCTCAATCAAAGTCAGACACGTGCTGATAGGCATTTCTTCTTCTTACACGATGCATTACAACAACTTTCTTTGCCGAAAACAACATTGAAACGGAAATTGAGTATGAGAAAACTGCTGTCAAATCTCTGGTTTCATACACATTGTAGATGTCGCTACTGTCGCCTGCTTTGTATGAATGCACTGAAAATCTAATCATTTTCATATCACAGCAAGTTCTACCTGTCATGCAAATTTCACGTGTGTGGTGTGCCGCACACGTGAAATATATATATATATATATATATATAAATAAATATATGTATAATATATGTGAAATACATGTGTGTGTGTTGTGTGTGTGTGTGTGTGTGTGTGTGTGTGTGTGTGTGTGTGTGTGTGTGTGTGTGTGTGTGTGTGTGTGTGTGTGTGTGTGTGTGAAATTGTCAATTTCTTTGAAAATTAAAGTTAATGTAAAGAGTTATATACAAAGTTTTTATGTGTTCCTTTATTCCATTAAACCTTAATATATTCCAGGCATTAATATATCATACTCATCAATAGTTTTAAATATTCATAAAGCAGAAAAGTCATTGTTATTAGTGATGAAATCGATTTCATATTTGACATTATTTGAGTTTTGTTTTCAAATCGAAAATTCTTTTTTAGATACTATTTTCCATGATTTGGTAATTATAATCTCATTTTTTGGCTTTCTGAATATTTTTATAATTTCACTCATTTAGAACTTCGAACTATAGAGCATATTATCATACTTTTTCTTATTGCCCTTTTGTTAATAGTGTACATAAATATATTGAGAATATTAATCTGATGTCAATCTTATCATATTTCTTGTTTGAAATTAAAAATATTTCGATCGATTTCAATGGATAGAATCTAACCATATATGGAATTTATTAGCATAGTAACTTAATGTAGGGATTTTGTTAAAGAAATACTTATAAAAACGCATCATAATGAATTTAATAACATGTAATTACCATTGACATATCTTAATCATATTATATAATCAAGTATTGAAGTATTAATAATTAAAATAATATATTCAAATATTTATTAAATGAATTTAAATTGTATATATAGTGTTTAACGATTAATTTAGTACATTGATACTTTTTTTAAATTATAAAATAAGCATTTATTTCTGTAAAAAGGTTTGGAGCTTACTTAATGCATTCAGTAATTTTATTAAAGTAAAAAAAAGTTGCTGTGGTTATTTTAGTATTTAAGAGAAAAATGTATTAAAGTATACATTTATTTCAATTATTATATCATTCAATGACAATTTACTGGAATGTTCTGCCTTATATAACTTTGTTAAGTATAAATTGTGTACCCATAAATGAATATATTTAGCGCCTGGCATTGACACGTAATAAGAAGCTATAAAATTCTGGTTAATAATTAATTACATCTCGTTTATTCAATAGTCAGACTGATTATTTCAAAAATGCTTAATGGCAATGATTGGGACATTAAAGTAGGCGCAGACCTGGATGTTCATGAAAAACCGAGCATTTTATCGATGTTGAAATTCATTATGAGTGGTGTAATTATAAAATTGAGCAGCAGAAAAATAAACTGGCAGGCCATTAGCAAATAGCGAATGCTGACAAAGGACACTGAAAATGGCAGTGAAGCAAAATAACAAGTCCTCTTGGGATTCCTAAACAATAAAGCAGACAGACAACGAGAAGAAGAGGCCCTGTTCTATTCCTATTGGCTATCAGGTTGTGCCTCTACTTCAGTCTAGAATGTCGGGCACCCTGCACGGAGTGCCAGGTGCCCGCTGGGAACTGTAATCTGGGAGCCTTAAGAGGCTCTCCAGAACGCCAGAACGCAGAAATATTATTTGAGAAACGAATGCTTTACAAAGGTAGGGCTTTCAAGCCTACAGTGATCTACGCAGTAGACCACTGTATCACAGTTCAGAATACAAATTTGAAATAACAGAATTAATAGGATAGGATCAAGTGAAAAAGAAAAATAAATGTTAATAGGATCTAAATAAATTTAAGTAAGGATGGCTGAAATAGTTCATAAACAATAAAGCAGTAGAAACATTCCTAAGGCATTAAAAAAATTTAGAATTCGTCAAAAAGCTCACAGTTTGAATATTACTCTCCATATTCGAAACTCACCATCATAGAATTATTCAAAGCTCCTAAGATGAAACCTAAGATGAACCGCCGCAGGACTAATATGATGTAGAAAATTGCTTTTTGGACTAATGAATCACTCTTTGCAATGCCCAGGTTCAGATCTTCCAATCTGGATTTGGAGAATGCCCGGTGAATGCTTTTTAACTAAATGCATTGTGCTCACTGTAAATTTTGGTGGCAGTCCTTAAATTTTTGGAATTAAAATCGTTATCTCTGTGATGGATATCTGGAACAATATTTTTCTAATTGCGTTACTTCATTAAAATCTATCCCCCGTTCATTGAAATAACTGCTCCATTTACATATCATCTGGCATAATTTGATGAAATGGATGTTCAAAAATTATTCCGGTTTTCGTAAAGATTTGATTCAAATCATATAGAATACACGCGAAAAGAATCACAATGCAAATTTCAGCCAAATGGAACGTGTTCATTATCAGAAATCATTTTAGCTGGGAATCATTTCCAGTAATAAAACATTTTCCTAAATGTGAGCAAGTTGTCATCGAGGTAAAAGGGAACAAACATCATATTTAAATACGACCCAGGTATCATCGAGTTTCGTGTCAATTAGCTTCAGGGTACTTTAACTTTATAATGTAAAACACAAAATAAAATATTTTATTTTAAATTATTTTCGGCGAAAAGTTTTTAATTAAATGTTCCGAATAAATTTAAAATCAAAATTTTTATTTGTAATGAAAAATGTTTTTAATGTAAATCACTCATTCTTTCAATATTTTTCAAAATTGTGGTGGTAACAAAATAATGCAGCGTATTCTGTCTCATATTGTTATATTAAAAAGGAATACATTCGAAAATATATACTTGAATCCATTATGTTTTGTTTTTGTTAACACATCAAAATTTTACACTTTTATCATTTATATTCTTTACACATTATCATTACTTATATATTACATATTCGTCATTACATATTCTTTATAGCTTAATTAAATATAAATACAAAAGAACCTATTTTGATCAATGAAGATTACAAAAATATTATAAATTATTCAGGATTAAATGTCTGGAAAATTTTATATGGGCCAAAAATAAGACAACACAGTATTTTACTACTTATATAAAATAATTTATCACGTCTTGATAAAAATCAAAACTGCTTAAAAAGCAAAAAAACTTATTATATATATATATATATAATTTTCGATTACTAAAAAATTAGTGGTTTCATTCACAAAAACATGCAAAATTTCACTTTTTTAGCTGCTCGTTTTCTTATTTTACTTGATTTCAGAGATTTATCCCTAAATTTATAATACTTATAATAATGTAATCTATTATGGAATAAAAGTTCGTTTCTTCTGCTAAACTTTTTAAATTTTAAATTATTTTCAAGATACGACCCATATTTTTTTGTTATTTTTCATCAGGTGGATATACTCGATCAAAGAATCTAATGATTAATATTCTCCCACTTATTAAATACTTATTTAATTTCTTCTTTCATCCTATTTATTAGAATATAAACTTTATATGCACAAGGATTTTACTTTTTATCATAGAATATGTATTATACATTTAAAATTTTAAAAAGTAATAAAAAATTCAACAAAATAAGTTTTTTATGATGAATGCGACGCAATTGAATTTAATTATATCTCAGATTAGAATTAGAAGAATCATTCTATAAGTCACTTCATTTTTCAAGAAACTTTTTATATTCCTTCTGACTTAATTAGCATACATAATATGTTCATTAAATCAAAGTAACTCATCGTATTTTAATTAAAATTATACCCCAAAAACTGGAATATGATATATAAATATTTCTATTATAAAATTTAATAAAAGTATCGATTCAAACTTATTAATGAAAATATACCCAAATATTCTTCATGCTTACTTAAATTAAAATTATTTGTTGAAATGTTTTCAAATAAGAGTGTCAGTAAGCAAGTTTTAAAGTTTAGAAACGCCTGCTTTTAATGTAAAATTATTGTGATGAATTTTTGGGTTTTTTTTAAATTTCGTACATCGATAGGGAATTATTTATAAAAAATATATAATCCTCTGTCAATGAACTTACGTTTCAAAATTTAGAAATGTTTGTTCTCAATGTAAAAAAGTTTTGATAAATTTCCCTTTTTTAATTTCTTACATCTATAGAGGATTATTTATAGAATAAATCAGCACAAAAGAGGTTTTGCGGAATATTTATTAAGTAAACATCTATCAACAAATTATTTTATTTAAAACTTTACATAATCTGTAAACAGTATCAGATAACAAAGAACATTATTAAAGAAATTTATTTACATTGCAAATTGGTGCAAATTACTTTTACAAATTTTTTTATTATAAAAATGTTGATTGTTTCTATTTTCAAAGCAATTTTACAATCTAAATAAATTATTATTATATAAATATGAAATTTTCCCATTTATTTAAATAATATGCTTGCTAATTTAAAAATATATTTATTACAATAAAAATTGAAATTATAAACTAACTGATTTTTGTCTTTTATTTAATAAATAAAGCCTAAGTAAACTTAAGTAATATTTCACTCTTTATTAAATATTGTGTCAAAATTACTAATACCACTTTAAAAACAAAAAAGATATTAATATTCATTTAAGTATCCTATTGATAGTTATCAATAATAAAATAATTTCGGAAAACATTACGTATTCTTCATAACTGCTATGATTAGATTCAAAATAAAGATATAATTGACGAAAAATTATGATCAAAGCATTATGTCAGAAAAAAGAATTTTATTACACTTCAAGTACTCTAATTATGCGAAAAACACTTTTTTATATTTATAATATAAAATTACTTAGCATTGATCTTCTTGTTAGAATAATGAAGAGAGAGAGAAAAATGTGTTTATGTATATTTCTATGAATGCTGAATCAAATTTAAAAAAAAGAAAATTGAATATCTGAAAAAAACATTCCTTCAGAATTTAATATTTTGCTTTCATTTTCTTTTGTCAACATTTTTATGTGGAATGAATTTTCCTCTATAAAGTGAACCAAACGTCGTCTGAGCAATCGTCCGCTTTCGAATTTGCCATTACTACAAATGACTATTAGAGCAAGTTTCCCTTTTCAACTAACAAAATTTGCATTATTGTAATTTAAGCAATAATCAAAAGATAAAATATGTATCCAAAGATCTTTTAATCACAATATATAATTTTAATCACAAAGATCCGTAATATAAACTAACGAGATCTCGTTAGTTTATATTACGGATCTTGTAACTTTACATTGAAAACTAGAAACAATGATATCATCTAGAGTATGGACCTTAATTACTCTGAGAAAACTTCAAAACAAGGTGGATACCTGATAAATGTAATGATTTTATAAACTTAATGCATATTTTTTAATTTATAAATAATTACCACAATGATACCAAACGATGCTAATGATACATACTAAGATATCTGTCCAACAAGGATACCCACAAAGGACATTTTAGCCTATCCAACAATAATAATCACAAAGGAAATAAAAGATACTAAAAATATGCTTAATCAGAAAGCTTGCTAAAATTCGAAACTATAAAAAGTTAAATGGAAAAAAATGTCCATTTTGCGTGGTTATGTCTGTATTTTCAAAGTAATTTTATTGATGTACTTTATGACTCCTCTTCAATGGTCTAATGGCTGCCCTTGCAGAAGGATTGAAATGTACACATGGGCTTTGTGTGATTACATAAGTAATATTTAACTCACTTTATTTTGAAATTTACAACCAAAACCTGATTATATAGATTTAATGAGAAACTGTGGTTGAGAAGGTTAACAGTATTCTAAGCAGGATTTACTTACTGATTAATAGATGTTATTCAACCACTTTTTATAAGTACTTTTAAAGTTTTAAAGTTATAAAATTAAATTAGAGAAGTTAAACAAATGACGCATTTAATAAAATATCGTTATTGATTACTTCAAATTTTATTCGAATTGTATAATTTACAGAGGAGTTTCTGGTTCTTTGTTTGTTTCAGATATTTGTCTAAATTGTGAAAATTTTAAATTTAATTTAAGGTTTCAAAGAAAGAAGGTTTCAGTTTCAAAAAATTTCAATTTAGACAAAAGAAAGATGAAATCGTATTTTTTAAATGAAAGATTCTGTATTGAGTATTGTATTATGATGGAAGATGAAATTCAGCTTTTTTACTCATCTCTCAAAAGATTTGTGAAAATTTTGTTTGGTCCTTTTTATGACACATAAATGCATAGAATTAAGAACAAAATCCTAGTTAAAAGCTTTATACAGTGCTCTGGAAAAGTAGATAAAATTAATACAGCACCTTTAAACTCAAGTACTACAAATTAATGAGAAATTCTATAAGCCTGACAACTTCGAGGAAAAAATATAACGTAAAAACATAAATATTAATCTGCAAATAGGTAAATGATGTAAATATTTAAGTAAATATCGTGAACGATTCTGTAAAAATATTTTTGTTTATGATAAGTTGATTTGACAGTTGTTAGCAACTGATGTAAAACTCACCAAGGTTATCCTTTGATAAAATACAACGTAGAATACCAAAACCTTATTTTAATTATCATTCGTATGTTTACACTTATACAAGTTTCACTAACTATATATATATATATATATATATATATATATATATATATATATATATATATATATAATCTATCTCTCTCTGTATGTGTGTGTGTGTGAAAATCTAAACATAAAAAGTATCCTGTTTATGTTTGTAATCTTCTTAAATGTCCAAATTATCTGTCTTTAACATATGACGATGGTTATTGTCTTTCACTGATTGTGCTGTTTGGTGATGCTTTGCTGGAATTCTATATAACAATAAGAAAGACGTTACAAAAAGGAATTATCGCTTGGAAAAGCGACATGTGATTTACTTTCTATGTCTGCTAGTTTAACTCATAACCAAAGAGTACAGATGTCCTAAAATATCGAATGATGTTGTCAATCTCCTGCATATAAAAGAAGACATGATGCTGTTCATAAATCTAAAATCTTTTCACAGAATATTAAATGAGAAAACTGAGTCATCAACTTACACTTCAGATTTTTAATCTAATTATTTTTTGTCAAGACTTGAATGT